>OX371224.1:124638160-125022936 GCA_947310385.1 Nephrotoma appendiculata | reverse complement strand
GTAATCCCCCGGCCTCAATACTGTGCCAACGTTTTTTTCCAATCCTCGAAACAGTTGTTAAAGTGAATTTCCGGAATAGCCTCCAATGCGCGTAGCGATTCACGTTTAATGTCTTCAATTGACTCAAAACGGTCTCCCAAGAGCGGTCGTTTGAGTTTGCTGAACAGCGAGAAGTCACACGGAGCTAAATCAGACGAATACGGTGGTTGCGGAACGATATGGGTAGAATTTTTGACGACTTACTGTTGATTTGATTAACGTGTTGATCATCAGTTAAAGTTGATGGCCGCCCTAGACATGGTTCGTCGGCAACACGTTCTGCACCCTCTTTGAACAACTTGTACTAATCAAAAACACTTGCTCGCGACATACAATTATCACTGAATACATTTCTCAACATTCTGAACGTTTCAGCACCACAAAATTGATTCCGCACACAAAATTTAATGGAACTTCTTTGTTGAATAATTTCACTCATTGTAAAAATCGCAGAATGCACTTTTTGTACTTCAGAAAGACAAGCGTATACTAAACACTAATGATTATTTTGATGTGACATTTGGCAAAAAAAAATATTTCGAAGAATGGTTTTCCGCGCGAAATTTAAATTAAAAAGTCTTACTATTTTTTGCTCACTGTCGTATGTTGTTCGCATAGCAAAGTTAAACTAGCAGACATACAATCGTCAGAGCTCTTTGAAAATCTTATATCCACATTCAAGAACTTCCGCGGTAACATCCGCCAATACAATTCTGCAATGGCAATGGCAAGTACTGTGGATAAAGTCGAAGAACCTCGCCCACATAGAAATCTAAGTATTACAAGATTCATGATCAGATATATCACGGAGTCGGAGCACTTTACCCAGAAGAAGGTCAGCGTCTATAATATATTAAGTTTTACACCTATGATGTCAGCACTGCTACTGAAGAGCGCATGAGCAACAAAGCTAACCAAAAGTGTGACCCAACAACAATGCACGATCTTGGACTACATCTGAATGAAGTTAATCCTTATGTTTCATCGTTTAAGCGCATGCATGAAGCTATCAAAGCAGAACCTCAATCAGCTAAACATGTTTGCATGGAGATTATCACTACAAAGGAAAATTATCAGAGACGATATAACGCTCCGACAGCCAATGACATTGCATGCATCTTTCAAGCAGAAGAAGGGCAGCCACTCGGAGAACATAATTTAGTCATCCAGCCTATAAATGGTCACCTTAGAACAATGAATATTCTAAATCCGCTTCTTGACCCGTTAACATATCCACTTTTTTTCCTTCCGGAGAACAAGTGTGGCACTTTGACCTGCGTATGATCCAGCGCACGCGACTAAAACTAAGAACCGAGTAAGCATAATGGAATACGCAAGGTATCGTATGGGAATACGCGAGGGCTTCAGTCTTCTTCACCAGTCAGAGTCATTGTCTCTTCAGTATTGAACGGATATGTATTCACGCCTGGAAGATAACAAATTGAAGTTTCAACGAGATAACCAAGAAAAGCTTCGAATGAGAATTAACCAGAATCTGATGGATCATCTCAATGTACAAGCTCAGGAGATAACATGCGAGTCGGAAAACCTGTTCTATTGTCGTCAATGTTCAAATGCGCAGCCCAAGAACTATACTAGAAAACTAAAATGATGCAATGGCAATCGTCCAAAATGTTGGTAAACCAGATTTGTTTATCACAATGACTTGCAACCCAGGATGGCGTGCGAACACAAAAATCCTAAACCAGGACTAAAGTGGAATTCACGATCTGACTTGGTTGACAGAGTTTTCAGAGAAAAGGTTGCACCTCTTAAAGACGAAATTCAAAAAGACGGCGTCCTAGGTCACACAGCACCAACAATCTACACGATTGAATTTCAGATTTTGATTAGACTTGAAGGAGCCGATAAGTTGACGGACTCTGCTGATGTGGATTCTGTAGTGTGCGCTGAACTTCCAAATCAGACTGAAGAGCCTGTTCTATTCGGGCTTATAAAAAAACATAATATCCATGGACCATGTGCTGTAAAACAACACTCTACTTGCCGACTTGACAATAACAAGTGTGCAAAGGAGTTTCCAAAAGCATTTAGTGAAATAGCACGTGATTGTCACAATGTCTTTCCCAAATACAGACGCCGTAACAACATATCTGTGACAAGCAACACAACTGTCTCTATTGATTATTCCTGGATGGTCCCTTACAATCGTTTTCTGATTTTACGTTACAAATCTCACATCAACGTAGAGGTATGTGTATCAGTGAAAGGCGTCAAGTACATGTATAGGTACATCTACAAAGGATTTGATGCATGCATAGTCAATTTGTTCAATATCCCTGAAAACCAGGAAATGCGATACGACGAGATCCAAAGTTATCTTTCGACACGATACATGACATCGCACGAAGCATGCTGAAGGCTGTTTGGCTTTGAAACTGATTATCAGTTATTAACTGTTGTAAGACTTGGGTGTTCTCTGCCAAACAACCACCCAGTTTACTTTCGAGAAGGTGGAGAAGAACAAACAGCTCAAAGCGAAAACAGGACCACACATACTGAATGGGTTAAAACAAATGTTAATCCGAATTCTCCATCACGTTCAATTCTTTCGCGCCACTGTGCGACGCCAGAATGCCACGACAAAATATGTTTATATTGAATCTGAAGTCATGCGTATTACACCGTGACAATGACAAAGTTTATTAAAATTGCCGATGTTTTTGTGATGACACACTATGATGACAAAATCAGTGCCCTAATTCTCTAAAATCCAAGATAAATTGTAAAGTGTAAAAGTGATAACTTTTACACACGAAAAAAATTATCGTAGAAGTCTAGATTTATATTGGATATCGTGATGTTTTAGTAAATTCGCATTCTCTAAATTTTTTCAAGATAAAATGTAAAGTGGCAAGATAAGTTTATGTCAAAAAGTAACACAAGTAATTTATTGTGGGATAACTTTGCTTGAATGTGTAAAACGCTTTCGTTTGGATATTATTAATAATTAATTGCAATTTTGAATATTTTAGTTCATAGTTTTATTTTGGAATTAAACAAACTTAGTTCTAACAATTTAAATAACTGCGATACTTTACATAAAAAAGTTATAAAATTCTTTCCATTTAGAATTTAAAAATGGACTGTTATCGATTGAATTAAAATATTCTTTCAGTAAATCAAATATTTGAATATTTTAATCGATCGTCTTCACTTTACCTAAACTTTTGCTTAGGTTAGCTCCAGTATTTCCACAAAAACAATAAAACAAATAAATTTAATATTTATAATTTTATGTTTAAAGGAGAGAATAAATAATGTACCTATTTACATTAAAAGAAAAAGACTTAAGGGGTAGAATATCCTAGAACGAGATGGTCTGTGGATTACAAAAAAAGTAATTTTAGTTGGTCAATTTTCAAATATAAATGTCAAGTGTTTCAAGTGTCTGATTTGACAACATCTAAAATGGACCCGCTCTCTACATAGCAAGCAAAACTTTCAACTTGGTGTGCACTTACAATATTTTACTCATTACACATGCACAATTAAGAAAACTGACGAGCACAATAAATATGACGGCCTATAGAAAATCTAAATCAGTTAACAAATTTCAGATTGTTGTTGTTTAATATTTCATTTAAAGGCACTCAATAGTCTATCTATAAGATCTTACAATGCTTTAATTCCAAACCATTTATTAATCTTATATTTTGAGAAATTAGTATTAGGACAAATTTCGAACAATAATGACTGAGGTTAAAATTTAATTATATTATGCATTAAAACTAGCTTTTAACTATAGCACTAAGGTCAAACAAGATGTCTATCGCATAAAATCGATTTCTAAAGTACAGGTAATTGATCCAAGTCTCACCTCCTACTCGTTACCGACCCTTAAGATTCATGGTAAGTAGAGAGAACTCTATGGTAAAAAACTCATGGTAAAAAAAACAAATCGTAGCACTAAAACGTGCCTCCATAACTAGACCTACATCAAATACTAGAAATAGTTTCGATTAACAAATTTTCGGTGCTATTGAGGAGGCACATAAAAAAATATAGTTCCGAAAAGTAGCAGTGACTAACTAAATTTGATCTTTAAATGAGCTTCGTTGCTTAAAACGCATAGCTTTTTGTAGTTTACTCGAAATTCTAAAATTCTTATAAGACAATCCCGAAATTTCGGAGATCCGCATGTGTGGACAGAGCTAAATGGGTCTTCAACATCGAAATACACTGAAATTATAATCTGCTTAAGACACATTTGATTGGATTTCAAAAAGATATCGCAAATAATAATTACATAATAATGAGATTTTGTACTTAGTTTAAAGAATAACTTTTAAACAGATTAGAATACACAACATTAACCAAAATTCAACGGACCAATCAATTGTAAACAAGACTTATATTGTACACATCTTTACCATACGAAGTAAAGAATTTTTTGACTGTTGTAATGTTCTTTTCAAACATTTGGTTTGTTTTATAAGTCTATCTAACCGTATCTTGAATTGAATTTCAAATAACTCCCGATTTCGATTATTTTTCAATATGATTTTGAAGGCTATGTGTGATTCTAGATGGCTTTGATGTATATGCAACAATTTACGTTTCTAGAGATTATATGTTTTGAGTTATTAAGGATATAAAATAATTAAAATTTCGTTTTGACGTTTAATGTTATCTTCCTCGCATGCTGTCAATAGGTTTATCTTGGGTAAAAAAACTGTTTAGAGAATGCGATTTAAAAATGCCAAGATAATATATTGTATAAAATTTTCACCTGTAAAATTACCCTTACCACAACCCGTAACAACTTGTACTATAGTTCGTGGACAGATGCTGTTTAGAATAACTTATATCCATACAGTGGCGTAATTACAAATGTTCGCCCCCCCCCCCCCCCCCCCCCGCAAAACTTAATGTAGGCCTCTAGACTATCCTCCTTACATATATTTCTCTTCAGAGAAATATATGTAAGCTTATATGTGAGCTTTTTTATTTAATATATTCATTTTTTAAGAATAATAAAAAAAAATAATAAAAATACAAATATTATTATGTACTAACGGGTGGGGCAAAGTCCCGCTACCATTTTGATTGCCTATAACTTTGTTCAAAGAAATGATAAGTAAGTTTGGTTTTCATAAAAAGTTTATTTGGTCTACATTTTTTTCGTTATAATTGGAAAATTATATCGGCTAAATGGTGACCACGATTCGCTATGCAACTTTCGGCTCTTTTTAAGGCGTTTTTCATGACATCCTGCAACATCTCAGGCTTATTCACATAAACTTTTGATTTTAAAAAACCCTATAAGAAAAAGTCTGGTGCTGTAAAATCCGGAGATCTGGCTGGTCATGCTAAATCGCCATTTCGCGAAATTAGTCTTCGTGGAAAAACGTCATTCAATAATTGAATTGTTGAACGGGCCGTGTGTGCTGTGGCTCCATCTTGCTGAAACCACATGTCCTCTAGTCCTTGTTGTTCCATTTCAGGCACAAGAAAATTTCGAATCATGTCTTGGTACCGTTCAGAAAAAACAGTAACTTCAACACCTCGGTCATTTTCAAAAAAAATGAGACCAATAATGTTTCCAGCATGAATACCACACCATACAGTTGTTTTTAGAGGATTCAATGATGTTTCATGAATTAATTGAGGATTGTGTGTTCCCCAAAACCAACTGTTCTGTTTATTGACGTGGCCACTGAGCAAAAATGGGCTTCATCGCGCACTATCAATTTAGACGAAAAATCTTTAATTTCACCAGACAGCCTTAGGATTGCATTACTGTACTCAACTCGTTGATCATGATCTTTCGGTAACAATTTATGGACTAATTGAATTTTGTACGAGAACATTTTCCAATCAGTTATCAAAATTCGCCTTAAACTGCGTGCAGAAATGTGTAACTGGGAACCACGTCTCCGAATTGATGTTTCTGGAGACTCTGCAACACTATCGCGCACCAGAGCCACTTTTTCAGCGTTACGAGACGGCCGTTGTTTTCCAGAACGAGGTCTGTCTGCTGTCGTACCGTACTGTCGAAAATTCGCATGTAAACGATAAATTGTGGTTTTGTGAGGCACTGGACGATTAGGATATTTTTGACAAAATTCCCGCTGAGTATGGCAATAATGGAACGATTATTTTCAATAAATATTGTCATTATTTCTGCTCGTTCTTATGGCATATATTTATCCATTATAAAATTTGGGCATCTACACAACACAATGATTAAAGTGAAACTGAGCTAAACGTCGCACAACCAAGATGGCGCGCAATCAAAATGGTAGTGGGACTTTTGCCCCACCTGTTAGAATGTTAGATTTTTTGCGCTTGACTTGATATTGGCAAAATCCCTAATTAAAATATTTGTTCCCATTTCGCCCACCGCTTTTGCTTCAATAGAAAGAATGGCTAAATCACTTAAACGATCTGCACCGATGGAGTTGCGCAAATAATTTTTTATTATTTTCAATTTAGAAAAAAATCGTTCCGCTGTTGCGACCATAACAGGCAACGTAAGAAACAATAATAAACGTGTTATTACTTGCGAAACACTGGAAGCTATTGTTGGAAATTTTATTACTAGAACTTCTGCTAATTCTCATATTGCTGATATTTCCAAAATATCCTCCTTAAGCATTGACTTTACCATCAGTATTTGTAGCGGAAACTCTTCCGATAGGTCTTCTTTATATTTTTCTTGTATCGCTCCTACAGACTTCATTCACAATTCTCATGACAAGAACAAAGACCACAGGACCCGAGTTGCGGCGGACCCCTCATCGTTGTGGGCCCCCCACAGTGCGGGGTTTGCGCCCTTGCAGTTACGCCACTGTATCCATACGACTAATGTTGAAATTTAAATGGGAACGGTAGTTATAGGCCCACAAAGTCTAAATATGAACCTACATACATCATAAGGGTGTGTTAAGTTTTGACATTTATTTAACGTAACCGTATTAAATTTTATCTTGGAGTGCAATTACAGAATACAAATATTGTAAAAAGGCAAGGTAAATTATCGTTTACACGTTTACAAATTCTGCTCAGAGAATTAGGGCACAGTAGACAATTTTTAATTGAATCTCAATTAAACAAAACAGAGAACATAAAATGATTTTACATACATTTTGGTGTAAATAGTTGTTTGTATAAAAATATAATTTTGTCATGATATCACCTACTTTGTTGAAAATCGCGATATCAAATTATTTTTTATCGAGTCGAAAATGCATGATCAATCTTATGTCGTGATGCGTCTTTCTGCACACCTACAGTGCCAGTAGCTCTTTGCCTGAACTTTACTGCGACTTGCAGTTTAATAAAGTAAACCGTATAATTTATATAAAAATCGACATAATATTTTTTCAGATTAACCAATCTTTATCAGTTCTGTATGTGTCTCTTTTTTGCTTTTGAATGAATGTTAACCACTACAACAATGTAAAACTCTAAACCCAGCTCTTAGTAACAAAAAATACCTACATTCTTTATTCCTGAAGGACCATAAGGTATTCCAAAGGAATCCATTGTGAAGGAAGCGATTTTTGTTCAACGTTTGAGTAGCAGAAGGTCGATCAAAGAAGTGTGTATGGTATAAAAAAAAATTGCTGTCACAAAACAAATTAAATATGTGTATCTAAAAGTCTATATTGTAAATATTAAACCAATCCTCTTAAACCGCTAGAGCGATAAGCTATTAATTTAAAATAGTATTTAACGTTAAGCAAAACTACTAAATATAACATTTTTCAATTTTGTTACAGACATAAATTACGATACGAATCAGTAGGGATTAAAATCTACGTATCTACCATTAAAAATATGATAAAGCTCATTTTTGCCTCCATATGTGCACAAAATGTGCAGATTGAAATAAATGCAAAAATAATGTGCACACATTCGAAAAAAAACCATTAGCAAAACGAGATACGCGACTATGATTAAATTACATTTCATATAATTGTATATGGATGATAAAATTTTCACATTATAGTAATTAAACTGTCTACATTTTAAATAAAACAATAAACCATTTTTTTTGATATTAAAAAGTAAGAGCTCGTTATTGTAATTTAATAGGGTGATACAATTTTGATATTTGGAAATAAGGATTTCTATTTCCTTGTCTTCAAAATCAAAGCATAGACAAATAAATGAATAAAGATCCCTAAACCAATGGAAAATTTATGTTAAAATCAAATTATCGATGTCGTTACAAATGGAAAAAAATTTCTAGCGGCTGTTAGTAGAAATATTAGTTAATACTCAAACCCAATTTTGGTCTACATTATGAGCGCAATACATATTTCTCGCTCAATATATTTTTTCAATACGCGCGCGACAAATAAAAATTTTTATATTTGTGTATACAGTAAAGAAACACGGAAAAATAACAAATTCAACTTATTTTTTATTTTCGTTTGAAAGTATCTTTTCTCTTATTCTAATATATATGTATGATTTATATTTTAATAAAACAGAATGAAATGAAACTAAAACGCACGTATTATGTATATACATACTCGTATATACATATGTACCATTTAAAATAAGGTTTGTGCACGATCGATAATTTCTTGTTTAGATATATAGAATTTAAACACGTGGTGACCATGAAAAGGAAGAGGATCTATTTTAGATGTAAGTATGTAGCTACGATGATTGTTTTGGTGTGCTCATGAAGTATAATTTAAAAAACGAATATTTGGAGGAGATGATAAGAAACATCAAAAAGTTATGAACGAAAGTATATTTGACGAAAGGGAAAAATATTATAATTAAATGGTTTTTTAATGATCGCAGAAAACAATTACATATACATATTACATATTTGTGTTTGGTTACATTATGTATATTTTATATGCCTATCTATACTGGTTTGTCCAAAGCGTTGACAAGTGACTTAACATATCCCCAAAGAAAATAATCTAATGGAGTTAGATCACACGATCTCGGTGACCAATTAACAGGACCATTACGTGAAATTAGTCTTTTATCAAATATTCCGCACTGTTTGGCATGTGGCACCGTCTTGTTGGAGCCACATATCAGCAATATTTATGGCAGCCAATTGGGGCACAACAAAGTTAGAAATAATGTCCCTATACCGTTCACTGTAACATTCTGACCTTCATTGTTTTTGAAGACATGTAGACCAATGAATCCGACAGCCCATAAAGCGCACCAAATAGTGATTGTCTATATAATTACAAAATTCATAAGACACAAGGTCGACACCAAGAACACTACAAATTGATTCCCGTGCTTTAGAAGCTTTGTTCCTTATTGGAATTCGTATAGAATGCAGTGCCGAAATGCTGATTATCAGTTACCATTGTAAACTCTGCTATTCTGAGAAGTAATGTAACTCACGATCCTGTAAATATCACAAAATACCGTGAAAATATTTCTATTTTAAATATAATTTTAAGCGCGAAGAAAAAATCTGTAGAAATTGTTATACATCTAATAAATAAAGTGGGTGGCTAACTAAATTTGTGTCCATGATTTAAAGTTACAACTTAACAATCGAATTGCATTTCTGATGAGGATTATAAAGCGATACCCATTATCCGATATTGAATAGTCTATTTTTGAAATTTTCAAAGAAGTGGTCATTTATTCTAGAGAAATTTGGGGTAGTTTTCATGATAAGGGGTGGTTGGTATCTGAAAAATTGCAGTGTACTTTTAATGTGAGCTTGTAAATCAATTGACAACAACGAACAACGAAATACATATTTATATATTGTCATTTTAAAACCTTAGGATGATTTTAATTTGGGGTTAGCAGATTAAAAATAGAATTGCACGGATATTGTGTATACTCATAATTCTATATATGTATATACCACAACGGCAATCGAAATATGTATTAATGTTTTTGCAAATTTAGTTAAAATCAAAAACTAGCTTTTATTTTCGACGTCTTAAAATGTTTGCAAAAGCTAGTTGAAACAAACCAAGTCCTACCATGCTTCAGATAATATGGAATAAGGGGAAAACGTTAACAAAAATTTGTATGCTTGACCAATTTTTTGAAGGCAAATCCAAACACATAGTACATTTTCCTAAAGACATCTTTCCGGTGTAAGCTGATTTTATTCATTTTCTCAAAAATAAAATCATTTATAAAATTATTAGGTATTTTAAAATTATCGAATTTAAATCATGCATCATCCTTAATAGTATGCTTAGGGAAAATTTAGTCATGAATGTATTTAATTTGGACAAACCAGTATAGATAGGCATATAAAATATACATAATGTAACCAAACACAAATATGTAATATGTATATGTAATTGTTTTCTGCGATCATTAAAAAACCATTTAATTATAATATTTTTCCCTTTCGTCAAATATACTTTCGTTCATAACTTTTTGATGTTTCTTATCATCTCCTCCAAATATTCGTTTTTTAAATTATACTTCATGAGCACACCAAAACAATCATCGTAGCTACATACTTACATCTAAAATAGATCCTCTTCCTTTTCATGGTCACCACGTGTTTAAATTCTATATATCTAAACAAGAAATTATCGATCGTGCACAAACCTTATTTTAAATGGTACATATGTATATACGAGTATGTATATACATAATACGTGCGTTTTAGTTTCATTTCATTCTGTTTTATTAAAATATAAATCATACATATATATTAGAATAAGAGAAAAGATACTTTCAAACGAAAATAAAAAATAAGTTGAATTTGTTATTTTTCCGTTTGTTTCTTTTTTTACTGTATACACAAATATAAAAATTTTTATTTGTCGCGCGCGTATTGAAAAAATATATTGAGCGAGAAATATGTATTGCGCTCATAATGTAGACCAAAATAGGGTTTGAGTATTAACTAATATTTCTACTAACAGCCGCTAGAAATTTTTTTCCATTTGTAACGACATCGAGAATTTGATTTAAACATAAATTTTCCATTGGTTTAGGGATCTTTATTCATTTATTTGTCTATGATCAAAGTATTAAAGAAGTTTAGGTATTGTATGCGGTGGCTAGAGTTTCCAAAATACCGGAAAATTCTAATACCGGTTTTCGGTATTCAAAATTTTTCAATACCGGTATATACCGGTATCGCGCGGTATTTACATGAAACATCTTAAAAATTTAGGTAAAACAATAGAAAACTCAATTTAAACACTTTAGAAATCAAGTTTTCGTTTTTCATTAAATAATTTGTTTCATTTCACAGGAGTAATCAAAAATTATAGCAGTATTCAACTTAATATTTTAATTTTCCAAAAAATAATATTTTAAAAATATAAAATATTAATGCATTTAACATTTCAAAACTGATTCGGCTACGAAGCTTAGTAGAAAAGTTACCAGCAACAGAAAACGTCCTTTCAACTTCTTCATCCGATGATTCGACATCGATACTTTCTGATACTTCGTCAAAATTCTGTTTAATTATATTTTTGGCATATTGCTGATTTTGATGAATATTTGAATCCATCATCATTTTGTGATATTTGAATTTGAGTTTTGCAAATATCTCATTAGCGACACTAAATCTTTGTTGCGTCGCTCATCATATCGCTTTTTGAGTGAGCACATCATTTCACTTAAATTAGACGTTTGCTCAGAAAGATTTTTGAACAAAAACTTGTGAACACATTCACTGGTTAAAATCGTTGAGTTATCCTCACTTAGCTCTTTAACAGCCAATTCAATGGGTTTTAACACTTTTAAATATCTTTTAAAACTTTAAAATCGACTTTCTCATAAAAATTGATTGTTCTAATGTCCGAGAGTGCTTTTTGAATGCATGGTTTCAGTTTTATCAATCTTTAACCATGGGAACCAACAAGTTCCACCGAGTTTTGACGTCAAGCTTTAGCATCAATTTTTTATTTTGCTTGTTCGAAAACATGGTCTTGCAATATTGGGTTACGAACGGTGGACAATTTGAAAAACTTAATCAGTTTACACGAATTATTCAATACAGATTTGATGTTCCGTTGAAAAACTCGGTTGCTTCTTCCATAAGCAGTTGTCTCTATGATATCATTAAAAATGTCACTGTTATTTGAAACCATAAGATCATCATTGTCATTACAATCTGATTCTGAATCATTATCTTCATAGGAATCGTTGGCTTCGTCGCTTTCCTCAGCATCTCATTCATCGCCTGAATATGTTTGGCTGTCGCAGTTACGTGATTTTTTGTAGAGAACATCGGTTACGGTCAGATAAATACCGTGATTGTGGCACATGACAGCAAGAAATTTATTTTTGGTTAAATTTGACAAGTCTATAAATAAGAAAAATTATTGTAGTAGATTAGTGATACTAACCATGAACAAATTTCGTACCAAATATTATAGTAAATTATTTAATTAAAATGTTCAAAATTAGAGGTCTCTATAACGTTAATAGTAAAATTTAGTAACCAAAAATTTGTTAATAAAGAAAAAGTTGTCTTCTAATTTTGCTGTCGAACCAACAAGGTCTCAAGCCAAACATTGTAACAAATAAAGTTCATATTGTAAATTATATTGTAATGGCACAGTGGAATCCATTTTTTACTGATCGAGTTTGATTATAAAGCAAGCCATCAGGAACGAGAAAAAACATAACAAAATTTCCTGCGAGATTTGGAAAACAAAGTGGTACTGGCTCGTACATTGGTCCTTCGAGCCGAAAGGGTTCCATTTTCAAAAAACTAATTACATTATAATTAGTGATTACCGTTTGGAGGTACATACAAAGGACAGCACGTGTGGCGGACAAACTAAATTTGGTGATGTATAAACTGTATCATAATTTATTGCTAGTATTAAGTGGCGCCATGGAAGTGCGTGTAAGGGTAGTATGACCAAGATTTTAAACTTCGCAAACGCTCTATCCGATAAATCAGGAGAATCGATAGATGATATCAAAGAACGTTTGTCATATGCCCACAAATTGCTCGATCGGTTTCTTACGATTGAAGATAAACTTTTGGCATATCCAGAGAAGTAGTCGCAAATCGATGAATTTGAGAATTCATATTATTCGTGGTTGAGAAAAAGACAGTTCAGGCTAGAAACTGTAAATTTAAATGATACCGCAAATCAAAGTGTTCCCCAAAGCGTGTCGAGTGTAGTAAAATACTGTAAAGTCGCAATTCTGGTATTTTCTGGTGACTACACGGAATGGACTAGTTTCATAGATCTGTTCAATTCGGGAGTGCACAATAATGAAGCATACACGCCATCGCAAAAATTCCAATTGTTAGTGCGTAATTTCCGCGGTGAAGCACACAATCGCGTCCGGCATCTGAAAATCACAGATGCTAATTATATAAAGGCGATCAAAAGGCTCAGTGAAAGATATGATCGGAAAAAATATATAATTAATTCGTTTATTCGCGATTTTTTAAATATCTCTAACATTTCTAGTGCAAACGCGAATAACATCCGAAAGACCCAGACACAGTGGTTCGAGGGTTACATGCGCTCGATATTGAAAGTGAATCCAGAGATCCATGGCTGATCTACATTCTTTTGGAGAAATTAGATGTGAGCACAAAGGCTTTATGGGCAAAAGAGTCTGCAGATATCGACATTCCAACTATACATGAATTCCTGAAATTTAAGATAAGCGAGCAGACACTTTCGAATCAACGAAAACATTTTCATCAACGCCTGGTCCTGCAAAAAGAAGTCAAGAAACTTCGGCTAGAACTAAAAGTTTTGTGTCGATTCCTTAGTTTGGTCCATGTTTACTTTGTAAAATTGGGGGTCATCGGTTTTCGGAATGGCCTAAATTTAAGGAAATGGCATTAGAAGAAAATCGAGGCTACATCAGCAAAACCGACCGCTGTTTCTATTGTTTGAGCATCGGACATAGAGTTATCGAATGCAGATCGAAGAGTAGGTGTCAGAATTGTCATCGCCGTCATCACACAATCATTCACGAAAACGAGAGCAAGGTAGCAAACCAAGCACAGAACACAGATGATATAGTGGTGTCAGCATTAAATCAATCGAGGGTTAGTAGCAGCGCAGCGTTGTTCGATGATAGTAGTACAAGAATCTTACCTACAGTCATAGTTCGTATTACGGGGGATGATGGTACAGAGAGGGAAATCAGGGCGATGTTGGACTCATGCTCACAGACCTCATTTATAACGATTGTGTACAAAAGTTAGGTCTTAAACGAAAAAACAGTCGCATCGTAATAAAGGGAATAGGCATCGTTAGTGCAGGAAGTTCAAATGGAGTCGTCACCATATGTATAAGATCACGCCATGACATATTCCCACAAGCCGATAAAATCATTATACATAGGCGTTGATCTTGCCAACAATTTCATCCAGTTTACCAGATTTAACCATCAAGCAGGGGGATCGACAATGGTTAGAAGACATAACGCTGGCGGATCCGCATATCAATATCTCGGGTAACATCGATCTATGACTAGGAGTCGATATGTTCTTCCATATTCTAGAGGATGGCCAGATGAGGTCTCCTGATGGTAATCTCGTATCTCAGAAAACCATGTTTGGATAGGTTGTTGGAGGAGGCTCACTAATAGGGTCAAGTGATACGGTCTCAACGTACACAACAACAGTTGATATTGATGCAGCTTTAAGGAAGTTTTGGGAGATAGAGGAAGTCACTGGTGCGTTAGAAAGTCTGCTGAAGAGCAAACTTGCACTCGATCCTACCAAGAAACCACAACACGAGCACAAGATGGAAGATTCATTACTCGCCTTCCATTCAAAGAATCTATTTCTAAGTTAGCAAGTACATTCAGTTTAGCTCTACGTTGCTTGGAGAGCATGGAAAAGCGATTTGAACGAGATCCAAATCTATTTTTTGCGCGTATTTGGAACCACACCACAGAGTTCTGAAACAATCGAGTTCGACCACGAAGCGAAGAGTCGTTTACAATGCGTCAGCTAAAGTTGGTGGGAAAAAATCGTTGAATGAAGTTTTGTTGAAGGGACCAACTGTGCAACCGGAACCGAGCTTACACGAAGTAATATTGAAATTCTGAATTTTTCAATACGTTTTGACTGGAGATATCGAAAAAATGTTCCGGCAGGTACTTGTGCACGAGCATCACCAGAAATACCAGTTGACACTATGGCGAAGATCACCCGAAGAAAAAATTGCTGCCTATCAATTAAAAACTGTCACGTACGGCATGAAATCAGCATCACTTGTAACCACGTACACGTTAAATCAATTGGCTAAGCAATTTGAAGACACAAAATCAGAAGCAGCAAGGGTCATCAGACAAAACATTTACGTAGATGATTTGATAATGGGCGCTGTCTCCGAGCAAGCTGTTAAGACTTAAGACAGATGTCGTAGAAATATTATCTAGTGGGGGATTCAATTTGAGAAAGTTCAGAACAAATGATGCGGCACTCCGGAAGTTACTGAACAGTGAGTCAGATACCAAGACACCATCCGATCATCCAGATGCAGTACGAGTTCTAGGTATTCGTTGGAATCCAGAAGAAGACAATTTCATGTCCTCTGTAGATATGCCCATCACTGAAAAACACACCAAGAGAACTTTCTTATCAGAGATTAGTCGAATATTCGACCCACATGGCTGGTTGTCACCGCTGCTATATAATCAGGTGAAATCATGGATTTTGTCATCAACGTGCTGAACTCTTCTATGGTAAGTATATTTTTGCCCACCACCCTTGCTAGTTGTATTTTCGCCTAATTTACTGCCGCTTCCCATATACCACCCATATGAGGCGCTCCTGGTGGATTATTTTCAAGCTTATTTTGTGTTGGAGCAGCACTGCAGCTATGTCTGATGCCTTCGATTTCAGAAATTGGAATAATTTTCGTAATTGGTTGTTAGTGCGTTCAAAATTTGTGCGATTGCCACTGAAGATAGTGTGACAATTTCCTCTTCAGGAAAACTCTAAGTGGTTAAATTTCCTACTGTCTCTATATGCACTGCCTTAGCATACAAATAAACAAACGTACACATCTTATGTGGTATTTGGCCTCCGCGTGTCATGGGATGCACCTTGAAAGGTCCACAATAGTCTTCTCCAACCTTATGAAATGGATGTGAATACCGTACCCTATATCTGCTGGTAAGTTCGCCATCAACTGCATTTCCATTGCTGGATTTTATTTTATGCACTTGATGCATTTGTTCACAATTGCTCTGAATATCAATTTGGCTCTTATTATCCAAAACCGTCGCCGTGTGATGCTTGTAAGAAGGCTTGCTTAACCCCGCATGATTTTATAGGTTATTAATATCTCTCACGATGCACTTTACTACAACATGACTCATCGGTACGATAATGGGATGCTTAGCTCTTTTTGGTTTCGCAACGCATCTTTTTCTACTTTAAATTCGGTCTGTTGCACGTGTCGTATTAGCATCATCTCTGCAGCTAACATTTCGTCTCGCTTGGTTTCCGTGGAATTTTGACTCATCCTGCATTTGGTGGAACCACCTTATCAATACCAATACCCTTGTCATCTTATAAAAACTGGTACCTATTAATAAACTCATCAAAAAAGTCTTTGATGCAACATGCACTTGAATATTTGTAGGACGCAATTCCTCTATTGTCACACTCTGGCGTAGCAAGTTGGTTGAATGGCTTTTCTTGGTTCTATTAACGTCAACTAATCGGGATGGCACATATCACGACGTAATATATTTTACTACATCGCTCGCATTCATGCCACGAGATGCGATTTCAGCCGGGTTATGTCTTTATTGATGCAACTTGCAGAGAACCATTCTAACACTATTTTTGAATTGCTCAATAGCAAAATTCTTGTTATCTTAACAATTAACGCCGATTCCCCTAACTTCATAAGATTGGCTAGTAATACTGCACCCATCAATTCCAGCCGTGAAATTGTAATCTGTTTGACTGGCGCAACTCGAGATTTCGCTGTCATTATATTGCATTTAAGCATTTTATCCTTTGTCTTTACTACTGCATATACCACGACCGAACCCAATTATTCTCAGTTCGTTGCTGGTTTGTATCCATCTTGGGATTTGAATTGTTTGAATTTTTTGTAAATTTTCTTAAATTTCTTGCCACATTTTCGATATATTTGATGACAGTGCTTTGTCCCAGCTTAAATCTCGCATCCACACTGCTTGAAGTAGGATTTTCATACGTATTATATACGGTGAGAGCCAGCCAAGCGGGTTCAATATTCTGCTAACATCTGATAGTAAAGTTCGCTTGGTGTACGTAGCTCGATCTGGTAGTTCGGTTTTAAATTTAAATGCGTCTGCACAAGGATCCCACTGAAGACCTAATATCTTTGATGACTCCTTTAATTCCCCAGATAACCTCGTCGTCATTTGTCGTTAATTTGCGCAGCTCAAACTCATGGTTGTCTATATAGTGCCGTTGTAATTTGTGTCATCGAAGTTTTGACTTCTGTCCTCGAATTAGCCCGTAGGTGTTGTCCTAAGCGCCCTGCTTATAAACATACAGGCCGTTCTTTGTATACCTTCTCCAACATCCTTATGTAGGCTATCTTTTCCAGAGCTGGCCACCACACGCCCACCCCAGCACAGGCCTTACCACTGCGGTATAGAGCCAGTGTACCAGCTCTGGTTTCAAACCCCATTTCTCCGCTATGGCGTTTCTACACGAGTAAATAGCTACATTAGCCTTGTTCACCCTTTCTAGAATGTTACTCTTCCAGCTGAGCTTACTGTCCAAGATTATGCCCAAAAATCTCGCTCTGTCAGCAAAAGCCAGTCTTATGCCATTCACGGTAGGAGGGCTAACTACCATAATTTTATATTTTTTAGTAAATAGTACCAGCTCTGTCTTGGACGGGTTGATCCCTAATCCGCATTTGCCGGCCCATTCTGTAACGATCAGGAGTGCATTCTGCATAACATCCCTAATCGTATCCAGATATTTGCCTGAGACAGCTATCGCTACATCATCCACATACGCTACAATCGCCATCCCCTCTTTCTCCAGTTCGAACAGCATATCATTCACCACTGCACTCCAAAGAAGTGGGGACATTACTCCTCCTTGCGGAGTTCCTGTAACCACTCGCCTTCTAATAGTGGACTCCCCCAGTTTCGAGGTAATAATCCTGCTTACCAGCATCTGATTTATCAACCTACTTATAGGATAATCCACCTTCAAAAATGACAATCATTCCATGAACGCCTCCGTTTTTACATTATTTAAAGCACCCTCAATGTCGAGAAATGCTACCATACAATACTCTTGCGAGTAAATTGACTTCTCAATCATGCGTACTAGATCGTGCAGAGCTGTGTCCATCGACTTTCCCTTACAGTACGCATGCTGCGACATTGCCCAATTCCTTGGCTCAACTTTTGTTCGAATAAGTACGTCTATCAATCTTTCCAAGGTTTTCAACAGAAAGGATGATAGAGTTATAGGCCTCAGATCCTTTGGATAAGCCTGTGAGCTTTTCCCCGATTTCGGGAGAAAAACCACTCTGACCTCCGTCCATTTGCTGAGAATGTAGACCAATTGCAGACATCCTCTGAAGATAACCTCCAGCCAGGGGAGGATAATTGCAGAGTTCCTTTGGATCTCTGGATTGCTGGTATAATCCGATCCGGGCCCGTCGATTTATAAGGCTTAAAACCGTTCAGCGCCCACAGTATTCGTTTCCTGTCCACTATGCCATCCACATCTGTTAAAGGTGTTCCTCGATGAGCTCCAGGCTATATCGAGTCATCAATGCTTCCCGGAAAATGAATCTAAATGAGAAGCTCCAATGATTCCGCACTTGAAGCTGTCCATAACCCGTCCAGCCTAGTTAAGTAACTAGGACTGGTTGGGTTAGTAGATAGAATTTTTCTAAGGCGAGAAGTCTCAGAGACCTCCTCCATTCTGCAACAGAAAAGTCTCCAAGACCTCCTTTGTGCCTTCCTCAACTCTTTTTTGTATTTTCTCAGGTCTTCCTTATAGGAATCCTAATCCCGATTTTCCCTGGTGCTCTTAGCCTTATTAAAAGCTGTCCTTCACGCTCTTCGATAGGTTTCCAACTCCGTGGTCCACCATGTAGATTTCTGCCTGCCCCTAGGTTTTATTAGGAGAAACGCAGCATTAAATGACAGATTGCATGCTTTTGTGACAATATCAACCTTGCCATCTAATTCCTCTACTGTCGCCGGAAGTCAAGGAACCTCCAGCGGCAATAGTTCCTTCAACACCTTCCCACATTTGTTCCAGTTTGTCCTTCTGGGATTCCTGAAGGATTTCCGGGCAACAGGTTTGATGTTGAGGTTATATGTAATATATCGGTGATCAGAGAATGAGTGCTCCTTCGCCACTCTCCACCCACTGATCATATCAAAAATTGTTTCTGACGCACCGGTTACATCTAGAACCTCCTGTCGATTTCTAACAATGAATGTTGGTTCACACCCAATATTGCCAACTACAAAATTAGTATTTAATAAGTAATCAAAAAATAACTCACCTCTTTCGTTAACGTCTGTGCTTCCCCAGATTGTGTGATGCGCGTTTGCATCACATCTAAGTAACACCCCTACCTTTTTCTGACCTGCTTCCTGGATCAGTTCCCCCAGGTTATCCGGTGGAACCTCGTTCTCGCGATCCATATAGGCTGAGGCCAGCCATAGTTTTTCACAGCCTACATCAGCGCTCACCGCTGTAACGTCCCCGCTACTAAATTGTGGAAGAAGAAAAATATTCAAATTATTTTTCGCTAAGATACACGATCTGATCTTTTCAGAGTTGTTTGAGTATAATAATTTATACCCTTTCATTCTGAGGCCACAGATCCTGTTATTGTTAATCCAAGGTTCTTGGATTAACACCAAGTCCTCATCTGACTTAGTCAGTCTGAGCACGAGCGCTGCCGAGGCAGCCTTCGTGTGATGTAGGTTTATTTGTACAAATGCTAACCATTGTAATCTACCTTACTCACCACTTCATGCACACCCTGCATCAGGATAGTGTCATCTGACTCGTTGGTTTTGTCGCCAACCCCCTCTCGTCGTGTGTTCGACGAGGCAACCCCATCGGACTTCGGAGAGAGGAGACTGCCTCCCATCACCAACTTCTCTTCGTCCGAAATATCGGAACGGCTACCCTGGTTGTCCTCAGGCCGCTTGACCGTTTCCTGCTGGGTCCGTTCGCCGTCGACCCAGGCTGGTCTTCCACGCCCTTATCGACCTCGTCTTTCCTATAAACTTTAAGAGTGATCGACCCGAAACCGAAGTTGATCACTCCCTTAGATCTAGCAAGGGAAGCCAAGGACTCCTTATTGATCAGCATGATTGCCAATCTAAAGCCCGCCTTGGCCTCTTCCTTCTTCACAATCCTCCATCCTTATGTTGGAAGATCGGGGTCACTGGCCCGGATAATCTCAATGATCTCCTCTTGTTTATCCGGCTCATTTGGTAAACAGACGCGTGTTCCCGGCCGGCTCGGGATTTCCCCTCTGGTGACTGCTTCAAGCCTCACGCATGGCCATACCTCGCCTACATCGGCCACTGCCCTTTTATAGAGATCGACCGATCTCTGGTCCGAGCACGCAGTTAGCTTAACGCGCCCTTGGTACCATCCCACATCTCTGCAGGACGGGGGGATCCCGGATTTTATCTCAGGATCCTCAAATGGAGTTTAGTGCATTATATACTACCCTCCACTTCTCCGACGTAATGCTCCCATCTTCCTGACCTTTGACAATGACGGCTAGCACCAGCACGTGCTCCTTCAGGATTTCACTGAATAATTTCAGTATCCGCTCCTTAGGAGCACCCGACGTCATGTCTGCTTGCACTTTGGCCCGCTTACTGCCTTTTGCTTCAAGCTCATCCTGGGACCTCTGTCTTTTAGACACAAGGACCGGACCCTCTCCGAGCTATCGCAGCCGACAGTTTTCTTAGCTCATGCTACAGATTCGTTCTGCGCAACTGTAAGCTGCCCTTCAGGGGTTGCAGCCAGTTTTCTGAGGATTCTAAACGCCGACCGTTTCTTTGCTGGGGGATCTCTCTCGGTCCCCCGCTCTTCTGTTTGGCGGTTCCGCTTCCACCTGGCTTCGATGTCATGGTGTTGCTTATCCCTTCCTTATATGAGGGAGCCCCACCTTTCTGGTTAGAGTTACTCCTCGCATTCACATTTTCTGGTTTTTGGTGGGTACCGGTCCCCTTATTTTTATATCCCCTTAAATTTTTTACAAATTCTTCCATTTATTCCCACGAGTATCGGAGAAATACGGTCCACCTGCGCAGACATCCATATACGCAGGTAAAGCTAAATACAACTGGAGGTCGCCAGGTATCCAGAGGGCTCCGTTCACGACTGGGCTTTGCTAAATGGGCCCCCAGTCTAGTCGACTATCAGCACGGGTCGCATAACACCTTAATCCAGCCCATTGGCTCACCGACCACCACGCCCTCCACGCTCCGCCTCCTCCAACATCCACCCACTCATTCACCCATCTACATATATGGATATCCCAAACAAATGGGACCCATTTCATTCAGGGGATTACGGTTCTCTACTCACTACCCGGAGGCTCGAGAGCGCAGGGAGACGTGACGCTTAGTTCATCATGGTTGTGGTCGATGGTTTTATGGCGCCATCAGTTCGCCTTTCCCTACTGGGTATCATAGGCACTCAGAATTTGGTGAACAGAGGTTAACCACTTCACCGTTCTCTGAGACTCTCCTTCCAGCAGAGCTGCGGTCGAGGACGGCTTATTTAATTGACCGCTAACCTACCTATCGATAGGCCGTTCACAATCCACCACCTGTGACCCCCCCCCCCTCCGATAGCTGCAGCTCGCCACAGGTGGGTGCACGGTAGGTCCAACACATAAAACATCGTTCAGCGATATACCAATTGACAGCTTTGTGGGCGCGTTGAAGACGACCCGGAGTTTTGTGGTTGTGCTGCTCGTCTTAAGTACTCCATGGTGTGGAAGATAGTACCGATTTGCTTTACCATGTCCTTCTACCCGTTGCATGTGTCCTAGCTATACTCCCCCATAAATACTCGATATAGCTTCCCAAATTCTGGATCACGCTCGAACCTTTTCTACATTGATTTTAAGCGATTGAATGCGGCGTTGTACGAAGTACCGGGCATTGTGTCTGGCTGCTTGAATGGCAATTTGACAATAAATTTATTATCTGTGTCTTGTCTGGTAGTTGTTTGAAACAGTTCTTCTCATTTCTGCTCTTCTGGTGATCTTTTTGTATTTCTCGGCAACTCTTCTACCTCCCAGAATCGGAGAGACTTATCAATATCGATTAAAGTATTAAAACTTTCAGCTGTTTTTATCGTATGGGCGTGCTCTACACATCGGCTGACGATAATGTGTAAATTTCAGAAAACCCACAAGGCTAAACCAAGGAACAGTATTTAAAGGCATGAAGCAAACGATATTTTTCATCATCAGGTTACAATCTGTGATGGAAATGAACACATCTATGACCCCTAGTCGGATAACTGAACTCATGGGCCAACCCATCTTCAATGCCAGTAATATAGGCTGGCATGGAGCTATGAAATGTGCAAATGGTTCTACGAAAATCGGATCTATAACCACACAGTACTTAGGACGGGAAAAGCGAACCGCGAAAAAGTTGGGAGTGCCTAGGCCTCAGAACAAATTAAAGATAAATATAAAAAAAAATTATCTTCATAGCTTCGTAGCTTCCCTACAGGGAAGACGAATTGAATGATCGCGATCAAACTTCAAACTTAAGATTTTTCAAAAATTGTTTCCTGTGATGAGGAGGAAAAAAACTTTTATATGTTAAAAGATTCTAAATTAATTTTGCAAACAATACCGGTCCAGATTAGTTTTTCAAAATGTACGCGGAGTTGATGATTTTTTCCGGAGATTCCGTTGATTTTTGGGCAAAATGGTTCCACTGAAAGTAGCAGCTTCCATATGAGCTTTTTCGTTTCTTGCATCACCACAAACCAGACGTTTTGACTACTCGGAATAAAACTTCATACTTCAGGTTTTTTCCATACATGCGAAATGTGGTGGACATCTGTGTACCAGAAGTAGTGAATTCCGTTGCCACTTTTCAATTTTTTCAAAATGATTGAATTTTTTTACAACGATTAACCATGTGGGTTTTCTAAATTTTAAGCAAGAATAATAATTTTTGAATATACGAGGCGATTTTTATCATAAACCTAGTACTTTCAATTTTGCGCTTTAGAAATTAAGTATTGTGTGTCTTCTATGTACATTTGTCGATATATATTATACCTCCCATTTTTGATTTACTATTCACAAGTTATTGGGTTAAACAGCTTCATAAGTATGTATGAACAGTTCCAAAACATAATTTGTTAACGGAAATTTGTTTGCTTGTACGTACTCTCTCGTTATATAAATAAAATAATTAAACTATAATTGTTAAGTTGTAAATGATTTTACAAATAAATTGAATCTGTACTCGTAAAGTTTTATACACCAAAGTATTTAAAATGTTTAGAAGGATTTTGTTAATTAATCAAAAGACAAAAAGTATCTCGAACTGTCGTCAAATTCAAAAAAATTTACTAAATGATAGAAATGAAAACAAAAACAATTAAATAAATGGAACAGAAAAAATAAGTGCAATGCCTTACCCTAACCCAAATCTGTATATTATTCAAAATAGAGAAGGAGAAAATTTTTTAGATCCACAAGATTTGGGCCAACAGAATTTTAATAAAATGTAAAACTTTTCCCATTAAACGAATAAATAAATAAAACGGAGACTGGGAATTATGTACAATAAAAAATAACATTTTCTGTTAATTTAACTGCTATTAGAGGCTTATTGTTGTTTGTGTTTGTGCGAACCATTAAATGTCCACTTAAACAATTTAATTCAGTATTATACTACCTACCTGGGCAAAGCAGCCGTGAAAATTTATAAAACTAATTACATATTTTGTGACACTCCAATTATTTTATTGTCCGCCCTAATTTACATTTCCATTTAAATATGAGTATCGGAATTCCTCTGGCTAAAAGATAATTATTTTAACTAACGGATTACAGGCCTGGAAAAGTTTAAACATTTTATAATTTAATGATTTTCACTTAAATTAATTATTAATAATTTTGTAATAAATTGAAACAGGAAAAAAATATTTTAATTTCAACCCAATATTGGTAATTAATTTTTTTTGCTACCAATTTTGGTATCGCAGCCACGATTTACGAGTTGTGGTAAGAACGATTTTATTGGTTTGGGTTAAATTAATAATATCGTTTAATGTGTTTGTGTGTAATGTGTATGTATGTATGTATAAACACTCCGGTGATTAATAATTTATTCATATTATGTTGCGTCGATAATTAAAGTCATAAACAAACAATTAATATTCATTTTATGTAGATATCTTTTTGCAACAGCTATTGCAAGTTCTGTGAATTACAATTTTTTTTATGTATGTATTTTTAATATTTAATCGTTAATTACATGTGATTTACAAGAGGCTTACATTACAATTATTTGTACTTGATAAAAAATAATCTAAAATGCTGGAAAAATTGAAAAAATTGTTTTGCGCGCTATATTATACTACAAAACAAAAACCGGCGAACTCACCAATGAAAAAGGATTGATTTTTGCGCCAACAACGTAGAGACGCTTAGCTATACTACCGGTCACAATTCGACGGGGATTGCGGAAAAATCCTCTAATGTTAAGTGGCGGTTACAGATGCAACCTTGTTCACTTCTATGAGAAATGAACTTCTATGTATAATATTGGGAATTTTGTTCCAGGTAAAAATTTCTGTGTTTCTTTATTTAATCGGCAACGTATTCCATCTTAAAGTTCCTACGAAGGTTATATTTCTTAATGTATCATGGGCCTTCCACAATCCCTCGCAGCATTTTATTTTGAAAGCGTTGTACTGTAGCACAGAAAAAAATAAATATTCAAAGAAGTAGAGCTGCAAACAAAACATTTACTCATTTTTTCATAGTAAAATTTGAGGGTATGATACGGTTTTACATAAGTTGACCATACTTTTATCACTATTTGCCGTAGGCATTTGGCGAAACACACTAACACTTAACAAAGATATTTTAATAAACACTTGTGTTTTATTTCGCAAAAAATTAGATTTTTGAATACTTTAATTAAAAAATTTGTTCAAAATGTTTAAAAAATTACTCGATCGAGTTCGAATAGCAAGTTCATATCGTATCTTCTGATTTGTAGAAATAAAGATTTAGTTATATATAGTAGAAAAAGGCAAAAAAGAAATAAAAGAAATAGAGACCAAAATAAGCAATAAAAATTAATCTATTGAACGTCCCAACCATCTGTTATGTTTATACGGCAAAATTGCTAATAAAAAGTAAGGCTGAGTAACAAAACTCAAAGAACGGATTTCTTTCTATTCGTTAAAGATATTTTGGTTTAGGAATATGAATTTTCGAATTTCGTAAGATTCTAAGGTATGCGGTTGCATGTAAAGTTTTCTTTTACTTTACTACATGTGTATTTCGGAATATGTTATATATTGCAAGTTGAAACTATAAAATATATAAAACGCGGTGGAGGTAAAGTCAAGGAATATTTTAATTTTGTAGGTTTTAGTTTTGAAATGGTATGATGAATGACCCGCTAGGATAGCAAATTATCGACGAGAATAAAAAGGCGATGATAAGCGAACGACGAGAATAAAAATGCGATGATAAGCGTATTTTGCATTGTCTCGTCGAATGGTTTGTCCACAAATTTTTGTGAGGGATCTACTTTTTGTCTATTTAGGTAGAACATGTTGTAATGTAATTTAATATTAAATGTTATGTAGAACAACATAAAATCTGTGGCCATATGTCATAGTATCTTATCTCATTTTTTGTGTTTTTCCGTAGAGCAATTTTGAACTAAAACTTAACGTTTCATAAAAAATATGGAATTTTAAAACCAAATATTGAAATATACGTGGAACGATTGAACCTTTCTTACAATTTTATTTGTGGAGGCTTACGGAGCTAGGCCTAGTAGATATTTAAAGAAAATTTTATTAAGCTATTTTGCAATATTTCTTTTTTTTTATAATAAAACGCTTGAGTCACTTAAGATATTATTCCACTTTATTAAATTATAATAATAAGCAATTTACATCAACATAAGTTACTTTGCTAAAATTACTTCATTAAAAAATATCAACTTAGCACAAATATTTGTAGTTTAACACTGAACTACATAATTATATAAATTTTATTGTTCGGTTTCTGATTCTTCTGACAAATCAGGATCGAAGTCGTGCATTTGATCCGTAACCAAATCCTTATAAAAAGAGTGGAAACTCTGATTTATAAGAGGCAGCATATCCAATAGATCTTCCTTCTTCTTCTTATTTATTTTGATTGGCTCTGTGTAGCATTGGTTTAGATCGGTCTTCTTTAAAGCGTTAACCCCGCGGTGACGAATATTTAAAACTTTAAAGTTAGTTTGCTCTTCAAGTGTTGTTTTATAATGAATTGTTCCCATATCCCGTGTGTATCGAAGCCATTTTATGTTTTCCCATAAGAAACGCTCACCTGAAAAATATATTATAAAGAGCTAATCAATGAATGATCTGTATTTGATTTTCTCCACATAAACTGTTCTTTGCAAAGTCCCGAAAAATTCAGAAACTGTTCTTGTGACATCTCGGTAACTAAAAACCCATTTTTGACCTCTACTGACCGTACAAAGTTGTACCAATCATGAGGATGGTGAATAGGTATTGTAGCTTTATTATTTTTTTCTCAATCAAAGCATGGTTGGAGTCGCATTCTATGTGAGTATGTCCCGGAACGAGAAATTTGTGGTCAATGATTTCTAGATACGGCAAAATTTGAATAAGGACTTGAAACATTACTACTAAAAATAAATTTTTATTTTGACCGGCACAACAGTCACTATAAAAAACTAAATGTTTTATGGTATCAGGCAAATGCAATAAATGTTCGAATAGGCATGAAGCAATTTCATTCCCACCTCTATTAGCTATTGGCTCATGCCACATCATACAATAAGCTTGATTGTCTACACAATCGTGAATGGTTAGGTTGAAGGTCCAGAGAGGCCGCTTGTAAAATGATACCGACGATTGTAGATAAGGGGTGGGCAAACATTGTTGCAAATCAAAAGTGTATACTTTCATTGATTTATTGGAGTTACCGGCAAGTTTATCGGTTCTCTTGCTCTCGTAGGCTCTTTCGCTTCCCGAATGTGATTGTCGTGTTCTATTTTGAAATCGTTATTTTCTTGATGATTTTCTGAATTTTTAATCTTCATGGTTAGTGTTTCACATTTATGATATTTGTCTAATTTTGGGTGTTTAAATTTAATGTTAAGTGATTTAAACACTTCTGTAAACTTTGAAAGTGAAACCGGTTGTTGAAATTTTTCGCAGTCCATTCGATATATTAAAGAAATATTTAAATCTGATTGTAAGAATTGTTTTTGGGTGTGCCTTCTTGAATAATGGCTTTCATACCTTGGAAAACTGTTGATAAATTCTATTACTTCCATAAGTTTTTCATTAGTAATTTTATTATCTGGAGTATGGCTGCCTCATTTGTCTTTTTCAACTACTGTTCCTAGCGATTCTATTTTTTTTAATCACAGTTTTAAGGAACTGCTCCGATTCACATACTGTCAAACGAAAACACATTTGACAAACTTGAATTCAATTTCCACGAATCTCCAAAAAATATGAGTAACTATAAACACGATTCCGTGGGGCAGTTGATGATTTACATTTGCGTTCTGTTTTCTTCTGTTCAATAACAATCATTCCAGTCATAAACGCTTGCCGTAAATTATAATTTTGCAAGCCCCAATATTGATTAAATAAAGCAAGCTGGTCTTCATAAGTAACTTTAGAATTGCATTTTCTTTTACAAGGTAGGAGTTTAATTACTTCTCGAGCTCTTACATATTTTCCAGTTCTCGTTGAATATGCCTCCCCACAATTTCGCTTTCGTTTTCTGCTCTCTCTGTTTCCTATATCAAGACTCTCTAAGTTGTTTTCTAGAGCTGTAACCATATCTTCGAGAGAGTCGCTATCCACGCCATGATTTATTTCACTACATTCATTACTAGGTAGGTAATTTGGATCCGCATCGCTTTCATCAAAATCAGTTTCACACTGAATACCATTTTCATGTTCGTCACCATGGCCGTTTTCTATGTTTCTTTCATGGTTCACAGTGGTTTCAGTTATTTTCCGAATACAAGGAATGAACATAGTAGTTGTTTCATGGTAAGTATCGTTTTCTGTAACATTAAAGGACTAATAAATAAAACTAATAATTATGAAATATAGTTAAATTGCTTACCTTTTTGCGTTGAGGAATTATTTTTAGTATCCATGTCTTGAACATTTGCTCGTACTATTCCCGTTGAATTAATTTTGCTTGTTTATGCTTTGGCCAATGCCATAGCAACCAATTTCTGCCCACAACTCATGAGCATGATGTTATTTTATTTTTAAAGTAAATTAATCTTTTTTTTCAGATATTTTTAATTCCGTTATATTTAATAGTTATGAATTAGTTTCTGCAATTTATCTTAAGTACAAATAATTTTAGAAAAAATCAAGAAAAACATTTAATTGCTTTAAGCATTATGGCTTTTCAACTGTTAAGAAACGGTTTTTTTTGTCAGCCTACTTGGCAAAATATTTTAATTGTACATAAGATAGATTACCTTGTTCGTTTTAATTTTTTTTTCACTGTACTTTAACTTAAGTTATCAAATTGAATTAATTAATATTTTTTAAGAAAATATATTACACATTTCTGTTCTGGCAAAATATATTATTTTTAAATAAGCTGTTGTTCAAAAATAAATTTTTACACTCACATTAAATACAAAAGCACTTTTAAACAATTAAGCTATTTTTCCTTTGCAATTTTTTCTATAAGATAAACATTTAGTGAAATAAGCTATTATGTCTTATGAACGTTATTTTTATTTTGAAATAAGCTATATTGACATCCGCTCCAAAATAATAACTAGATCATATATTAAAACGGGGATTGGATCAAAATAACGCAAATAATTTCGCTAATAAGGTTCCATTATAATATCAATTTTGACTTAAATCGACTTAAGTTACTATGACTTATTGCCACAGAAATATTAATAACAACACATCCAAGTTTTGTAATCCAGCGAACATGCTGTATGAAGCTTACGTTTAGCAGGAGCGGAAATTTATTACGAGATTTTTAAAATTTTAAAGGTAAATAAGTTTTGGCCTACATCTGACTTCCTTTTACCACTAATGTACGTAAATAGAGAAGACACCACAAAGCATCAATCTGCTGGCGGTCTGCTGTTATCAATTGTAACACGTGGTAAAATCAAAATTTTTATTAAAATTGTATTATGATCACATTTGTTGCCAATAATTTCATCGAATACAAAAACGATTTATTACGCACCTATCTGTATAAGAATAATCGACACTTTAGAAACCTTATAAAGCCCAATTTGATAAAATTTATGGTGGCAGTCCAGCGTCTTAAATTGTTACATGTGGAAAATTGGTTCGGGCCAATTTCGCAGAAGTGAACTTCAAATGACGTATATAAAGTCTTATTCGATCTGATATTTGGTGACCGCCTAATTAAATTTGCTATGTCCATTACATGGAGGGAGCAATGATGGACGCCCTCATATTGACAGCAGAACACTGTGTGTTAATTGATAAAATTGCAAAAGTCATGAAACTATCCAATGGGTTAAAGTTGGAAATATGGACTAAAGAATTATATTTATTCTATCGATGTAAGAAGATAGTAAGAATCTGCTATAATAGTTTATTTCACGAAGTAGTAATTGTCGATATGAGACCGAATAGTTTCGTGTTGAAAATTGGACGATAGGCCCTAAGATATTATAATGTATAAAGATGCAACTGATATTTTGCGTCACAAATGTAAGAACCAAACGAGGAGTAATTGATCTCCAGAGAAACTACACTCAGAGAAAAGCTTGGGTCAAAAAAAAATCAAAATCTGAGTCTATTTTGCCAAAATCTTGGTGATTTTCGATCAACCAAATTTCTTAGTTAAAAAACGAACAAGATCTTAGTTGAATAAAATTTTAATTTAAAATAACCAAATCCTGCTTATTTAATTTATAACTTAGTTAATACTAGCTGACCTGTGACTGAATAATCAGTCACGTAAATACATTTTATTGAATTTTTGGTTAAGAAATGATTTAGAAGATTTGTTAAGATGTATATTTGATGCACTTTTATCAAAAATGTAAATTCATGAACGCGGATCCCATGAGGCCACTCCATTAATACGGAGTAATCCAATACTCGCTAATTCAAATTCTCCCTTTGTGATAGACGGGTCCGTGCAGTGAAAAGAAGTACAGTTCGTCAAGGTGCTGCTCTTCGAGCTCCATTCTAGTGCTGACCATGGAGAGGGCGGAGTTAACTTCCGGATGTTAGTCTTATAGAACTGCGAGGGGGAGTTAGTTCCGAGAATCAGCTGATTGAGGTAGGGGAGATTGTGCAGTGCGGGAAGAAACACCTTTCCTTTACCACAGCAGCGAGTGAAGCCGAGACCAAGCCCCTCCTTATCTGCCCGGAAAAATAGCGCGTCAAAGAACTCGCAAGCCACGCCCATCGAACCTAAATAGTGGATTTAAATTTCCCGAGAGTACTTTGGGATGATGCCGTGCGCTTCTCATTGCCCGCCAGGTTTGAACCTTCGAGTGCACTCACAGGAACAAAAAGGCTCCTAAAAAGAAAAAAATTTGCGAGTTTTCAAAAATAAAAACAAAATGGCGAAAAACTTATATTAAAATCGAATTGATCTTGCTCCGCCTCTTCGTCTGGAACCTAATCCTCAAATGTGAGGAAGGCGTCTGCTGGATATTCACTTGGAATGTTGAGCGCATCTTGAGAGATCCATGGAAGGGTGGCTCCTGATGGCCCTGGGACTGGGTTGGCGTCTTGGGAGATCCATGAGGTGGTGTCATGTGATAATGATGCGACTGGTTCCTGGCTTGAATTTGTGGATTGTGAATTTCGATTTTGATCGTATATTTTTCGTTTTCGAGGGTCTCTTGATTTCCAAGGCATTTTGAAGAAAAATGAAAAGAGTTTTGTTCAAGACTCGTTGAGGTGAGATTTATATTTTGAATTTCTTTGACATTTCAGTATTAAAATCAGCAAAATAAAAATATTTTGATTTTTATTCGATTAAGTATGGATTTGAAAATCGCAAAATTGGTCACTCGCGTCGTTTTTTACATTTCAATGCATTTTTATTACTATGTATTTGAAAATCGTTATTTTTGTCTTTTTTTACTTTAAAAAGTTAGTAGCTTGCTTTTTTAAAACAATTTCAATCCAGTTTTATTTGTATCCGCTACTTTAAATTTGAATTCCACGCCAACAATTTAACAACTTTGAATTTAAATCGCGCGTCAACCATTAAGCAACTTTGAAATTGAATCGGGCGAAAACTGTTTTGAACTTTGAATCTAAGTCGCGTGCAAACTGTTTTGCAACTTTTGATTTGAATCGCGCACCACCAATTTGAACAAAAAAAAATTCTTTTCAGTCGTCCCATAAAATTCTCAAATGTGGCAAGATTTCACGTGCACAAAATCTTGGAAATTTTCTGAAACCACCTGAGGTACCCGTTTCGGGTACTTTCCGGTGGAATTTTTCCAATTTTTCCGATTTTTTTAGCCTATGCACAGCGCAATATTTATGTAGACCTACCCTGAAATAATCTAACGGATCGGATCATATTTAGGGGTCATTTTAGAGTTGAATATGAAGAAATTAAGAGTTTAATATAATAGATAGATAGAAGATAGATAGAAGCTGACCTGTGACTGAATAATTAGTCACTTGAATACATTTTATTGAATTTTTGGTTAAGAAATAATTAAGAAGATTTTTTAAGATGTAAATTTGATGCACTTTTATCAAAAATAAAGTAAATTCATATACGCGGTTAATTTTTAAATCTTAAATAGAAAGAGTGTCATGACAAAATTGTATTTTTACACTCACAACTACTATTAACACCAAAATGTATGTAAAATCATTTTATGTTCTCTGTTTTTTGTTTAATTGAGATTCATTTACAAATTTTCTACTCATTTTGTCATCACAGTGTGTCATCACAAAAACATCGGCAATTTTAATAAATTTTGTCATTGTCACGGTATAATGCGCATGATCGTAGATTCAATGGGCGCTTTCAGGTCCGCCAACATGATATCGCTACCTATCAATATCACTATCTTATTATATATGTTGCCAACATAATACAACCTGAATGCATCTGATTGACTATTCACCGACTAAGTAGACTATTTTTTATTAAAGTGCCCGATATGCATAGGAAACAAATGGTGTATATTTTAATATTCACACGACGTATTGTCAATTTGTTTTGAGAACGAAAATTTTAATATTATAAATAAAAATAATCGCTTATGATTTGTATCGTTAACATATACATACAACAATTAAAATAATTTTATTGTTTGTGAGTATTCATAATATAAAGTTAGTAAATGTAATTTCAAAAAAATTTATATTTTAGGTTAAACGTTTAATGCGACGAGAATGGATTTACTAATAAATTTTGTGCAGTTCAGCGAAAGCGATAACATTTGTTTAGAATCAGTAATAGGGGTGGTTGAAACTGTCTTAGAAACACAAAATATGCAACAACAGCGAGGCGATGCGCCAATAAGGATTCAAAATTATTTTGAGGTAATCATACCTCAATATACGTTCGATGACTTTCATAAGCATTTCCGAATGAGTAGGCACACATTTGAGGTTGATAATTAAGGGTTGTATGTGATAAAAACTTTAAATTATTAATTTTGTTTAATTTAGATACTATATAATGTTTTACTGGGAAAATTGGGCGATACTGGGAAAGTTCCATTACAAAAAAAAATTTTATTTACATTGTGGTTCCTAGCCAAAGAGGAATGTTTTATGTCGACGAGCGACAGATTCGGCTTCGCGCTAAGTACGGGACATTTAATTTTTGTCCAAATAATACGGTCAGTGGCCAAATTAAAATCTATCTATATCCAGTTTCCCAATCTTTCAAAGCAACTGGAAATTTCAAACGTGAGTAAAATTGATTTATAAAAGATGTAAAGATTATAATGTGTACTACCTTTCTTTATTACAGGAGTTTAAGGCGCTGTCTGGAATACCAGGTGTAATAGGGGCGATTGATGGATCATATATCCAAATAAAATAGCCAACGGGAAATGCAGTTGATTTTTATAATAGAAAATCCTTTCATTCAATAATACTCCAAGGTAAGTCTATTATAATTAATATTATATACACGGCTGATTGTACATTAATTAATATGTATGGTTTTTATTTTAGCAATTTGTGATAACAATCGCAAATTTATCGATATTTATGTTGGTAGTCCAGGTAGAATGCACGATGCTCGTGTCTTTAAAAAGAGCCCTATATTTGAAAAATTTATTGACAGCACTGATCCACTGTTAAATGAATCTCGCCATATAATAGGTAACACCGCTTATCCAAATACCATATTTTTGGTTACTCCGTTTAAGCAAAATGGACATCTCACCTTACCACAAGAAACTTACAACACTAAGATAAGTGGAATGAGGTCCTGTATTGAACGAGCTTTTGCTCTCTTGAAGGGAAAATTCAGAAAGCTGAAATATATCGATATGTCGAGCCATCATAGGATCAATGAAACAATAACGGCTGCTTGTGTGCTCCATAATTTTATTTTAGACCATGACATTTATCCTGGGGATGAATTCATCGAATATGAAACTGCAGATGATTTTGATGATCAAATAGAGTTTGGAACGGAAAATATACCTACTTCAAATCTAAAAAGAAACTATTTACTAAATTTATGCACTTGAATAAACTAAAATTTATATGTTTTTTTTTTGTTAATTGTTTATTTCATTAAATACAATTTCAATAAAACAAAAATAATTAAACATATGTATTTTAATTCAAGGTTTATTATCAGGTACATATTTCAGGCACCATAATCACAATTTCAATATCACTATAATTCATTATAACATTTAAATATACATTTTAAAATATTTAGATAATACCATACATCTAATACCGACTATAACTGACTATAACAGTTGAGTTTGAATATCGATCATTTTTTTTAACAATTCATTTCTATCTTCGTGTATTTTTGTGTTTTTTTCAATATTTTCTATCAACCGGTCCATTTTTACCAATTTGGCCTTTTCTATTTGAAGTTGTTCTTGACGATAATATCTAAGACCTCGCTTTCTTGTAGACATGATGGATGCACTGGATGTTATTTCCGGAATATCAAGCACTTCGGTGAGATCGCCTTCTTCCATAGATGCCAAAGTTATGTTACTATTAATCGCTCGGTCGTCACTAAAAATTTCATCGAAGACCGCAAAATAATCCCAATTAATACGTCCACTGCCTGTTCTGTTATGCTTATCTTTTATTTCAGTATACGTTTTTTTTAAATTTTGGAATTTTCTATCCAACAACTCTTCTGTTACATCATATCCCTTTTCTAAAAATATAATTTTAATCTGATGCCATAAATCTTTTTTTTTTGTTTTGGGATCCCTGAACTCGCTTCGTCTTTTTTGATATTCGTCAATTATCAGTTGGGTGGATTGTTTGCTCCATTTAAATGAACCTTAAAAGAAAATCCAGACAAATTATTTTATTAATTAAAGTTTGTTCGTTACACAGAAATAAATATCATTTGTATTGTACTTACGCTCGCTCCCCATTATGATACGAGTTAATATATTGACTGTATACGTATTAATTATTATTAATTAAAATTTTAATTTTGATTAAATTATTTTGAATGAAAATGAATGGCGAATAAAAAGTATGATACCTAAATGTATCGACATGAAACACCGATGGAAAAAATGACATTTAGTCCAACAGTATTGCCATATGAATTATAATGTATCGGTTGCGTTCAGTACTCAACATGTTGAGTTTATGTAACATGTTGCCAACAGTTGGCGGATCTGAAAGCGCCCAATATAAACATATTTTGTCATGGCATTCTGGCGTCGTGACAAAATTTTGCTGAAAACACCTGAGGTACCCGTTTCAGGTACTTCCCGGTGGAATTTTTCCGATTTTTCTAGCAAAGGCACACCGCTATATTTATGTCGACCTACCCTCAAAAATTTAGACGGATCGGATCATGTTTAGGGGTCATTTTAGCGTTGAGTTTGAAAAAATTAAGCGTATTAATATAATAGATAACCAAAAACATATGGTTAATTTAATGGATAGAAATGGAAAATAATTGGTAACAGTGACTAACTATTTTGTTAAATTAACCAAGGGAAAAAATTATTTTACTAATAATTAGTTATTATTATTATTTTACTAGTTTAATTCTACCAAATTTTCTTAGTAATTGTAACAAAAATGGCGGGAAATGTTGCAAACGTTTAAGGTTAAACACATCAAGGTGGGGTTGTTCACGATCAGAAGCTGAAAAGAAAAATATTGATTAATATGTTGTAATAGAAGTAAACAAAATGAGTTGTAATTAATGTTAGATACTTATCTTATATTTGAAGCTGAATTCCTTTTACTCTTTGGTATTTAGCCATATATTTATATTATAAAATGCACTTCTCAATATGTGCCTATACTATTTAAAATTGTAAATTAGTTATTAGGAATTTATTTATGAAGTTTGTTAAATCAATTTTACTTACCAAAAAATGTTGAATGAAATCAGCTGTTGTGTTGACATTTAGAATTGTCATCATGAATGTAGATAATGTAGGAAATTGTTTATCGACAGTTGAAATTGTAATTAATAATTAGCAGCACAAGTATTCAGCATATTGATTTGAATTTAGATTACCGCTTTTCCATATGTTGATAAGCTCAAGCTGTTGAAACTTACTTTTCTCGTTCACTTACCTTTTGACCGCAGAGCAGCTTCATCAATTTTTGATATAAATAAATTTGTAAATAAAATAAATAGCATTGTAATTGTAAAGAATAAACACCACAGTAGTTGTTGATTTGTTTTCGAAAATTACACATTGGAATCAGTACACATCCGTTCATTGTTTGGTCCTTCGAGCCGGATACACCGATTGATTCCAGCGTTTTATTTACTCATTTGTATTTGGAGAAAACACTCTGGAAACCACATTTTTAGCGAACCGCATGGAACGAGAAACATCCTCAACAAATGGAAACCAAAACGCATTGTGTATAATTTTATTTTCCTAAATTTAACATGAACATTAATAAACATTTAAACATAACTAAAATAAAAGGCTTTCATTGTTATAATTATTTAATTTAACATTAACTATATATTCATATTTGGGTCTGGTTAAATATTACGGTGAACATTTTGTAATACATATATCTACCTAGTCGTGTTGTGAAAATAAAAGTGAATATTCAAGTAATCAGTGTTAAATGCTATTGGTAGACTCTTGTGTGCGTTCAAGTGTTTCATTATTTTGTTTCGAGTTATTACAATTGTTTACTGTCGTTTCTTCCCTAAGTGGTTTTCCAAATTTGCGTCTGTTGCTGAAATGGATGGCCTGAAAGGAAAAAGATCGTATATTAAAGGTCAGATCACAAGAATCGAAAATTACGCTCGCGTTATTAAAGATGATACATGCGTGGATGATTTAGCGATGAGATTGGAGAGAATCCATCAATTAAACAAAGATTTCGTGGAAGTTGAGTACCAGATGCTGGAAATATCTGACGAGCCACCAAAGGACATAAAGGCGATCGACTCACAATATTATTCGATTGTCCCTAAATTGCAAAGTGCTATACGAAAAAGATCTAGTGCGAATCAGCCCACTGTAAATTTAGATCAAACGCTAAATACTTCACAATCTTTTTCGAGTGATTTTCGATTACCTCGCATTACCATTCCCCCATTCGATGGGAACTTTAAGGAATGGAGATCATTTTATGATCTTTTTGGATCCACTGTTCACATAAACGCTACCCTTGCACCCGCACAAAAATTTCATTATTTAAAGGGACTGTTAAGAGGTGAAGCACTTGCTCTTGTTTGGCATTTTCAAATAAATGACGCGAACTATATAGAAGCTTATCAAAAGCTCTGTAAGAGATACGACAAAAAACGTTACATTGTGGATTCTTTTGTGGAAAGTTTTTTCGATCAACCCCAAATAACGCATGCGTCCGCACAGTCAATTGCTCGACTGCATGATACATGTGACGAAGTAATGCGTGGTCTTAAAGCGCTAGGTCAACAAGCAGAGACTCGAGATCCGTGGCTTGTTTATATCGCCACACAAAAAATGGATTCCCGATATAGAATTCCCAACTTTCGACAAATTATTAGCCGTGTTAAATAAGCGAATGGATTCATTGCAAGGTACGAAACCTGAAACCGTTAAACGTCAGTCTGCTAAAGAATCTACTCAGAAATCGAAGTCTATGCACACTGCACCAGCAGTACTTTGTGCACTCTGTGGAAAAGACCATAAATTATACGAATGTGCAGAATTCCTTGCCTTAGATATTCAGCACCGCAGAGATTATGTAAAAAAACATTCTAGATGCTTTAATTGCCTTAGTGATTCACACATAGTTTATCAGTGTAAAGCAAAACGAAAATGTTCTATATGCCAGAAAAAACATAACGTGGTTCTCCATTTGGATATACCTACAAATATCTCTGCAGTAACCGGTACGACTACCGAGAAAGGAACCACTTGTGGTCATTCTAATTCGGTCGTTACTGCAATTCTTCCAACAGCAAAGATTATTGTTGAAGGGCAAAACGGGGATTGGCAGTATTGTAGAGCCTTGCTTGATACCGGCTCACAAACATCGTTTTTTACGGAGGAGTGTTTTCAGCGCCTAGGACTGAAGAAAGCTAATGGTCGGATATTAATACAAGGCCTTAATGACGTTTCATCAGGAGTGTCAAAGGGAGTGGCAACTTTTCGAATAAAATCTCGGTTTAGCACCAATTCATACGAGATAACTGCGAAGGTACTGATCGTTCCAAAGATATCATCATATAAGCAAGTAATCAAAGAACTGAATCGTTCACGATGTTTAAGTCGTATTCGACTAGCAGATCCCAATTTTCACAAGGAAGGAAAAATCGATGTACTACTGGGAAGTGATACGTTCTTTGACATAATTTGTGATGGTAAAAAATATATTCAGAATACACAATTGGTTGCTCATAATACGAACTTAGGATGGGTGATTGCAGGAACTGCAGGTGAAGGCCAAGCAGAAAAAGAGGAACTTCCAATTAATCTTCATCTAGATGTCGATCTAACGCTCAGAAAATTTTGGGAGATTGAGGAGATTAATGGGGGGTTGCCAAACCAACACGTTGTTGGTGTTGCGTTTGGGTTACCAAACCAACACGTTGGAAGTTTGATTTCGAACTAATGAAACATTGAATTCTTTACATTAAAAAATTCGAGCGTCTCATCAGAATGAAGTGATCAAACTACAAAAATAATGAAAATACTTTGAACTTACATTCAAAGTATAATCACAATGATTAAGCGAATTTTATTGATTCGCTAGAATTTAAGTCTTAGTTTATATGACAAAACTTATAGGTCAAAATAACTAATTAAGATTAACCAAAATATTTGGTTAGTCATAGCAAGAATATTGTTCACCTAACAAATTTTTTTTTGGTTAAATTAAACAAAACTACGTACCAACATCCTGGTAATTCAAATTTCACTCACTTTTTGTAGTAACCAAGTAAGAAAATACCAACTTTCTAATTTAAACAAGAGATTTGGTTTATCTAGCTCAGAATTTTGTGTTAAAACAACCAAATTAATTTAACTAAGTATTTGGTAGTAATCTTTTTTCTGAGTGTACCACCAAGGAAAAACAATTACTTTTGGAAGAATGATCGGAAGTTTTTGTCATCCATGTTGTGAATTGTGAAAGCTAACGGACAAGAATAAGAATCCAGATAAATATTTATCGCACCCTTAGTCATATCAAATAAAGAAGACAGATAATTAATTATAGGTTTTATTCTCTCGAACAAGTTAAAAAATTCAAGAAAGAGTTAATTATAATAAAATACAGAGAGGACATAGTTATATGCGATTAGAAACATATCGTCAAAAAAACGATGCAGCAGAACAGAAGAGTGTGACAGGAGTGTAATAATTAGCCATCTCATCAGGCCATGGCGGCTGAAATTGCTTGCGTTATTATTTATCTCTGGGTCAAATAGTTCTAGTTTGCTGAAAATTGATGAAAAAATGGAATAATTTATTGTTATGTACTCTATTATGTACGCTTACTCCATCCATATTTAACGTAATTCAATCTCACCTAGATTCTGAAAAAAATTGCTTTTTGAGTTTTTAATTGGAAGAAACCAAATACTTTTATATATTGAAAAAAAAAAACGATTTCGTCTCATTTCAAAGAATTTATTGATCTTTTATTTTTAAAATACGTATGAATTTAAAATTTCAATGGTAATGTCATTTCTCAATCTATATTACTTTAAAAAGTTGGGGTTCCAGTTCATTTTCTTTATTTCTGAATCTCACAAATCAAGCCCAATCTTATTTCATTAGCGAGTTGTATAAAATTAAAAATTTATAAATTGCAATTGAAATATAACATTTTTAGGTACTGATATTTTAGATAATAACATTATTGATGACCGCGTAAAGTCTACTACTATACAGTAATTTACTTGCAAAATTTTCTAAAAATGAAAAGAGGCATTACCTTTTGAAAGTAATGACTGACCCGACCAGGAATATTTAATGATTAAATCATAATTCAACATATGGTCAAGAATATTTTTCACCGTTTTATTTGTGTTGTTAGTTTTGAAATTAAACAGGTACACAATCTAGAAAAGAGATACAAATTAGTAAATTGGTATTAAATCTAGGAATTAATTGATAATAGTTACCATTACCATTTCCTTCATATACTCCTTATTCATTAAATTTCTGTTCAAATTAATTAATTCCTCCACAGTTATCATGGGAAGTTTTAGTAACACGAAATTTGTATTTCTTTTTATTTTGGATTCGGTTTTTCTTATTGTTACTAAACAATTTTCCAAACATTATTTGGTAATATTTTGGCAATTTACTATTTCTTGTTGATTTTTTAAAATTAAATCTTGGTTTCATTGAAGTATTTTTATATTTTCTTCGAGTTTTTCAATTTTTTCAATTATTTCTATGGTTTCACATTTTGTAAAAACATTATTACTTAGAAAAATTGGACTAGCTAGGCGTTCGGATTCCTCCACCACAGAATATGCGAAAACTTGTTGATTTAAATCGTTTAGCGGTACTTGAGCACCCGGCTCAACCTGATCGGATGAAATGATATCTATTTCACATATTTTATTCGGAATCAGGTTCATACTAGGCTTTGCAATTGGAAGTGTTAGCATCAATATGGCTTTTGGATTTTAAAGGTTTTATTGGTATAATGTAGGCATATTAGTTGCCTTTTCATTACAAGGAAGCGTAATCGTTGGTGGTTTTGGTAGCGATATTTCAAATTCGTCATTGAAATGTGAAAACGAGAATTTTTACCTCTTGCGGGAATAAATATCGAATGTCACGTTTTAAAATTTGGCATTTAAACGTTTCTCATGATTTTTCAATTTCCAATTTATTTGTCAGAGCTTTTTTATAGTTAGGCGGCCAAAATACAAAATTATTCTGTATCCATTTCTCCGGATACCTCCTTTCATCGTCTAGTTACTGTCATAACATTTTTTAATCACTAAACCCCACATATTTCTTCTCAGCTGCTAAACCGGTTTTCGTGTAAAATTTGGGAGCAATCGGTCGAGTTTATCAAAAGTTTTCATATATTGTAATATCTGCTTACAGGTGAGCATAAAGAGGGGGTAACGTTTTTTGATCATTAACCCCCTTTGTTATTTCTTGGCTGTTGAAAAGTATTCCTACAAAATTTAGGAGCAATCGCTCGTGTCTTCTTCTTCTTATATTCATTCATGATTTTATGACATTGCTGATAAGTCCTCAATACAAAATCGCTAACTATTTTGACTCTTCAAATGTTCTGTCAGTTTGATTTTAAACATTTTCAGGGTCTCAACATATTTAATATTGGATGGAAGTGAATTGAAATTATTAAGACACCGATACAATATGTTATTATTGGATGCGTTTAATGTAAAGAAATCATTTACAAAATTTCAAATACATTTTGTTTCATATCTATGACGATCATATATTTTGGTGAATTGAAAACTGTGATTTATCTGATTATTTACTATTTTGTATATCTTATACGTCAAATTTTATTGGTTTTGTAGGTGCTGGATAAGCCTTTTTAAATGATATAAGCGCAACAAAAAACCTGTATGAATATAACGTTGCTTTGTAAAATATTTTTTTTGCAACTAGTTTTCCACAACATTTTGCTAAGACTGGATTAGTTTTATAAAATCCTTAATTATTGTTTTTCGTAATAGGAAACTATTTTGAGTTCACGTAGTATAACACTCATTGTTATGTCATCCTATTTATTTCGATTTTAATTTACTTATCTCGCCAAAAAAGAAGAATTCAAAGTTCCATTAGTTCGGATTTAAACTTCAAAACCTCTGGGTAAGCTCATCTTGATGAAAATAACAGTCTGGCTATCACCCAGAATAACCCAAAATATCATATAAAATTTACATTACAGATCACTTTGTGTCAGTCAGGCACTTTGGTCGCGTGCGCCAATGTCTACCCAAGTGATAGTGATTCGTCATATCTGAAGCAATGCTTTTTTTGTGCACTACTGAGCAAAGTCGCGAATTTTTTTACGATATTATTACGGTAATCTATATTCCAACGCCGGATGTTCACTTTTACATATGAATTCTTATATACCAACTATGTTGTAATAATCCACCAAAATAGTTATTGCTTTCGTTAGCTGAACAATAAATATAATATGAGCTCTCCGTTTATGAAAAGAACGAATACAATTTTGTTAGCTTTTTTTTTGCAGAATTTCCGTTTTTTTATTACTACAATTTCACTGTAAATTGTAAAGTTATAGAAAAAATGTATTTATTATATGCGATCTGGATTATGAGCTTTTATAAAACTGCACCGAAATATATTTTAGATGAGGATAAGTTTTAATGGTTTTCAATATATTTGATATTGAATTAAATTTCAATTTTTCATATATTTCAATTTTGCTATTGCAATTTTATGAGTACATTATGCAATAGAAGATTTATATCTACATTGTAAGAGTAAGGCATGATTTCTATAGGATATTGGATACAAAAATTGTGCTGCGTCTCTACGTTCTACGAAAATTTAATAGAATTAACACTTCAGTTTAGAAAGTTATGTATTACTGCATAATACCCTTTATAATTCTAAGGAATATTATAATTTGACTTTTGGTCCAGTAGCTTTTTTGTTAAGAGCCTATGGAAGGTGTATTATCGCTAATATAAATATGTACAGTTCATTGAACTTAGGCACGAACTACTATAGACAGAGCAATACCTGAGTACCCTTTTGATATTTGACCCGTATTTTTATTTGGGCCCTGTTAGCTTAATAATATAGAAGCCAAATATTTTATCATCAAAATTTTATAGTATTTTTGATTAGGTTATTTGAGAAAGTTGACATTGATACAGAATAATCGTTTGAATATTTTCTGTATTTTTTAAATTATTTGATTAATAGGTACAGCTAAAAAAAATTGTTAGCCATGTAGAAAACCATAAATAATTCCATTAATTTTGCAATACAACCCAAATATTATCTTTCTCACCTCAATTTAATTTATTGTCTCCTAAAGTTCATAGATTTGAGGCATAATTTTTGATTAATCTTACACATCCTGATTTTAAGAATAAGAGTTTCACAAAATGTATTTCCTTTATAGTTTTATCAAATCAATCAGTTTGAGTTTGTGTCATTAAAATACTTTATGTTGGCCTGGTATGTTTTACTTGAACCCATTAGTGAGTTTTGTAAAACCAAGAGAAGTTTATGGTGTTTCAAATAAAAATACCAGTGCTTTTATTTTATTTTGCTAGCTCCTCAATCAAATAAAAAATTTACGATAAATGAACTTGAAATTAATACACAACCAACATATAATTTTGAACCCTCAGGCGATACTTGTTTTTTATGATGTTAATTATTTCCCTTTGATGTTGTGGCCATCATCCGACTTTCTTTAACCGCATGCATGTACGTAAGTCTCAAATACACTACACTTGATTTCCAAAGCGAATAACAATAAATTGAATTTTCGAAAACGCTGAACCACGCTTATTATATTTAACAAAAACAATAGAATAATTTTCCTTAAATGCAGACACAATACCGGACAAGACAAATGCAAGAGAAATGAATGGAAAAGGAGGATGATCTGTTCCGTAAACGAAGCATAAAATCAAGCATAAAATTAGCGGCAGTTTATATTAGATTCGTTTCATCTCCTTGGATATGCCTCCTGTTTTTTTTTTTTGAATGTCTCGATTGCAGTTGATATCAATGTTATTAATATTTCGCGTGGCATCTGCAATACGATATTCGACTCCGATCTTGTCGATGCATGTACGCCTTGACCTGCTAAGTGTTTGTAGACAGCTTTATTCTGTTAATTTGCCTGAACTTTCAGAGCGAAGATCCGGATTGTCTTATGCAATAGGCGAAGTCACCCATCGCGTCTGTCAATCACTTCGAAATCAAGAATTCGAAGTGACCTGCATTCATCTCACAAACTTGAAAAGTTCTTAAGAGATCATCACGCGTTGTTCTCCTTGTTCATGTATATTCTAAGTCAGTTTTACTATTTCTAGGTTACTCCAGAGATTGGGAGCTGAAATAAATCGTAATGGTTGGTTGAAGACCTGCTTTTTTCTCACTCGCAGAAGTTGAAAAAGGTCGCCAAATACGGAAAAAGTTGAGGTCTCCGAAGAGTTTGTTTATCTTCTTGTTAAGTTCTCGGAGCAGCGATTCAATAAGCATAATTTACTCACATAAGACAATATCGACCTCGGTTGACAGTTGCTCCATCCTTCTACAAATTCACTACATCGGATAACTGCGTAGATCATCGTTTAGCTGCAACGGCATTGGCTGGCATAAATTAAGGATTTCTCTGGTGGGGATTTGAGTTTCAGATCCAAACCAGCCCTTATATAGAGATGTTGATTTGCATTGAGAATGCTCCATCGTTCCATACTTGGAGAGGATTAATTTTATTAACGATGTAATTGCCACAATCCAATTGATAATCTATGCTGTCCCCATGTATTTGTTCTTTTCATTTAGATGAGTTTCATGAGCAAGAAACGCTTCTCTGTGCTATGGTATTCTACTATGAACTTGCTTGCTTTCTCAAATGGTTAGTACTGAAGAAGGAGGGTGTATTAATAATTGTTCGGCTCTTTTTGCATAGTGAAACAGGACATGGTATCGCTGTTTAGGCTTCCTTACTCTGTATTGAACAATGGAGTATTTTAAATCCAAACTACCATGTGCATGTAAGAATCTGAAACTCAACTCATCAATAGAAATCCTTAATTTTGCTGAAGAATCTCTTTCTTCTTCTGCTTCGTTTTCAGAGTATCATGGGAGCACTGCAATTCTCCGAGAAGTATCGACTGATTACGACTAAATAGAGCTCAATCAAGAGTGACTTCTCTTCTAAGCTGCGATGCTGCTGAGATTTTTTTAGTCAGTGAATAACATCTACTTTTAAACGTATCGTATATCAACGTAATAAATCACATCATCGTATGAGCTGTTTAATTGCATCCAACAAGGTCTTTTCAAAGACTCCATCGTTGATGCTGTTCCGCGTAAAGCACAGGAAAAGGAAAAATTAAGAAATTTTCAATTGAATATTATGAAACATATGTATATTTAAATCTAAATGACACCATCACCAGGGAGTTAGTACTTAACTAAAATAAACTCAAGGTATAAATACGTCGAACCATTTCCTTTATCACATACTAATTTTTATACTTGCAAAAAAAAATATTTGAAAGATAATTAATAATTGAGAAAAGAAAAAAAAAGTAAAGGGAATGCTTCAATCTATTTGCGATTACACATTACTTATACTAATTATATAATTAAACTAGCTGACCCGGCGAACTTTGTCTCGCCCCAAATTACTTCGTCCGAGCAAACACTTTTGACCTTCACAAAAATTGAATTTAATGAGAGAAAAATCAAACAACTCAACTCAATTCTCAATAGACGTTTGAGTTAGACGATTGAGTGGCCATTCCATTCACTTTTTTACCGAATTCAACACTAAAAGTAGGTTTATGGTTGCGTTCGTTCATTCGGTCATTTGTTCGACCAATCATCTTTTGTACAAAAATCCAGAATCGTCAATTTTGAGCAATATGATTGGTGGAAAAAATTGTCAGAATGAGCGAACGAACGCAACCATAAAGGCGGCATAATGTATTGAAAAGTGAATAAAAGGTCGATTCAAACTTAGGCATCTATCGAAAATTTAGTTGTTTTTTGCAAATTGACTTTATGATTTGTTAATCGTCATAGCGAACGCCAAAAGAACCGGGAACTGAATGCACTTGTTTTTATATATATAGAAAATAAGATTGCCAAAATTCTACACAACTTATATTTATAGTAGTATGCAACCAACGCCATCTATTGAAAATAATCCGAAGTGGCTATTTAAATGAATGCTCGTTGTCAAAATACAATTTTCATCGGTGGTGTTAAGTGTATTTCCATACAAAATTCCTCTACAAATCCGCAATTTTCGATTTTCCGATTTTTTTTTTTGATTTTTCGGTTTTCCATTTGGTTTCGATTTTTTTCGTGTTTACGGATTTTGGATTTTGGATAAAAACAAAGTAGCAGTTTGGATGTAGCCTTCGGTGGGAATCGAATTCAGTACCTACGAATCCAAGCGCCGATGCTTTAACCACTGCACCACCTGTCTCATAAAAATTGTATACACAAAATTCATATGAAAATGGCTCTTTATTCGATTTTTCGGGTTTTTAGACTTTTCCGGTGAATTTTTTCAAAATTTTCTTTCGTAAGAACCATCTCGTGGCAATTACAAACACAATAAAAAAAGATTGAGCCAAATCGGTTCAGCCGTTCTCAACTGATGCGCGCACATACATTTGTTGCACCATTTTTATAGATATAGATAAGATTGTCAAAATTCTACACAATTTATATTTATAGTAGTCCGCAACCAACGCCATCTATTGAAAATAATCTGAAGTGGCTATTTAAATGAATGATCATTGTCAAAAAACAATTTTCATCGGTGGTGTTAAGTGTATTTCCATACAAAATTCCTTTACAAAACGCAAATTTCGACTTTTCGATTTTTTTTTTTTTTTTGATTTTTCGGTTTTCCATTTGGTTTCGATTTTTTTTCGAGTTTACGGATTTTGGATAAAAAACAAAGTAGCAGTTTAGATGTAGCCTTCGGTGGGAATCGAATTCAGTACCTCCGAATCCAAGCGCCGATGCTTTAACCACTGCACCACCTGTCTCATAAAAATTGTACACACAAAATTCATATGAAAATGGCTTTTTACATTATTAAAAAATTGTATAATTTGATCAATATTTTGGGTGTTATCATCATCATCATAATCATTAACATCATATTCACCTTCCGTATTTTCATAATTCTCTTCCTCATTTAAGTTGGATTCATCAATATTCCGTGACAAACTTTCTGTTGCACCTGTAGCCCAATCCATTATATCTTCACTAAACAATATACCAGAAGCAACATTATTGTATAATGTGGCCAATGGTAACACATCATTTTCATCAAAATAATTTATGGGTAAGTTTAAGTTATTGATGTACCTGATCGAATGACTGAAATCGGACATCCATCCAAGCTTGATGTATCATAATAGAAAAATCTTTTAAGTTTATTTGTTTCAATTTAGTAATTGTACCACTTCCTGGTTTGCTTGCAAGATCTAGCAATAAATTCTTTCGATACCGAAGTATCATACTTTGAATGATTTGTTGGTCTAATAGTTGCAGGATTACAGTGGTATTAGGAGAAAAAAATATTACTTTGAAATTTCCAGCATCCGTCCTTAGCATCGTTTCTGTTCCATGAGCAGTACAACTATCGATTGTAGTAAAATTGTTTTTTCTGGTAAGCTTTTTTCCTTTAAGTGATGTCAAACTAAAGCAGTTTTGTCTGCATTATAAACTTGTTCCGAGACCAACATTAATTCTTCCATTTGTCTTGTGAATGCCTCTTGAAATTCTTAATTATTGCTTCATCTGCACAAGATAATTTTTCTTCTGAAATTTTTTTCATACGAATACAATGGCGTTCCTTGAAATTATTTATAAAGGCCTGACTGTTGGAAAATTGAGCAACTTAATCTTAATTGCGTGTACAGTAGCTGATCATTTATCATATTTTTTTTTCACGCTCTGCTGAAAACCATGTATATAATTTTTTTTCAATCTCTAGAAATTCGGGACCTTTAATTCTTTTCACTGTTTTTGGGAGGATAACTGAATTGTGTCGATTTGTTTATACCGCTTATCTTAAAAATTTAACTAGATGATTTATTATTTTCCAAATCTTCCAGAATCTTTAATTTTTTCTTGCAAAGAAATTGATTTTTTATTTGAATTCATCGCTACGAAATGGTGGCGACTTTTAACGAAAAAATATGAATCAAAAAAGGTTGCTTTAATCGAGAGTCGCTTTTAGAAAAAGTCGCTAATATCAATTGGCTGATTATTACACTCAAGTTCGTGCATTCCATCATTATGTTGTTTATTGAGAAACTCCAAACGACATTGAGACCGAGATAAAAAATAAATAAAATTTTGAAATTATTTCTGAAATCAGTTCTGTTTTAACCATACAACAGTATTTTGCAGGTTTTGCAAAAGATGCCTAAATTCAATTGCGGACTATAAAAATATATATTTTATTGATAGAAACCGACACAATGTTTCGGGTATTTACCTAAATTGTCATCAACATTAACCATTTTTGTTACCCGAAATTTTTTTGTGACAATAACTATTATGTATGTTTAGCAACTCATCTGTTGTTACACCAGAATTACAGATAAACCACAAATTTTAATAGAAAAAATAAATCCTTAATGTTTTATGATCGGATTTGTTATATCCAATTTATTACGGTGCGACAACAAGAAACCTTCTGTTATCTGTGTGATTTCTGTGTTTTATTTTAAGTCATTTATATTGTGCTAATCCGCTTTATTTGATTATTCATACAGAAAAAGGATTATAATTTATTCAAATTTAGGTACTAAAGTTGCAAAAAAAATGAGTTTACATATACATTTAACAATTTTGGTATCACATTTGACTTGCAATCTTTCTGTACGATATTTATTGTGCTAAGTTCTATAGTTACCATAACCTTTTCATTACTATAACATCCCAAAGGTTAAATAGTTGTGCACAATTGATAGCCAACAAAGATGGCGGTAAATCATTTATTTTACACAAAAGGGTTAGCAAATTCTAACAAAACTTTTAACCAATTTGTTTACTTTGGTTATTTATAATTTTTAGTGGTATTTTTTGTATTTATTCCAGAAATCGGTATATAGAATCGAGTTCATGTAAAGGTTCTTATAATAAGGACGCTCATTTTTTAAATACAAATAAAACAATTTGTATGCATGAGCAAGACCACAGAACTACAAGCCCGATTGTACATAAAGTAAACAATTCTCGAGATTTCAATATGGGTTCAAAAATAATGTGTTACGCCTATGGAAAAGGCTCTTTTTTGTTTTTTGTAACAGCTTCAATAAGAGCTTTCTGCGTTTTGCATGTATTTTGAAAAGTTTATCATTTAACATAGCTTATAAACCAAAAAAAAAACTGCCTTTAAACCGCTACTTGAGCAAAAGCTGTATAACAGTTTCAAGAGTGTTTTAGCACATATAATAGAGCAGGCAGTTCTAGATAATAGCAGTAAGAGCGCTGTTACAGTCAATATAAAGCACATTTATTTGCTTGGAGTGTAAATTACAACAGTTTGTATTCATAATCCAGTGATATACCCGAATTTACTATATCGCAAATTCGTAACATTATAATATTTTTATTTTAACATGTCAAACGTCATTTTGTCCTATATGTTTTGTTTAAAATATTTAAACTCTACAGATTGACTATTTCGAGTATAAAAATATATCGCTATAAACGAATTCTTGAAAAATAACAAAAATATTTTCGTCTACGTATAGCTACTCATATATGTAATGTAAGTAGAACAACCAGATAGCCATCAATCGAATAACGGACGATCATTTCCGTTACAAAATAGAAAAGTGAAAATATTTCTTGTTCTACGTGCCAACAACCCTACTATTAATTTTTGCTTCTTTTTGATTATTTGTTTAATCCTTGACTACCTCCTCTATTTTCACTATGAAACGTGACATAAATACTTATTTAAAGCTGTTGATGGTCGATTCGAATGATTCTTGTATTTTTATGTACAGAAGATATACCGAAAAATAAATACGTAATTTTTAAAGCTCCTTAAAATATTTAATTCAATTGTAATTTGAGCGTGTGTAAATTGTGTAAATTTACTTCGAATAAGGTATATATGTATACCAAAAATATAGGTCTAATTGATTTGGTGTTAAATACATGTTTTATAATTGTTTTGTAATTATAGTTATTATGGGCGGATAATATTGTGGGTGATTGATACCTTTATACTATACGCCATAGCAAAATGTGAACCGCGAGGTACTACTGGCTATACTGTGTTTGGATTTCTACGAGATGTATGATGAAAAGTTAAGCTTGTATCATAACTAAAGTAATATTGAATTAGATGGTATATTGCCATACTTAAATTTAATTTCATTATGTATATATCTCTTACATTTACCGAGTATCTACCAAGTCTAATAAAATAAAAATGCAAAGCAACTTTTATTTAATACTTCCAAGTAAAACTTGTTCTTTTAATTTAATAGTTAACATTTGAGAGCATGCAATACATTATTACATAACCAGTTTGTACGAATACAGACAATGGGATGGTATTCTATTGATGTCCATTCCTGCGTCTGTTCGAATCTGGTCCCAATTTTGTTCAGGGGTTGTATAACTCTTATTCGTTTTGATGAACCACCCAATTCCTAACTTCTAAAAAAATTAAGAAAAACAACTCACACTGTTATTTAAGATTAATACATCATGTTTTATTAAAATATATTAGAGGAGATAAATAGGATATTTTGGACCGAAAACTGTAGAATTTTTTTTTCTATGTTCGTTTGTGGTTAATTTAAGGGCTTTTCTTGGGAAAGGACATGTTTGGAGAAATTCTGACATTTCATTAATTTTACTTTCTCTTATGTAGTAAAAAAATAAAACAGTGTAATTTTGTGTCCAAAACCCAACTTTCTTTCACGACAATTGTACATAGATATCGAATACACCACACCTAATTTCTAAAACGAAAAATTAAACTTACCGGATTGGTGATAAACATTGTCTTGTATAATCAAAAATCATTAAAAAATTTAATCTTCATTGCAAAAATTGGAAAAGCTCTTATGGAAGCTGTCACTTCTGGTATACAGATGTCACCACATTTCGCATGGTTCTCCCAATTTGTTTTTTTTTATCAAAACTCGTCATTTCTGGTAAAATTTAAAATATGATTTGAACTATTTGTGTTTTTTTATTTTAAGTTTAAATACTTAAGTTTCATCCCCATCAGTCAATCCGTCTGTCGAGAGGATACCGACATTTAGTCAAAAAAACTCGAGATCAACCAATTTCAACCATTTTCATGATCAATAGAAAATACAGTTTTTTGTAAAAAATCTAGTGGTGTTCATTTTTTAATCATTGAGATACTTTCAAAATATTTGTCAACTTCGAGAAATATTATATGAAAGGTGCCACTTGCGGTGGACCGGTTTTGGTGAAATACCACTAGGATGTCCAAATTTATAGAAAACGTTTTATTTCGATCAACAATCCGTCTGAATTTTAAGGGGTCTAATTTTGTTGTCCCTTTTAAAATATCTTGTAGGAACCAAAAATGTGCTATGGAAGCGGCTACTTCCAGCAGACCGATTTCCGCCAAAATTCACGGGATCTTTGAAGTTGTGGAAAAAGCAAAAATACGAAGATTCATCCCAAACCCAAATCGGTAAGACCCAAATTAGTCAGGCCTGTACAGGGCCGCATTTTTTTGGAAACTGTTTTTTTGTCAAAAAATGAAAATTTTTACTAAAAAGCTCGTACGGAAGATGCAACTTGGTTCACAGAAATAAAGAAAGAAGCTTAGTGTGTGTTTATACTTGTGGAAATTTTTCAGGCACTATTACATCGTACCTGCGGAGCGATTGCGAAGTATTAATGCCGCGATAATTTCCACAAATATAAATCGGGCAAACAAGCTGAGGTGTAGAGAAAGCACAGACATTTACTCTGCCCGTAAACACGAAGGAACAAACGCACACAAACATACACACGCATGAGCTCAGACGCATTTACAGATATTTCTGCGTTATGCGAATAATAAATCTGCAAAAGGTCTCGAGGCTAAAACTTTTCATGATAACTATATTTTATTATTTTACAAAGTAAAATAAAGTATAATAATTATGAAAAATTTTCACCTCGGGATTTTTCAGATTTGCCATTCACTATATCGCCAAAGTCAGAATATTTCAAAAATCGCGTGCGTTCAGTCTTAATGTGTATATCCTCTCCACAGTCAAGGCGGTTAGTCTGATCGAGGACAAACTATGGCCGAAATCAATCTACAGGAAGTGTCACTTTCCAGAAAAGCTTTTTCGTTTTTTTAAATATTTTGAAAAGTATCATTTATGAGAAAATCGACCATGAAAGAATCTAAACTACATTTTACAGCAATATCGTTTCAGATTATGTCTCCCAAATTTAAGCGCAAAAGTTCATTTTTGACAAAAAAAAATACTATTTTTTTGTATAGTTATCATGCAAATGGTTGACCAAGTTTACTAATACTTAAGCTTTTACCATAAATTGGGAGATCTCAATGGCTGGGATCGATATTTCATACTGAAACATTTTTCATAAATTTGGAGAGCCTAGTGATATTTGGCCAAAATCGGTCAACCAGAAGTAGAACCATCCGTAGGAGCTTTTTCGGTTTTTGCAAATCTTTTGAAAAGTATCTCAAATAAGAGAAAATAAACTATGCACTAAAAGATTCTAAATTAAATTTGAAATATTATCGATGCAGATCAATTTTCCAAAATATAAGCAGAAAGGTCGATTTAAAAAATCAAAAAAAAATCGAATATTAATCTTAAAAGTTTTGATCTCGAGCTTTTAGTCTATATATCTGTGTATTTTCTATAGATTAGATGGATTGACTGATGGGCGTGACTCTTAATCTTAAGCTATCTCCATAATTTGCAAGATCATAGTGGTGTTTGAAGCGTTGTTGCTTGTGGTTTGTATTTGGTAGCTGTAAACCCATAATTTCTTTATAATTACCAAGGTTGCTTTGTAACCTCGATGATATGTTGTCTATGATATGAGCTGTAATATTAATTTTGTAGTGATCTTCTACACGAAAGAAAATGGTCATATCGATTTTTCCATTCGTTGTTCCAGCTGTAGTGTTTGCTAGGCCGTAGATTGATACGGAAGATTGCCTTCGCTGTAGACCTAGGCTAACTGCACAGGATTCTGTCACTAATGGTGATTGTGAGCCTGAATCGAGGAGTGCTCGGAATGGCTGGAGTTCTCCGGTACGTGTTCTAATGTATATGATTGCTGTTGGCAGTACCGTGGTTGGCGAACAATAAGTTGTGTTTACTGGTGGATTCTGTGCTGACTTAATTGGTGGCGTGCTTTCTGTTAGTGCTATGGCATTGAATGTATTTTCCAATGATTTATGGGATGATGTTCCTTGAGAATGTTGATCTTCATTATTTTGTTGATTGTTTGATCGTGACTGCATTTCAGGTGAAACTGGATGGAGTAAAGTATGATGTCGTTGATTACAAATAAGACAGGAAGATTTAGTGAAACATTTAGCAGTTATATGACCTTTTTTAAAGCAATTATTACACAATTCCCATTCATTCACAAGTTTTATTCTTTCATTAACGGTTTTGTTTTTAAATACGGGACATTTAAATAACGAGTGATGCTGGTTGCAGCTTATGCATTCAAATGTCTTAGTTGGTTTTAAAGTGACACAGCATTTTGTAGTTTTCACGGTGTTTCTCATGCTTGTTGCGTCACAAATCTCTAATGCGTCACATCTTCGGTTTAAAAACTGTAACAGTGTTTCGAATGTTGGAAATTCCTTCGTTACTGATTCATTTGCCCACATTAATCTCGATTCGTCATCTGTTTTGTTTAGCAGCAAATGTATCAGCCATGGATGTATCAGCCACGAAGTCCCCTTATGATCTCATCTGCTGTTTCGGTTACACGACGTAGTTCCTTTCCGGTACCATCCGCTGCCTCTTGTTCAAGAAACACCTGTATCAAATTTGTAATGATTGGTGTCGTTTTGTTGTAGCGTGTACATAATTTATTCCAGGCTTCTGCATAATTATTTTCCGTAACTGGAATGTGTCTTACAAGAGCTGCTGCGTCATCAGAAAGATAGCTCTTAAGCATCTGTAATTTATGTACTCCGCTAATGTGTTGATTATCATGAACTGTAGTTTTGAACAGATCATGAAATGACGGCCAATATTTATAATCGCCAGAGAACCTTTCGACATTAAGTTTAGGAAGACGCGCGGATTTTGATACATTAACGCCTTCATAGAACGATTTTTGTTGTTCGATGAACTGTTCCATAATGGTATTTAAATCATGGGAGCTATTTTCATGCGTATCACGACAACTTGATTTTAATAATAATGCCCGTGTGTTATAATATACGTCATCAACCTTTTCGTTTATTGGCACATAGTTGGGAAAATTGAATAACTGAACCTCGAGGTCATTAAACGAACGATACCGTTCTTCGAGCGCTTCGAGTCGAGTTGTAATTTCCGTCAAATTCGTATCTTTAGTTATTGTGTCTGCAAACTTTTTAATATTGAGCATTTGACTATGTGCACGATCGCGTAACCTTTCACATCTGTCACTCATTGTTAAAATTTACAACACTTCCGATATTAGCAAAGTTTTACTTCTGACTTATATGAAAATTGCACTTGATTTTCTCGCACAGTAGAAACTATCGCTCATATGTTAAATTATGTATTATAAATTGATAAATTTTCTACTTATCTGCATGTAGTATGGGAAATTCCCGGGTTTCGGCACCAAAAAATGTATGTGTAATGTTGATGAAGATTTAACCAGATACAATTATTGAAGTGTGGAAACTTATGGATGGAAGTTAAAGATGGATGTTATAGATGATATGGTGAAAAATGCTGATGTTTAAGAAAAGCTGATGACGGGCTGAATTATACTTAGACAATTTTGAATTAAAAAACTTAAGCACTACTTTGAACACTATACTATTTTATAAAATAACCAAAAGAGTTTATTATTTATAATTTTAATGATTAACAACTTGTTTGTTCGCCAGAACTGTCATGTTTGAATTTATAATTAATGTAGATTGTAGCTAAATTTAATATAAAAATGTACTACTAATAATAATATTAAATAAAGTACTAGTACGATATACTATGTAACTAATTATACATTATAAAACGCACCCATCGTGCTACTACTCTAGTACTACAACATGAAATGATGAAAATAATGACAGTTAGGTTGACAAGTTGTGTTTACTAGGTGAATTTTACAGGAATGTCTAAAGATAAGTATAAATCATGTATATAAATTGTGTGAGTCACGTCAGAAATCCCATTTTGGAAAACCCACCATTTTCTTCTTTTGTCGAGTAGTATTTGATTGTGCAATTTTGTGCGTCTAACGGTAAAATTTGTGCATAATGTATTTTGAAAGATAATGTGGGATTTCTGGCGTGATTATCACATCAGAAATCTCATAGATCAGTTTCATGATTAGAGCCTATGTCTTGCTTTAGTTTAGTTGTGCAAAACTGTGCATGTCAAAAACAATTTAGTTCTTTTCCAGAATTGGTCAGGATTTTACCTAGAACGGCTATATCTACCAATTTACATGGGATATGTACAACGCCTATTCAAGTAGATCAACTATGGAAAAATATCGTATATTTCTAGTAACAATGTTTAGATTAGATGTATATAACCTAAAAAAACAAAATTCAATAAAGTCATATTCCCCATTAGCCAGAATCGCACTTACAAGTCCCTTCCTTCAACCCTTATTTCAAAAGATCAATTTATGAAATTTTTTATATGGGTGATTTCTGGAAATCCCACTTTTTATTAACTAAATCACTTAAACTAGTTGACATGAACATTCAGACTAAATTTCATGATTGTGCATACTCCCCATCAGTCAGAATCGCACTTACAATTCCCTTGCTTCAACCCTAATTTCAAAAGATCAATTTATGAAATTTTTTATATGGATGATATCTGGAAATCCCACTTTTTATTAATTAAATCACTTAAACTAGTTGACATGAACATTCAGATTAAATTTCATGATTGTGCATACTCCCCATCAGTCAGAATCGCACTTACAAGTCCCTTCCTTCAACCCTTATTTCAAAAGATCAATTTATGAAATTTTTTATATGGATGATATCTGGAAATCCCACTTATTATTAATTAAATCACTTAAACTAGTTGACATGAACATTCAGATTAAATTTCATGATTGTGCATACTCCCCATCAGTCAGAATTGTACTTACAAGTCCCTTCCTTCAACCCTTATTTCAAAAGATCAATTTATGAAATTTTTTATATGGGTGATATCTGGAAATCCCACTTTTATTTAACTAAATCACTTAAACTAGTTGACATAAACATTCAGATTAAATTTCATGATTGTGCATACTCCCCATCAGTCAGAATCGCACTTACAAGTCCCTTCCTTCAACCCTTATTTCAAAAGATCAATTTATGAAATTTTTTATATGGATGATATCTGGAAATCCCACTTTTTATTAATTAAATCACTTAAACTAGTTGACATGAACATTCAGATTAAATTTCATGATTGTGCATACTCCCCATCAGTCAGAATCGCACTTACAAGTCCCTTCCTTCAACCCTTATTTCAAAAGATCAATTTATGAAATTTTTTATATGGATGATATCTGGAAATCCCACTTTTTATTAATTAAATCACTTAAACTAGTTGACATGAACATTCAGATTAAATTTCATGATTGTGCATACTCCCCATCAGTCAGAATCGCACTTACAAGTCCCTTCCTTCAACCCTTATTTCAAAAGATCAATTTATGAAATTTTTTATATGGATGATATCTGGAAATCCCACTTATTATTAATTAAATCACTTAAACTAGTTGACATGAACATTCAGATTAAATTTCATGATTGTGCATACTCCCCATCAGTCAGAATTGCACTTACAAGTCCCTTCCTTCAACCCTTATTTCAAAAGATCAATTTATGAAATTTTTTATATGGGTGATATCTGGAAATCCCACTTTTATTTAACTAAATCACTTAAACTAGTTGACATAAACATTCAGATTAAATTTCATGATTGTGCATACTCCCCATCAGTCAGAATCGCACTTACAAGTCCCTTCCTTCAACCCTTATTTCAAAAGATCAATTTATGAAATTTTTTATATGGATGATATCTGGAAATCCCACTTTTTATTAATTAAATCACTTAAACTAGTTGACATGAACATTCAGATTAAATTTCATGATTGTGCATACTCCCCATCAGTCAGAATCGCACTTACAAGTCCCTTCCTTCAACCCTTATTTCAAAAGATCAATTTATGAAATTTTTTATATGGATGATATCTGGAAATCCCACTTATTATTAATTAAATCACTTAAACTAGTTGACATGAACATTCAGATTAAATTTCATGATTGTGCATACTCCCCATCAGTCAGAATTGTACTTACAAGTCCCTTCCTTCAACCCTTATTTCAAAAGATCAATTTATGAAATTTTTTATATGGGTGATATCTGGAAATCCCACTTTTATTTAACTAAATCACTTAAACTAGTTGACATAAACATTCAGATTAAATTTCATGATTGTGCATACTCCCCATCAGTCAGAATCGCACTTACAAGTCCCTTCCTTCAACCCTTATTTCAAAAGATCAATTTATGAAATTTTTTATATGGATGATATCTGGAAATCCCACTTTTTATTAATTAAATCACTTAAACTAGTTGACATGAACATTCAGATTAAATTTCATGATTGTGCATACTCCCCATCAGTCAGAATCGCACTTACAAGTCCCTTCCTTCAACCCTTATTTCAAAAGATCAATTTATGAAATTTTTTATATGGATGATATCTGGAAATCCCACTTTTTATTAATTAAATCACTTAAACTAGTTGACATGAACATTCAGATTAAATTTCATGATTGTGCATACTCCCCATCAGTCAGAATCGCACTTACAAGTCCCTTCCTTCAACCCTTATTTCAAAAGATCAATTTATGAAATTTTTTATATGGATGATATCTGGAAATCCCACTTATTATTAATTAAATCACTTAAACTAGTTGACATGAACATTCAGATTAAATTTCATGATTGTGCATACTCCCCATCAGTCAGAATTGCACTTACAAGTCCCTTCCTTCAACCCTTATTTCAAAAGATCAATTTATGAAATTTTTTATATGGGTGATATCTGGAAATCCCACTTTTATTTAACTAAATCACTTAAACTAGTTGACATAAACATTCAGATTAAATTTCATGATTGTGCATACTCCCCATCAGTCAGAATCGCACTTACAAGTCCCTTCCTTCAACCCTTATTTCAAAAGATCAATTTATGAAATTTTTTATATGGATGATATCTGGAAATCCCACTTTTTATTAATTAAATCACTTAAACTAGTTGACATGAACATTCAGATTAAATTTCATGATTGTGCATACTCCCCATCAGTCAGAATCGCACTTACAAGTCCCTTCCTTCAACCCTTATTTCAAAAGATCAATTTATGAAATTTTTTATATGGATGATATCTGGAAATCCCACTTATTATTAATTAAATCACTTAAACTAGTTGACATGAACATTCAGATTAAATTTCATGATTGTGCATACTCCCCATCAGTCAGAATTGTACTTACAAGTCCCTTCCTTCAACCCTTATTTCAAAAGATCAATTTATGAAATTTTTTATATGGGTGATATCTGGAAATCCCACTTTTATTTAACTAAATCACTTAAACTAGTTGACATAAACATTCAGATTAAATTTCATGATTGTGCATACTCCCCATCAGTCAGAATCGCACTTACAAGACCCTTCCTGTAACCCTTATTTCAAAAGATTAATTTCTGAAATTTTTTATATGGATGATATCTGGAAATAAATCAGATGACATCAAAGATCTCTTCTTTGTCGAGCTCGAGGAAGTCATCAACAACATACCGCACCACGACATTAAAATCATCGTAAAATAAAAAGTGGGATTTCCAGATATCATCCATATAAAATTTTCAGATATTGATCTTTTGAAATAAGGGTTGAAGGAAGGGACTTGTAAGTGCGATTCTGACTGATGGGGAGTATGCACAATCATGAAATTTAGTCTGAATGTTCATGTCAACTAGTTTAAGTGATTAAGTTAGTAAAAAGTGGGATTTCCAGATATCACCCATATAAAATTTTCATAAATTGATCTTTTGAAATTAGGGTTGAAGGAAAGGACTTGTAAGTGGGATTCTGACTGATGGGGGGTATGCACAATCATGAAATTAATCTGAATGTTCATGTCAATTAGTTTAAGTGATTACGTTAATAAAAAGTGGGATTTCCAGATATCACCCATATAAAATTTTCAGAAATTGATCTTTTGAAATAAGGGTTGAAGGAAGGGACTTGTAAGTGCGATTCTGGCTAATGGGGAGTATGACTTTATTGAATTTTGTTTTTTTAGGTTATATACATCTAATCTAAACATTGTTACTAGAAATATACGATATTTTTCCATAGTTGATCTACTTGAATAGGCGTTGTACATATGCCAGTGTTGTGCCTGTTTTTTACGTTACGTAATATACTCGGTTTTTTACATGTAAAATACGTATTTTACACATAACAATTTTTTACAAAATGTAAAATACAAAAACTATTCGTAACTAATTCAAAATTACTTATAGTTCATAATCTCAATTCGTACGTATCTATATAAAGAAAATTGGATATAGTTATGATGTAAAATGAGAATTGAACTTTAAATAATTGAATTGAATTGAATTTCATTATAATTCTTTTAATTTATTAATTATAATTAAAAGTAAAATATTTGTAGAAAAATATAAATAAAATTATTTATTTTTCAAAGAAAATTTGGTTTGTTTCTCAGCTACTAATTTATTTTTTAGAATAGAAAAACAAAATCCACAACACTATGGGATTGAAGTGTAAAACGATTAACCATCAAACTCATTCAATATTAATGCTATAATGGTAATGAAGTTTATCCTAAATTATACTAAATGACGTCATTTATATTTAGTAATGTTTTAGTAAAAACTTCACATGCCTATATAGATATGTGAAGTTTTTACTAAACCATTACTTATTATAATATTCATTGTCAATGTATTAGTAAAATGTATAAATCGTATAAACATTTAGGCGATTTATCTGATAATTTTACAAAACCTTTTATAAATTTAATTTCTAATGCTTAAAAGCTATTTGAAACAAAACCAGATTAAAAATAATAAACGTTTTCTACAACATTTGTAAACTTAAATTAAATAAATTATTTTCCAAAATAAGTATATAAGTCAAAATAACATTCTTCTCAATAAATCTGTGTCCAAATTTCGATTGAGAAAGCACGCGAAAATTCGAATATGATCCGTTTAATATACCAAACCATTCTGGGCTAATTGCTCATTCATGCCACTATGTTTTTCAGTTAGGCCTGTGTCATTTACAATTTTTAAAGTCATTTCACCCCAATATTTCAGATTACGTGGTATCGATATATGCAAAGATTTAATGCTTGCACCTTATATGGAAAATTCGGAAGTTCTCGTTAATACTAAACCACTCTGGGCTAATTGCTCATCCATGCCACTATGTTTTTCAGTTAGACCTGTGTCATTTACAATTTCTAAAGTCATTTCACCCCAATTTTTCAGATTACGTGGTATCGATATATGCAAAGATTTAATGCTTGCACCTTATATGGAAAATTCGGAAGTTCTCGTTAATACTAAACCACTCTGGACTAATTGCTCATCCATGCCACTATGTTTTCCAGTTAGACCTGTGTCATTTACAATTTCTAAAGTCATTTTACCCCAATTTTTCAGATTACGTGGTATCGATATATGCAAAGATTTAATGCTTGCACCTTATATGGAAAATTCGGAAGTTCTCGTTAATACTAAACCACTCTGGGCTAATTGCTCATCCATGCCACTATGTTTTTCAGGTAGACCTGTGTCATTTACAATTTCTAAAGTCATTTCACCCCAATTTTTCAGATTACGTGGTATCGATATATGCAAAGATTTAATGCTTGCACCTTATATGGAAAATTCGGAAGTTCTCGTTAATATAAAACCACTCTGGGCTAATTGCTCATCCATGCCACTATGTTTTTCAGTTAGACGTGTGTCATTTACAATTTCTAAAGTCATTTCACCCCAATTTTTCAGATTACGTGGTATCGATATTTGCAAAGATTTAATGCTTGCACCTTATATGGAAAATTCGGAAGTTCTCGTTAATACTAAACCACTCTGGGCTAATTGCTCATCCAAGCCACTATCTATACCATATAGACCGATTGAATGATCGAGTTGAAACTTCATATTCGCGGTTTTTTTCATAAATTGGGGGACCTCAGGGATTTTTAGCCGACATCGATTCACTGAAAATGGCTAGTTAGTTGTTTGCAAAAATACATGTAAGTAGTAAATGTTATTTACAAAAAAACGATTAACCAAAATGATTGTAAATTAAACTTCAAACAAAATTAGCTAGTTCAGAACATTTCTTCAATTCTACTGAAAATGACAAGTTAAAAAAAACAATTATCACCAAAATTCGTCATCCCTACAGTTCAGGGGGATTAAAAATTCAGGGGGAATTAAACTTAAAGCGACAAAAAATTAAACGATTTAAATAAATTTAAAGATTAAATTAATAACAAGGGTTGACCTCGTTGGGTTTCTAAATTGTATTCAGGGATAACCTTTTTGTTTATATCTCGTTCTCTCATTTTATGGATATTTTCAACCAACATAATTTTACACCAGCTAAATTAAGAACACGCAAGTGGCTAGGCCAAGTTTTTAAAACTCGTGATTGTTTCGCATGAGTACACTTTGACAAACCAGAAACCCATGGAGTTCTTTGAAACAACACTGAAGGACATAGGAGATGGAATATTAAGGTTATTGATGGAGCTCTAGTCTTTATATCTCTGACCTTCCGAAATCGACGACAAATAAAATTAATGCCTGCTTAAAAATTTAATATTGTGGAAGGAAGTCATTAAATCAGATTCATACGAGTATTTTTAGGCCATATACGAGTAGTTATTCAATATTTCATTGTTAAACTTCTGAAAATTGAAGAGTTGAGTCATTTGAAAAGATAATATTTCCTCACATTTTTGTAAAATGAAATCATCCATAGGGCAATTAATTAATGCTCTTTAACCAATAGCAATTTTCTAAATTATTTCAATCACAGCAAAATGTCCCCTCGTACCATCTTGCATTGAAAAACTAACACTTGAAATACCGGGCTTCGTACGACTGAGTATATGTTAATTGGCCCAGTGGTGGAGGCCGATGTAGCAGTTATTCACCAGATTTTCTTAATTGTATCGATCATGTTGAATTGCCACCATCGAAACTGGACCCGCTCTGAATATATGCAATAAGAGACTATTATTTTTGAATAAGTTGGTCACGAATTATTGATAAATTTATTGAACTATTGTAAATCACTAAATTGTGAGCAAAATTCACCCAGCCAACATGAAAATTATTGTTGCAAGTGGTACCGTGAAATATGCCACGTTAATTTGGGTTTGAAACTTTAAATAACTTAACAATTTTATTTGGATTTACGTTATTTTATTTTTTGTTCAAAAGAAACACGTATTTGTTTTGGGCCTTATTATTATTATTTACACGAGGCCCAAGCTATCTGAACTTATTAGTTGATGTGAGAAAGTTCAAACGAATTCGGCCTATGGTTCATTTGTTTCAAGCCGACCCATCTTCCATGGCAGTACTATAGGCTGGCATGGAGCTATGCAATGTGCAGATGGTTCTACGTAAATTGGATCTATAGCCTTCCCTCGTTTATTTGGCTACTGCATAAGGTAGGACGTTAAAAGCGAACTGAGAAAGAGTCGGGAGTGCTTAGGCTTCAGCACAGATTGCATATAGTTAATAAACAAACAATTAAACATCAAAGAAGCAATATTTAATTTAAAAGTGTCTTTCAATAGGAATGATCGATATTTGTTAGGTTATATGAACCATGTTTTTAAAGCAACATATGCAAATTTATTGTGAGTTGTTCAGTAGTGTATATGGTTAATAACAATGGAAGGTTATAGCGTTGAACAATGTGTGCAAATCATCAAGCTTTATTTTTGAAACCAGGGCTCCGTTCGTGAAATGTTCCACGCATTACGTGATATTTATTCTCATCACAACTGCTAGTCGGGTCGACTATTCGATGTTTGTTGGTTAGGTTCGGGTCAAATGTGGTTCGATAAATAATCAGCCAACACACGTACGTCATCAAGACACAAGGTCTGTAAGTGTACGAGAAGTCTCTAGCCAGTCAATTTCTTGTCGTTCGTAAGAATTAGGCCTTTTTGTGACTACACCTGTGCAAATTGTGCGTTGGGACCTGGGTCGATACTCGTATAGAATCCAGCTGACGCAGCAACATAAGATGCGCGTGCTTCCCGTTTGAGATATGAATATTTGGCTTGGCACGTAAGTCATACTGTGTGCATTTAAGCGCGTGCTTGCCGTTTAAGATTTAAAAATTAAAGAACACTCTTAATGCCATAAAATATAATTTAAAATACAAAAAAAAAATTAGTGGATATCTCACCCACAACTTTATTTACATTTAAAAATGGAACTACCTTATTGAGAGACCCAAATAACAAATAAAACCATTTTAATTCAATTCAAATTCTTGTATTTATTTAAACAAAAGATTAATATTTAGTAAAAATTAATTGTTAATTACGTACAATATTTACAAACTCCTTCCATAATTAAATTGCTGGTTGCGTTGCATTCATCGTGAATTTGTCTTCCGCAAGATGAACATTGCATTGAAATGCCTTGAATAGTTTCAAAACATAATAGACAGTTTTGTACCACGGAAATAGAATTTTTTATTATTAGTTTTTTTAAATAGATCCGGTATTCTGCAACGGCTTTTAAATATACGCCTCGATTATTCGATTCAATTTCTGGAACAGTTTTGGCGTTAGCTATAACGTCAACTGCATAAGATACTAAAGGCCCACAATTGTACGAAACAAACGAACAAAAGTAAATGGTTTACCGATACGTGAACATGCTACGTACAATTAACCGTGAGAGAAATATTCTATTTTTGTGATTTGTTCATTGTCATGTCGAACGCCAGACGAATCGGAAATTGAATTCATTTAAACTCGAATGGCATATCGGTTGGGATTATCGGAACTCGCGGAATGAGAACTTCCTCACCTTTGAACTTTCAGCTGAGTATCGTCACGTGGATCACATTGACCATGAGTTTTCACACCACCAAACGCTTTCCGTTACATAGTTTTGGTTGGTTGACAATTCGAAGCATGATAACTACAGAGCCAACCTTCAGTTCTAAATTATACGGTGGCAAGCCAGCCAGCTCCAATGAGTTTAAAAAGGCAGTTAGACAGTTGCTTCGTCTTTGATTGTTACATATTCGATAAATTTGCAGGAATGTAGTGTACCAACGATTTGATTCTAAATTGTGAAGTTTAAGTATTCCACATCTTTGTTCTTTGCCGCAAGAATTACTCGTTCAATCAACCGAATGTGATTTTTGTGTTTAGCAGTGATGTTCGGGAACACTTTGTTGATGAGCTCGTCCTTCGTTGAGACGAAATTGGAAAAATTCGGCGGAAACGAAAACAATCCGTTCGAATCGTCGACAGAAACACGGCCATTACCGATAATCAGCAATTTCTGAAAAAATCGTCGGCAGATGGTTCGTTTACCAATGCCACCCGCAAGTTTATCATCAGTTGAAGTTTCTTCACATATAGCGCCACAAAATCGATAATTTAAGGCAAGCGTTTATTTCATCAGCAGCGATCGATCTTAGAATGGCTGTTAGTGTTTGACGGAAATCGCCAGGCCATTGCTGAGTATTTCGCAATGTTGCATGTAAGGTTTTCAGTCGTTTAAAAGTTTAATGGCGAATTCAGCGCTGAAAGAGCCGTTCTTCATGCTTCTAGAAACGTGACCGCTATCCCAGAAGAAACAACTGCTTCAGCAATTTCAGATCTTGCACCAACAGTAGCCAAAATCAATAAATTGAGGAATATGTTAACAGTTACACCAAGCCATCAAGGAAATATAAGCCACCATTTCCATCATCAATTCCTTCATTAATGTATCGTACAGGTACACTTCCTTCTGTTGGGGGGTTCAACAGTGGTACATTCGTTCGAACAGATTGATTCAAAACATCTCGATCGTATTCACGTTCACGTTCCAATTCTAAATTTAATAAGCGTCGTTCATTCCACGATATGGCGTTGGCATTCCTAACTTGACTAATAAATTACCGTTCTTTCGACGTAGTACATTCTCAGATCAAAAGCAAAGCTTGGTTAGGTATCTTCTCATTCACTTCGAGATCGGGATTCCCTGAACCGACTCGAATTCGATGTAAAATGTCTTCTGACATGTCATCTTTGTAATTGTTTCACAGTTCTCGTGCAATTCGATGGGAAGCAGGCCGAAATAGTGATATCAAATAATTTGCGTTGGCAAATTATTTGATGCAAAAACAATTGTTTCAGCGATTTTCATGTCCCAATGAGTATCGTTTTCAAACAAGTTGAGCTGTTGACATGCAGCACGAAATGTTGGGCACACTACACCATTGACAGTTCGAAGTGGTCCAAATGATGTCGGCTCACGAACATCCACAAGCAACAACCGCAAGTAGAAGCATTCGTCATTCTTCGGATCAACTATTTAAATGCGACCAAGAACATCAGAATGCACATCCGGATGATTAGAAGCCACATCGCCTTGCTTCTGACGTTGAAATCGATGATGCGGTCCAAGTGTAATAACGAGGCATCTCAGAGTACAGCAATGATTGTACAATGATTGGTACAAACATTAAATCTTTGCATATATCGATACCACGTAATCTGAAAAATTGGGGTGAAATGACTTTAGAAATTGTAAATGACACAGGTCTAACTGAAAAACATAGTGGCATGGATGAGCAATTAGCCCAGAGTGGTTTAGTATTAACGAGAACTTCCGAATTTTCCATATAAGGTGCAAGCATTAAATCTTTGCATATATCGATACCACGTAATCTGAAAAATTGGGGTGAAATGACTTTAGAAATTGTAAATGACACAGGCCTAACTGAAAAACATAGTGGCATGGATGAGCAATTAGCCCAGAGTGGTTTTGTTTTATTCTGAACTTTTTAAATTTATTTGTGACTTTTGAAAAAGCTGAATTTTGATTTTCTATTTGAATTTCGAAATTAAATTAGAATTTAAGTAGAAAATACGTGAGTCCCCTAAATGTTTACTTCATTAATATTTATACATACTAATATATTCACATTTTTTTATTGTTAGTAATGTTTTAGTAAAAACTTCCAAGTCGTATGCTATAACATTTTAATGTTATCTGTTACAAAAGTTGTTTAAATGATTACGAGAAATCATTACCATCTTTCGACAAGATTATTTAACTTGACACAGACAGAGACATCTATAGTGCAATTTGTTCTCTATCGATTATTGCTTAAAATAAGAATTACATTGCTTAAAATAAACAACTTCATACTGCTCTAATATTGTAGCAAAACGAAATAAAAAAATTGTTGCGCTATGTGACGTGAGGAGAAAAATCAAAAAATTTAGGTGTCATTTGTTATTGTCACAAAAAAACAATAATAAAAATCGAAAAATAAAATCAGGTATATAAAAATTTAAATATTATATTATATCAAAATAATATAATTATATCCACCAGCTCCAAATACACCAGCTCCAAATACACCAGCTCCAAATCTAGAGGATTTTATTACGGCCAAGGAATCAAGGATAGTGCAAATTTGCTGGAAAACGATATTTCGTATGAATGAGTTGGAGTTCAAAACTATGCTTGTTCGATGTATCCCTCATCTTAGCCTTAGCTATAAGAATACGGCAAATCAAAATTTGGCCCGAGATATTAAAATTTTACTAACCGTTTTCGAGTGAGTTTTCTATTATTAATTAAATTACAAGTCAAATGAAACTATACCAATGGCTCTTTGGCTCGAATATTTTAATTTTCTTAACTAAGTAGAATTTTGACTGAAAAATATATATTTGGTTTACTTATGCTTATAATAATTATTAATAAAAAACAAATATGTTGTATTTCAAAAAAATTGTTTATTTATTTATTATAAATTCAGTTTTACTTTTAAAAGTAACATTAATGAAATTTTGTTTATCGCAAATCTTCATTATCATCACTATCAACAAATCGAATTAGAATTTCTTTATTATTTAAAGAATAATATTAATAAATATGAATTAATTTTTTAGACCTATTAAATGTCAGGCTATTTCGAATTAGGCAAGGAATTTGACCCCGATTTGAAAATATCCGTTCAATCTGCGCTGTCGATGCTGGAAGATTTAATAATTTCAGTGCTAAGTTGGATACGTTTGGGTGGCTTCGCTGCAGTGCTTCAAAAAATGTCTGGAATCTTTTAAGTATAAAGTTTGGAAAATTGCACTTTGTTTTTGTAAATGTGCCAATCCTCAATCCTCAAATTTCCGTGGCCAATTAAATTTGTCAGACACCAAAATAGTTATGGCAAATATGTCAAAATTTATTTTTGATAAAGATTTTATCGAAAGCGTACAAAACTCAAAAGAATTGTTTGATCCCATATGTAATCTTATAAACACTTTCCAACGTGGAAAAACTACTTTAGCGAATGCTGGTTTTATGTGGCTATCATTTAACGTGCAGGTAAGATTTAGAGATAAACTACAAGATATCCACAAGATTTTTGGAGCACTGCAGCGATTAGCCACCCAAACTTATCCAACTTTGCACTGAAATTATTAAATCTTCGTTCACATTCGAAACTTGTCCCTCCCTAGTCGAAAATTTTTATCGAACAGACTCTTAGGGATTAACTACGATAGCTGTCTTAAAAAAATTCGTGCAAACCTATCTGAAAACTCCGTAATATTAAAATCGATATTACTATTTCGATTTTTATTTTTATTTTTTTGTGTTGACATTTGACAATAAAAAATGACACCTAAATTTTTGGATTTTTTCTCCTCACGTCACAGCAGTATGAAGTTGTTTATTTTAAGCAATGTAATTCTTATTTTAAGCAATAATCGATAGAGAACAAATTGCACTACAGATGTCTCTGTCTGTGTCAAGTTAAATAATCTTGTCGAAAGATGGTAATGATTTCTCGTAATCATTTAAACAAATTTTGTAACAGATAACATTAAAATGTTATAACATTAATATTGAATGAGTTTGATGATTAATCGTTTTACACTTCAATCCCATAGTGTTGTGGATTTTGTTTTTATATTCTAAAAAATAAGTTAGTAGCTGAGAAACAAACCATATTTTCTTTGAAAAAAAAAAAAATATTATTTATATTTTTCTACAAATATTTTACTTTTAATTATAATTAATAAATTAGAAGTAATATAAATAAATTCAAAAATTTCAAATCCATTTCCCATTTTACATCATATATCCAATTTTTTTTTCATATACGTAAGAATTGATGTTTTTGAATTAGTTACGAATGTTTTACGCAGTGTTCCTCACAGTAATTGCATTTGCGAAGTGTATATTTGACAACGGCTTCTGTAGTTATGCTTATGTCGTATTTTATATTAATTTAACTTAGCATCTTTTATTAATATAGTTTTTATCGAATAAAATTAAATGTAAAAATATGATACAAATTTACATTTCGTATATTAAGGTTTGCGACTTAACTAAGATTTTTAAATACGCGTTTGATTTTATACAATATTATATGTTTTATACAGTAATTTAAGTATAATACCATTTTTTACGTAAAAAATGTATAAAACAGTTTTTTACATACAATTGCACAACACTGTACATATCCCATGTAAATTGGTAGATATGTTCTAGGTAAAATCCTGACCAATTCTGGAGGAGAACTAAATTGTTTTTGACATGCACAGTTTTGCACAACTAAACTAAAGCAAAACATAGGCTCTAATCATGAAACGGATCTATGGGATTTCTGATGTGATAATCACGCCAGAAATCCCACATTATCTTTCAAAATACATTATGCACAAATTTTACCGTTAGACGCACAAAATTGCACAATCAAATACTACTCGACAAAATAAGAAAATGGTGGGTTTTCCAAAATGGGATTTCTGACGTGACTCACACGTTGGAGATTTATTTAATAAATTATGTTAAAGTGAAGTATGTATGTTGTTTAATTTCTCCAAACACATACAATGTTTACGATTTTTTAGTCGTAGAAAACAAAAAGGCCATTTACTTACAATATTTCTGTACCCTGGGGTTAAAAATGATATTTTGTCCGAAAAGCCGAAAAAAATCTTAAACCAATTAAATTCACGGACGATTATAAAATACTTCTTAATATTTCTTGCTGGCTAAATATCTGTATTCATGAGCATTTAATATTGATGTTGATATCACTTGCCACTGCATATAGTGAGCCTATGGCTGATTTTGCACCATGGTTTGATTTTGGTCCACTAAACAAGATTAATTTTGTCAGCTTTAGGACGTCAGCTACGTCTGTAATTATAGCCGGAAACATTAAAATTGAAAGTTTATATCTGTAACGAGCTTAACTAACTGCAGAAACTTAATGTATCCAAGGTCATGCGAGCAAACAATACCTTGCCTACGTATTTTTTTGAACCATCTCCTGCAACGACCGAAGACAAGTCATCATCAGGAGCGTAAATCTACTTTAACATTTTAATTCTTTTTTATTTCTTTTAATTGCAAAACAGTATGTTGTTCTAAATTGAATACTGCACTAATCACTGCCAATCTTTAGAAAGAAATATGTGTAATTTCGTACAAATGTCGCCTTTTGTAGAAATTTTCTATATTAAGAAATTTTCTGTATTCTATAAATACCACATCGAAACTACACATTTTGAAAATTAATTCTCTTGATCTATTCGATCATACAAGATTAATTTGCAACGATCAACAACTTTGAATTCTTAAAACAAAAAATTTAGACTCAAATTATGAAATTTGCTAGATGTTCAAATTGTTTAAGCCCGAAATAGAACTTTGAGATTATCTCAATGACCTGAAACTTTGAAAATTTTAAATGACCAATTTGGTATTTGAAATTTGAATTTTACATTTTTCATTTTAAATAGAGAATTTTGAAGCTCGTTATTCCCGGATTTCTGATTTTTATATCGGTATACTACATACAAAAATGATGCGGGTTCATTTAGTTTTAACTAACTATTCATCAGTAACCTGGAATATCATTGTATGCCATCATTGAAAATCATATAGTTTATAACGGTTGAAAGATGAATGAATTAAATTTGTTCATGACATCATAATCGACCGAAATCTTTCATCACAATCAAGAAGTCGATGAAATAGGCTTGCTAGAAGACACATCTCTAAAACTAAGTCTACTTTTATCTGAAATACCGTCGTTTCTTAATTATAAATAAACCCCACTAAAGTACACTTGGGACGTTATTCATTTTGGTCGTCTTTCGTTTCAGAAAAAAAAAACTGCAAATCGATTTTCTGCGAAACTAACTTTGTATAGTTGTGCCGCTCTTTTAGCAAACCAACGATATGAAAAGATATGACGCGCACTCTACCCAATCAAATTGAGTACCAACTCCATCAACATAAACGGTCGTCTCAACCGTTCAGTACTGGAACGAATAAAGGAAACCAAAAAGATTTGATTTTGTAAAAAGTTATTTTTCCTCTAAATTAGATCAATACGGTATAGTCTACTTTCAACTGTAATATCATCATGTCGTATACACCGTTAACCTGTATTGATTCATAATTTGGCATTTCAAGTAATAACAGTCGTTGGCAGTATTTCAAGATACAAACTAATAATAAAGACAAAAAATCATTATATATAATCTATACTCTGAATCAGCCAAGAAAATGTAAATGGAAAATCTTGTTATCTCGATTTTGCAGTTATGGTTTATAAATACGACCAAATATGTATATGAATCTTAAAGGATAAGCAGGTCGGATATGTATAAAGTTGAGTTATATTAAATTCGACCGAATGAAAATTTGTTGGCAAGGTAAAATCTCGTTGCTATTATAAAAGCATCATTTTCCTTTTTCTTGCTGTTATCGATTTTATTTTGTGACCCACAAACTACTATGTATTTACATTATATAATAGACATTCGATATTTATTTCATCGGAACTAGAACGTACAGTTATTTACTTTTAGTGATTCGTACTTTATGTAATAAATTCTCGTTTTCTTCTTATGTTTAACTGTAGCGGCTCACTAGTCACTATGGCACATTTCAAAACAAAGCATCACAAAACAGTACATTACTCGAAACAAAACCGATTAATACACATGACAGAACATTACATTGAACAATAATGGATTATTAGTATATGATCAAGTACAGGTAGTATTAAATAAAATAGTAGGTAGTATAAAATAAAAAATTTTATACAATTAATTAGAGTATAATCTGTCTCATACTAGTGAATTAAATTTTGTTGGGGCTAAAAACTGAAAAATTGCCTTCGAACGTGATTAAAATAAAAACGTCAATTTAGCCACTTTTAATATAATTTAGAACACTGATTTAAGGCCAAATGTTGCACGGAGAGTTTTGCAGAGGGAATTGCAATCTTGTCCAGTGACACTATTCTGGTAATTCCCGGGGAATAGAAATTTTAAATTTTGTAGTAGTTTTATTCCCTTTTCCCTGAAGTGTATTCTGTCTTTTGGCAAAAATGTTTCTTGGGAAAAAATTATTCCCAAATATAGCAGTTTTGACGTTTATTATTCCATACATATTTTATCAAAGGATTTTTGGGGAATAACTTTATTAACGTAAAACTAAGTAGTATTTTACGTTTTGCATAAGAATAAATTGTGATTAATAACTAATTTTGTGATACAAGTGTATTTTTAACATTTTTGATATCTATTTTATAAATACTTGTAAGTGTTTATGTTTAAACATTTTAACCGAAATTAAATAATTTTTTTATTTCAACCTAAAAATGAGTGCACCAAAGTCGCGAGTAAGCCGAATAATTATTATATTACATCCAATATGATTTATTTTTGTGCCTTGGTTATATTTTTTATTTAGGGATCCTTCGTATCGAAGGATCAAAAGTTATTAATGGTAGAATTAATGGAAAAGAATGTTGATTTAGCGAAAGATCGGTAATTATTTGTGCCTTATGAACACCATTTTAATATTATTCTTCATCGCAGTTATATTGATTATTATATATTTGTAGCTTTGATAGTAGCAATGGTAAAGAAAATAACCGAGAACAATGGGGACAAATCGCCGACAAACTCAATTCTCTTGTTGGAGCTAATAAGGACAGCGAGAAATGGCGACGGGCCTGGATCGATATGAAGTAAGAACGGTTGTGTGCGATATAATATGTAATTGTATGAAATGTTCAAATAATACATTGTTTTTGTTTCAAAATCGTCAATGTGAAAAACTGAAACATGGCTTTTTAAGTTGTCAGTCTCTTCTAAAAAACAAAACATTTATTACAATATCACTTCATTGTAATCATAGATCGTTCAATAATTCAATTTTAATTCATTTACTCCATCTGTGCAAATTAATAGAGAAATTTAAACCATTTTTTTACATAAAGTTTTAATACTTGGTGCTGTACCAGTTATTTTTAAACACCGCATTACATCACCGGCTCATAGAATCTACCAGTGATGGGCACCTTTCAACTGGGAGGTTCCACCCAACAGGTTTTCTGTTGGGTTTAGATCGGGAGATTGAGCTGGCCATTCCATTACATTAATTTTATTTGCTGCAAACCAGTTTTTACCACTCGTCCGATCATTGTCCTGCTATATGTTGGGTCCTCGAGATAAAATAATTTTAAATGGAGGACATTTAACGGATACCGTGCTTCCGTACACCGAAGAAAACATGCCCCTGTGCTTGGTGTTTCAGCAGCACAATGATCTGACGAATAAGGTAAAAGATTGGTTTGCTTGAAATAAAATTAATGGAATGGAATGGCCAGCTCAATCTCCCGATCTAAACCCAAAAGAAAACCTGTGGGGTGAGTTAAAGCGTGGTTTAAGTAAATTGCCGGGGCCAATAAATAAAAATGATATTTAAGAAAACATTCAAAACGTTTGGTGGAGCCTCACAGTTGAAAAATGCCAATCACTGGTAGAATATATGGGGAGGCGATGTAATGCGGTGTTTACAAATAACTGATACAGCACCAAGTATTAAAACTTTATGTACAAATTAATTATTTCCGACGAATTATTTTTAAAAAAGATTGTTTAAATTTCTCTATTAATTTGCACAGATGGAGTAAATGAATTAAAACTAGATTATTGTAAAAAAAATTGTGATCACAATGAAGTGATATTGTGATGAATGTTTTAATTGTAGAAGAGACTGATAATTAAAAAAACCACGTTTCAATGTTTCATATTGACGATTTTGAAAAAGAAAGGTATTATTTGAATATTTCATACAATTACCTATTATATCGCACACAAGTGTAGGTAATTACATTTAAGCTTATTTATATTGTACGTAACTTTAATGTTTTCTAGAAAATACACACGGGGCCAGTGGTCTTTATTAAAAGAGTATGAAAGGTTAGGAATGGAGGGCCCTTCAAAAAGGCCAAATCAGTTGAGCCCGCTAGACGAACGGATATTGAACGTCATTCGAAAAGAAGCATGTGAGGGAACTGGGAATGTAGAAGGCGGTATAGAACTACCATGTCTTCAAGTAAAAATTTATAAATTGGAAAAAAAGCTTTTTAGAAAAATTATATTTAAATGATTTTTATAGGTCACTCCAACTGGTCCCAACATAAGTGGTGCTGCGCACGAAACAAGCGCCCATAATGTAGAAACAGCATGCAATCGAGAAGAAACTACTAGATCAATCCGAACCAAGAGGATCCGAGGTTCATATTTAAAACATAAGGATCACGACAAATAATTAATTAAAATTTTAAAATTTGATTATATTTTAAGGATCTGCTTATACGCGGGACAAAATCTTACAAGAGTCAAACGATTTGAAAAAAAACAAAATTGTTGCGCTAAGCCGCATAGCTGCAGCAATGGAAGAGAAAAACGTGATTTTAAAGGAATTACTTAAAAATAACAAGTGAGTATATTTTTTATTATTTTATTGGTGATAAGTAAAATATCTTTCAACTATGAAAGTTCTTATTTCCCGGGCCGCAGGTAGTAACTGATCAGTCGTAAGGTCTGTCTCTATATCTTCTTCTTCAGCCCCCCTCGGTTTCAATTTCGCGATTTTCCTCCAGTTGCACTAAATCATGCTCATAACTATAATTGTGAGATTTTGAAAAACTGTGTAATGTTGTGCATGTTTTAATTATTTTTCCAACCATTAAAGGTGAATATTTAATACACCGATCTTTGGCTAAACATCTAAAGCGTGATTTCATTACGCCATGGCACCTTTCTATGCAATTACGGGCTGACCTATGTACGATGTTGAATCGCTCTTCAAATTCATTCGTTGGATTTGCGATTGGAATCATCAACCATGGTTGAAGTGGATAACCACTGTCACCTTAAATTATACAAAAAATTAAATGCAATTAATAATTTTTTTCTGTTATTTTTCAATATATTAATTTAAATTTTATTTCCAGTTACGACAATTTGGGCGCCTATAATACATCAACCGAATATTTGGAAACCATATTTTTAGAAGAGGCCTGAATTTATATTTATTACTTTTATATATTATATTTATTTTATGATGTTAAATGAATTTTATAAAAGGCTGTGAATTTGAATTAAATTAATGAAATAAATGAATTTTTTATATATACCTAACAACCATGTGTTGGTTAACTGTCGTGTGTCATACTTATTATGCAGATGTGCCTTTATCAACGACTTCCGCCATATTGTAGCATCATGGTTGGAACCACCATATGAAGAATTAATGCCAAGTATTTTTAGATTATAATCACAAATCTGAAAATACAAAACAATTTATTTGGGTGTGTTTCTAGGCCAGTTTATTTTAGTCCAGCTTAATACTTACCAACTGAACATTTATGGAATGATAATGATGGCGATTTAAATATACATGCTCAATACGATTAGCTGGCCGAAACATTGACACGTGGGTGCAATCTATGCACCCTATTATCCCAGGTCAGTTGAATTTTTCATAAAATCTGTAAATAGTTGTTTATACAGTTATTAATATGGTAATATATATAATTTGAATATTAAAGAAGTACACTAACTGTAATTTAATCTGATTAATCTCTGTCGAGCTTTGTGGAAATTTAATATAAATCTTCATTAAATAATTATTAGCAATGTTACAAAATTCTTGAATACTTCGACTTATCGTTGATTATGACATGCACGATAAATAGCTGAGACCAATTTTCTTGTGAAATGTTCCTGTAAATATATTATTCTAATTTACAAGATATATTTAATGAAATAATGACTAATTAAATACCTTCCGCTGAAAAGCTCAGCACTGCCATCATCCTTAATGATTTTGGTATCAGCGTAACTTCCATTTGAGGTGCAATTAAATTCAATAATTGCAAAGCTACATCTTGAGGCATCCTATATAATTTGATGAATTCATCCTCATATAAATCGAAAGGATCGATAGAGCACCGCAAGTGTTGGTGTTGGATTCTTAAATTATATCGCCTATTCTCGATATCGTCATCAAAATACGGTAATATTCTTCGAAACATTTAAATTACATTAAATCACTGTACTATACAATTATTTTTACATTAAATATAAATAAATATGATAATCGTAAACAACTAACAAAAATTATTATTTTTTTGGCAGATTTTATATTAGCGCGATATAGTGATTCGTGACAAACACAGTAACTAACTTACTTTTCCACAAAAAATTTATTCCCTATTTACCATAATACACTTTTAATAAACGGAGAAAAGATAATAGGGAAAAATTAGTCCGGGGAATAAGTGCTTTAAAAATTATTATTCCCCATTCCCCGGGAACTACCAGAATAGTGCCACAGGTGTGTAATAAATTAGTTTTGCGCCAAGTTAGACGGAATTGGTATCAGGCGATGTGGACTTCGAATTGTAACTTAGAAGTCGATACCTTTATTAATTTAGTCAACCTTATCCAGGTGTTTAGCAAAATATTTTTGTTTCAGATGGGACAGGATTGGCATCCGACAATAAGGGCTTCAAATTTTCAATATTAATGTCGATTTTACCACTGCCAATAACTTATTACACCAGACAGCTACCACAAACTGTAACTGATTATGGAAAGTCAATATCAATTAGTTCGGTTCCCCAACCTCAATGTTCCTGAGAACCATTAATAAGACGTTTTCTCAAAAACCTGGACCTTATACATTTAGAGCGTCGGCGCTGTTGAACCAATTAAAAATAAAAAACACCACCTGAGAACATATACACATATATAACTTTTATTTGGATCATTGCGGAACATATATAACTGTCGAAGGCCATCGAAACCAATAACTACGGATCAGCTGACGTTCCATCAGCGGTTTTATCATATAACTAAAAGTAACCAAAATTAATTTCATATACTACCAGAAAAGATCCCACTTTTACTTACCACACATTGTAAATTAATCCAATTTATTAATCAGCTACCTAGAATTAAGAATTTCATTAATAATTTTATATTGTTAAAATTAATTGTAATACTTACTTATCTTTTCTAGTACTTTGTAAACACATAACAAGCTGTTATTATTGTCAATATTTAATGTTGTACTAGAGTAGTAGTACGATGAGTGTATTTAACCATGTAACCGCAGCTACATAGTATATTTTGTACTAGTACTTCACTTGAATATTATCATAGTACATTTATAGAGTAAAATTTTGATACAATCTACATTTATTATATAATTTGAATATGACAGTAGATTAACGTACAATTGTAAAACTATATTGTAAAATTAATTCTATTCAACTCGAACTGGCGATCAGACAAGATGTAAAAATAAAATTATAATAAAACGCTTTTGGCTAATCAATTAATAAAATAGTAGTATTCAAAGCAGTGCTAAGATTTGAATTCACATTTTGTATTGGAAAATTTCAATTCGTCATCGGCTATCGTAAAACATCAACATCACATATACAGGCGCATATCCTAAAAAACTACAAATATACTCTGACCATACAGATACGAGCATTGGCGCCAATCTCAATAAATGGATAAAATTATGATTTCTATGGTCCACCCAATATATCTGTGGCAATTCAACAAAATGATTTTATCTTTTTTTAGCTACTTTACAAGGGACCAAATTTTAATTTTAAATTAACTTGTGAAAAAATTATGGGACATAACTAAACTAATTTTGGATCCATGGTATCAGAGGTTTTAAACTACGTTTATTGACACATTGAAGCACTTGTTACCTGCTCTGGGTTCTTCGGAAATTCCCGAAATGTTTAATTAGCATGTAGAAAAAAAACCTTATATCGACCAACCAAAAAATTAAATTCAATTGTTTTGAATATCACTTATTTCATGCTACAATATCAAAAATTATCAATTAAGTGGCTTTCAATAAATAGAAAACACCTATAACAAACATAAGTGGTTGAGTTTTTTGCTTATATATCGGGCGAAAATAGTCGGATTTTCATGAAAAATTGAAAGTAAAGATAAAACGGAAAATACTATGGATTAGAATATGGTTCAACATAACCACTTATTTCAACTTAAGTGGTTATGTTAAATTGACACAGATATAGTCATAGGGCACTGTTGATAGAATAATATTAATATTGTACAATTGAATTGATCAACCAATTAACATATTTTATGACATTGGTGGACTTCTTTATTGGCGCTCTATGACTAAAAAAATTATCAAAGTAATCACGTTTTAAATCATTATGGAATAATATTTCTTTCTACTAATATCATAAATAGGGTAAATTATAATCTAGGATTCACTAAGCATCGGTCTACAAAATTTCAAGATTAATTTGTTACAAATGCTATTTATACAATCGTCGTAGCCGCTAAACTATAATATACACATTATTTGACTTTCGAAAATTATCGTAGCCAGCAATTTCCATTTACCTCCCTATTTACATCGTCTAAACTTAACTAAACCATTTCAGAAGCACCATGTTCTATCAGATGTGGTATACATATATTAATCAAATTTTAACTAATGCCATTGATTCTTAATTTTAATTCACAAACCTTAACAACGGTTCCCTCGTTCCGACCGGCTTATTATCATCGACCATATCATTAGAATATTACGTGATGGGTAATCCAAAAATGGGTGGAAATCGGCGAACCAGAAGTCGAGCTCCTACATGGAAAGCGTTCTCGTTTTTTATCATTAATAGTTCCAAATATTTTAAAAATAATTAAACCCAAAAATATTATGAATTAAACTTGTTCCAAAATAGGTCTAACATATTAATGAAAACTAGTGGTCGAAATTTGACCGTAATTCATTAAATTTTTATGTTTAAACATTATTTAGGGTCTTTTGTCTAAGAGTATACCTCTATAATCATTGCATATAAAGTTTGTTCTATTACGTCAGCTACGAGCCTGTACAAAAACGTCATTATCGCTGTATTATTTGCCTTATTTCCTTTTAAATTCTCTTAATGCGTGCGGTTCCAGTTAAAACTTCGCAATCAATAGCATCACGATGCATACACCATTGACTAATACTTTCTTTGTATTTAAGTTTCTGATTAGTAAAACCACAGACAATATAAAGAGATTTTTCATTTGAACTACAAAATTAAAACAAAATTTATTTCTGATAATTCCAATATCATCGTTGTATCTGTGATTTTTCGTTAAACTGCGTGTACGTACACGTAAAAAACAAAATATTTTTGATTGTATGCGCCTATTTACAGAAAATGAATTCGCAGTTTTAATGTTTACTTTTACATAGGATGAAATATCTCTTTTAGGTTGTCTCTGGTAAAACGATGCAATTAACTTTCATAAATAACTTATGTGGTGGCAAACCAACCACTAATCGTCAAAAAATTCAAAAATTCAACTGGATTCATTTCATTGTCATCATCACAAAATATTATATCGTATCTATGATATGTTTTCTGTTCACCTGGTATTCGATTAGGTATATTAGTATTAATAAAAGTGCAATCATCATTTTTAAGTTCAACTTCAATATGTTATCTGAGGTATGTTTTCAGAAATATTTCCATACACTTCATTAATAATATTATTTTTATTTCCTATTAAATGCTGAGGTATTTCAATAATATTTTCACCAAACTGGGGGAATTATGGGGCTTCGTTATTACCATTTTTTTTTTTTTTTTTCAAGAATTGGGCAAATTCTATTTCACTTGGTAAGGCTCTCATATTTTGAGTAAACACGTTAATTTATGAAAATAAACAAATTTATGCAAACTAGTTACACAATTTTCAATTAAAGTTGCACGTGATGCATGTGGAACAACTTGTAAGGTTTGCTGAAAATCACCGCACAGAAGTATCGTTTACCCTCCAAATGGTTTATGTTTATCATTTTCATCGCATAGATCCTGCAATAATCTATCTATGATTTTCAATATTTGCAGTGGGCACATAGAAATTTCATCAATAATTATATTAAAGTTCTACCTCCAAGTAATAGAGTTGAAGCTATGCCACTGAACGCAGTTGCAATGCAACCAATATATAACTCGAATTTAATTTGCGAATGATTGCTGTTTGTGTGAATGTTTTGCCACACCCTGCATGAGCAGTTAAACAAAAAACATTAGATCCAGTATCATGATGCAAAACTTTACGAATCACACGATCAATTAGATTACGCTGTTGAATATTTGCTATTTCATAAAGTTCACAAAATCGAAACTCTTGTTCTATTGGATCAATAACATTTGCTTTGTCTGTTCTCTGCGAATATGTGGGAACTGGTAAACCAAGTTCTTGATATGACAAACTATGAACATTCAAAATATGTTCAATTTCCAATAGAGCTCTATTAAAGGATACTTCTTCGTTGTAATCTTAAAAAAAATCTTCACTAAGATTTACTTTAAATTCATTCCATAACGCCAATACATTGGCTGACACATTAAATCCACAAATGTAACCAAATACATTTCGCATTTGTTTTGGTGAATGTAATTATTTTGCTTCATTTTAACATTCGCGCCATTTTCATTCACTATCATTTGGAGGAATGCCGTTGTTATATAACACGGAATCTCACGATCAACGTGAAACAGTCGATCAACATACACGAGGCACTGAATCATCAAACAGTAAGACACATGGCGAGAAACGTGATAATCTACATAGCGAACATACATTTTAATCGGATTTCAACATAACAACAAAACTGCTGCATTTGCATCAAACGATGGGAAAAAACCAAGCAAACGACACCAATTTCCATTATGAAGTAAAAAGTATAAAGTAGAGAAAAACGAATATAAAAAAATATATAATAATAACAACCAATATTATTACTGGCGCAGTTGGTAGGATGCGGTAAATTGGTATATTAATATCTCACCCGCACCCCCAAAAATAAAAAAAAAATAAAAAAAGAAAAAAATTTTGGTTAATAAAATTGTGTGAATCTTAAACCAATAATTAGACAAAGGGCGAAGTAATACTAATTAAATTAAATAAATTTTACACGTAAAAGTAGTGAGTTTTCAAGTGAACAATCGACGGATAATCGATAAGAACTGTAAAACTGCCTCAAAGGTAAATTGAGTGTTAGTGCTACGCCTATTTTCTATACGAGTGAATATCGAATAGATAAGCGGAAAAGTGTAAAAAGAAAATTAAAAACGCACAAACATTAGTGAAAGAAAATTTAATATAAATCTGCAATAACAAATTTTTTTCCGAGAAGAGAAACTGGCTCTACCCAAGATCACCTTTTTCTCGCCCTAATACACCAAAATTTAATAATACCACTAGGGGTAGATACCTAAACAGTGCTAAACAAATAGTAAAGAAACAACTTCGGAAGTAAAATAACAAGAGACGATGGTTTATCGCTTCTTCATCTTAATAGTAACAGCTTGGTAAGTGATTTTGATTATACTGATATTCCCCTTCCTTAAAGTGATCTCTATTACTAAATTTCAAATTTTTTATAAATACTAACAAAAAGTTGAATAAACCTTTTATACAAAATTAGTCGGAACGACAAACACCTGTCAAAAATGGCGCAAGAACGCCTAGACAAAACTAGTCAAATTACCAAAATTATTAGAGATGTACCTACATATAACAGTAGTACATCCGGTTTATATAGTTTCCTTCAACATGTTGAATATATTCTCGTAATAGCTGAACCAGCCGAGTTTGTATACGCTAACATAGTCACGCGCAGCGTTAGAGACCGAATAATAGGAAAATCTAGCGACGCTCTTGAATTATATAACACTTTCAATAAATGGGATTCCATAAAGAAAAACCTGATAGCACACTTTGCGGACAAAAGAGACGAAAGTGTTTTAGTTCAAGAACTGCATAATATATATCAAGGTAGTGATAATGTAGAAATATTTTTTGCTAAATTAAGTGATATAGTGAATAGTCTAAAAAATTGGGCGAAAGTTAACGAACCCACAACCGCTGCACAAAAAAGTATTTGGTATGATAAAATGGCCCTGAACATTTTCACGTGCAAATTAAGAGAACCCATGGGATCGCATGTTCGTTCAATGCGACCAGAAAGTCTCACTGATGCGAGAACTATATGTATTCGAGAACAGTCTCTCACAGGATTACGACAAACCCTTCAATACAAAACACTCTAAGACCACAGATACCAATGCGAAGTAATCCACCTATCATTTCATACCCTAAGCCAAATTTTAATCAAATGAACATACCAATAAGGAAAGGTGCTAACCCTTACTACAACCATAGGCCATTTACTTCACAACAGCCAAAACCAATTATGGGTAAACCTGAACCCATGGAAACTAGTACAATCAAATCTTGACAACCTCACAACAATTTCCAAATGAGACAACCACATCCTTACCGCTTCCAACAATATGGTCCACCGAAAGTGCAGGTTAAAGAATTGTTTAATGCCGAACAATATGATGAAACTCAATTGAACTCAGAGGCTTACAACGAAGAATTGTACGAAAATCATGATCCTATAGATGCTTTATTTATTTATTTATTTATTTAAAGAAATCTATTTTGTAATATACATGTATGATTTCAGATTATTTACAGTTATAGTTAAAATTATATTAAAACAACAAAAAACTTTAAAACAGAATAAAAAAAAAAAAAATACAAACCAAATTTTGGTTTAAACAATTAAAAATTTAGAAAAAAGTCTTTAAGGATATTTTTAAAGTTGTCCTTTGATAAGTTGAAGTCAAATACATCGTCAATTAAGTTAAAAGATTTAGACATCCTATTAATTGGGTTGTTTTCTCCATAGTTGGTGGAATGGTGTTCAAGTGCTAAAAATGTATGGTTTCTAAATGTTCTGCATGACACGTGAATTGATATGTTTTCCAAGATGTAAGCTGAATCTACGTGACCAAGCAAAACGTTACCAATAAAAGCTGCTCCCAAGAGAAGTCGTCTATTTTCAAGCGTGCATATTTTGTAATCTGTGCATCTTGTTGTGTATGGAGGTAAGCGAGCCACATTTTCATGGAATGGTAAGTTGTGGTCGTAATCCCAGTCACTTTTCTTTAACAAAAAAATCAGGAACTTCTTTTGAATGCTTTCAATTCTTTTTATGTGTACAGCATTGTATGGATTCCAGACCGTTACAGCGTATTCCAGTTGAGATCGAATATAAGCGAAATAGAGTGAACATAAGGTTTGGATATCCTTAAATTCACCTGTCCATCTTTTAACAAATCCGAACATGGCATTCGCTTTCGCAATACAATTTTCAATATGCCTATTGAAACTGGCGTTTTCGACAAATGTAACAAGTCTATAACCTCATTGACTCTTTGCAGTACTTCGTTGTTGACTTTGTATGAAGTAATTATTGGATTTCGTTTACGATGGAAAGACATGATTTTGCATTTCTTAATATTTAAGTATAGTGAGTTCCGATCACACCACTCACTTAATCTATCTAAGTCTTCTTGAAGTTTCTCCGTATCTAACAATCCATTAATAGTACGAAAAATTTTCACATCATCTGCAAATATGAGCACGTCTGAGTTTTTGATTATCTCGGTTATTCGGTCTATGAAAACAATAAAAATCCAAGGCCCGAGGTGTGATCCTTGGAGAACACCAGATGTAACTTTAATACAGTTTGATTTTTCATTTCCCATTATCACAAATTGGCACCGGTTTGATAGATATGATTTAAACCAATTTATGTAATCGAGAGAAAACCCAAAATTGAATAAACTCTGGAGTGCTTTATGATGACAGATAGAATCAAATGCTTTACTAAAATCCGTGTACGCTACATCAACTTGACGGTGTTTTTCTATCTCGTTAATTAGTTTACTGGTGAATTCAACCAGATTAGTCGATGTGGATCGGCCAGGCATAAACCCATGCTGGTTTATTGATATATGACGTGCAATTGTGGATTTAAAGCTGTTGCATAATACTAACTCAAATAATTTTGGAATTGATGATGTAGTTGATATTCCTCTGTAGCATGAGATATCCTCACGTTTACCCGATTTAAAAATTGGAGTAATTTTTGAAATTTTCCATTTTTCAGGAAACACGCCGGTGTTTAAGGAATGATTGAATAGATAACATAATGGAATTGTTAAAATTTCAGCGTACTCCTTCAGAATAGAAGAGGGTATATCGTCAAGACTGCAACCATCTCCAAACCCCCTTAAAGCCGATAAAATGTTGTCCTCAAAAATAATAGGAGGAGTTATTGATGTGTTGTTGTTGCTGGGTTGTTCGTACAATCCACTAGTAACGCTTGGTCTATAGACTGATTGAAAAAACGACGCGAACATATTAGCTATATCTTTGGCGTTTGAAGAGCAGGTATTGTTGTACGTCATATTAGCAGGGTATCCTTCAATTTCGCGTTTATTCCTAAAGTATTTCCAAAATTGTTTTGGATTTACTTTAATTTTGTCTTGAATTTGATTAAGATACGACCTGTATTTAGATTTGAAATAAATTTCAAATTCATTACTATATTGTAGAAACGTAGTTTTGTCCGCTTCTAACCCGCTTTTCAACATTTTGGCATACGCTTTCGACTTCCGATTTTTTAAGTTAACTAGTCTATCATCAAACCAATGAGGGTGAGCATTTTGTGGTTTACAGCACATAGGTACATACATTTCTAAGCCTTGAAGCATGATGTCATTAAATTTGTCCACATTTTCGTTTATATCATTGGAATTGAGAGTTATTTGCCAGTTGATGGATTCCAGGTAACTTTGTAGCCCCACACGGTTAGTTTTTTTAAAGTTGTATTTCATTGGTTGTAGGTGTTCTGATCTCGCCATTTTAGTTAAGTCAAATACAATATCCAAAGATTTGTGATTAACATCATTTATGACGAAAGGTAATAGTGATTCAGAAATTTTAAAGGTGTCAATGTCGTTGCTGAAGACAAGATCCAATAATCTATCACGATTATTAGCAATTGTGTTTATTTGGTTCCAATTATAACCAAGCATGGCGTCCACAAATAAAGATTCCGCATCTGTTGTTATATAGCAAGGTAGAATACTGTTTAGTTCTGGATCCAAGTTCCAAGTTATATTTGGAAGATTAAAATCACCAAGCACAAGAACTAAATCTGACGAGTTTGTTGTATTAATAACTTCATCAATCGCATCGATGCAAGTTGCATAATGATCACTATTTGATTGAGGTAGTATATATGCTGCGTAGATGGTTAGATTGATTTGGTTGATTTTGATTTTTACACCGAACTGTTCGACTCTCGATGGGGCTAAAGTTACTGGAGCATTCCAGAGTTTAGAATGTACTGCTATCAGTACGCCCCCACCCGATTTCTTTGAACTAGTTTCAGGAGACCGATCGCATCTATAAACAACGTAGTCATGGCCAAAAAATTCGCTGCTCCGTATGTCTGGTTTTAATGAAGTTTCACAAATTACATAAATAAGGTAGTTTGATTTTAAAACGAATTTGTAGAATTTAGATGCTTTTGATGCCATTTTGTTTACGTTTTGATAGTAAATTGCACATTTCTCATATACCGATCTTTTTTTGGACTTTATGGGCTGATTTACCTTTTGAGTAATAGTATAAGTTCGAGCTTTCATTAAAAGTGAGTGTAGTCTATCATTGGCCACCGGAGAAAAATATTTAAATGATTTTGTGTGTCTAGAGATTGCAACTATGGCATGCGGTACACTATCGAACAGCTCAAGAGGTTGAGAATTGGTTCTTATACATATTACATTTGGTGAGGTTAAACCTTGTGCTTCATGGATCGTCAAGACTTTACTGGTTTCTGGTATCTTAAGCTGAGAGATTAATTGTTTATCAGCTCTGGTAAAAGTTAGATAGAAAGTGTTCTCTAACACAGGTAATGATGATAGATTTGGTGGCAGGTTTATAAATTCGGCGGAAGATTCCACTGTGTTCATACTAGTGATGTTAGGGTAGTATTCTTTGAGAGCAGAAGTAACATCAGCTGGGCATCGATACGTTACATTCAAGTATTCAGTCTTTGTTACAAAAACACTTGCATCGGAAAATTTCATATTGACATGATGTAATCTGTCAATATATGGTATTTGATTTTTGTCACCTAGAAGATATATTTTAGAACATTTACTTTTGATAACCACAAGTCCTATATATCCAGCATGCACCATCATGTACTCATCAACAAAAACTGTATCGTAGGTCCGGTTACCATTTATTAGGTATGAGGCAATCGTTTTGTAGTTTAATTTGATGTTATTAAAGTTAGTGTTTTTGTGCTCACAACGTGATGTTACCTTTAATTTTATATCTGCAAGTCCTTCTTTTGTAGCACATAGAACAAGATCAGTGCCCAGATTATGGTTGTTTATAATCCATGTTGATTTACCACACCCAGGTACACCTTGAATATTTGTAATATCCGGCATCTTTATGTTTGTTTTAAGATAGATATTGTTTAACGAGTTGTAAGTCTGATGATCTAACATCATTACCGTACCCGATGAACAAAAAATGTATCTGTTTGGGGTAATAAATGTGTTTGTGTCTTCACACAGTTGCACCAGATTATTCCCATCGAGTCCAAACTGATGTTTTGTGTTCGGTTCTTCGAGATATTGTTTGGTAGCGTTGTCAAATATAAATATGTTTAATTGTCGTAAGGAAGAAGCGGAGAAAGGTAATAGATTTATGTTCTTAATGTAATGATCCTTTAAGTGGCTTTTTATTAGGCTGTTTGAGTGTTTCATGTAAAACATTATTTCTATGATCGAATTCTTATAGCTGGACTCTGCAGACAACACCTTGTGAAAAGTCGGAGATGTGGATGGAAAATCCGTACAGTTTCCATATGAGAACTTCGAGGGATCACCTGTAATCCAACGGGAAGATAACATTCTCTCATACTGCAGTGACATATTGAAAGGAATATTTAAAACCCATTTGATGTTGTTAAATGGAGAGTTGGTAACATAATCCAACACTGGCAAAACCTTGTTGACATGATGGCTAACATCCAAGGTAATTGTGAAAGGCTCATTTTTTCGATGCTGCAAGTAGGATGTTAAAGTTTCTAAAGCGTAGATTAGATCACTGCAATCAGTTTTAGATTGATGAGTAACTACAATAACGTAGTTACCTCCGATTTTATAAACTTTTGTAACTTCATTAACTGATTTAATGTAGAAGTTATGTAGTATAAGTCCATTTCGGGATAGATATTTTTTAAGATTGCAATTATCCAATTTTTCTTCAAAAGCAACACAAATAAAAATAGATGATTTTATTAAGTGTTTGCCATTTAGCCAGGTTGAAATCTGTGGTTCGGCATGCATGAATTTTTCAGATGGGATATTTTTAACAAACTCATATCCGTTTATATAATCTTCTTGGTGGTTGTTACTTATGCTTCTTGTTAACATAAGTTTAAATTTAAATGAGGAGATGATTGATTTGTTGTATGTTGATTTGATGTCAATATCAGTTTGAGTTTCGCAGTGTTTAGATGTGCACTTATTACCCAGTCTTGGAGTCTTTGAGTAGTTTTCTGAAGATGAAAAATGAAATAAGCCTCCATTTGAATCGCACACAGCATCTCTCATTTTGATGGTTTTAACTCTCGCTGTCTTGACGAGGTTTTCATAGCGTGAAAAATTCATCAAGTCAGCATTGACTTCATCAACCTCATCCATAGTACGTATATTAAAACCACCATTGAAGTTGCAGGCAGAGTTGCTCGTTTTGGAAGTTTTTAAGTTATTTGGTTGTGGTTTATTGAATTCCGAAAATCCGATTGCTTTTTTGGAAACTTAAGTTCATGTTCAGAAAGGTTGGTGATTGGTGCCATAAGTCGAAAATTTTGGCGACGTCGTTTCAACCGATAGTTGAGATAGATATCGAAAAAGAGGATTTTCCTACGGATCCATCGGAGATGCCGGAGACATAGGTATCCATAATAACAATTCAGATACCAAAGGTACTAAATTACCCTATCTTAATCTAATAATTAACGGTAAAAATCTCAAATTCTTAATAGACACTGGAGCTAATAGGTCGTTTATAGACCCTGAAATAATTCCTCTAAATAAAACCATCGAAATAAAACCCGTCAGAATATCCACTCTATTCAATATAGTACTGAGTTAGACAGGGAAGTAGAGGTAGTAATCGAAGAGTTCCAAAATCAAGAACCTCTAAGATTATTGGTATTCAAATTTCATAGCTACTTCAACGGTTTAATTGGAATAGACGTGATGAATCAAATAAACGCCGACATAAGCTTAACTAAATCTTTGTTCATAACCCCTACTATAAAAATTTCTATCAATTATAAGTTCAACCTCGTATCTAAACAGTACGTAGTTCCCCCAAAAAGCAAAAAGCTCGTGGAAATTCCCGTAACCATGAAACAAGGAGATATCTATCTTAAACCCTTCTCTTTACCTAATGGTCTAATAATCCCCGAAAGGTTTTACAATAGTAAAAATCACTTTATTTCGGCCGGAGTAGCTAATTATTCACCTAAATTAAAAAAAATTCTTGTGGAACACCCTCTACAACAGCATGTAGATACATATAACGTTAATTTTTGCCATTCTACTTCAAGTGAACAAACAATAGACCATCTAATTAGGACAAGCCATTTAAACCCAGAAGAAATAAAAGCCATAAAAACTTTATGTAGAAAATATGATCACATTTTCCAAAAAGAAAATCAAGATCTTACATTCACTAGTGAAATAATTAAAATTAATAAGTGATATAATTGAAATGACACTTGAAATAAATGAAACACTTGATATAATTAAATTAGGAATAAACTATCTCTGAAATTATTAATTTATAAACTTCACAATACATATTATTGTAAAATAAATCGCAATTTTAATATTTCAAGTTATTGAAATTGAATTGAAATTGAATTGAAATTGAATTGAAATTGAATTGAAATTGAATTGAAATTGAATTGAAATTGAATTGAAATTGAATTGAAATTGAATTGAAATTGAATTGAAATTGAATTGAAATTGAATTGAAATTGAATTGAAATTGAATTGAAATTGAATTGAAAAATTGAATTGAAAAATTGAATTGAAATTGAATTGAAATTGAATTGAAATTGAATTGAAATTGAATTGAAATTGAATTGAAATTGAATTGAAATTGAATTGAAAAATTGAATTGAAATTGAATTGAAATTGAATTGAAAAATTGAATTGAAATTGAATTGAAATTGAATTGAAATTGAATTGAAATTGAATTGAAATTGAATTGAAATTGAATTGAAATTGAATTGAAATTGAATTGAAATTGAATTGAAATTGAATTGAAATTGAATTGAAATTGAATTGAAATTGAATTGAAATTGAATTGAAATTGAATTGAAATTGAATTGAAATTGAATTGAAATTGAATTGAAATTGAATTGAAATTGAATTGAAATTGAATTGAAATTGAATTGAAATTGAATTGAAATTGAATTGAAATTGAATTGAAATTGAATTGAAATTGAATTGAAATTGAATTGAAATTGAATTGAAATTGAATTGAAATTGAATTGAAATTGAATTGAAATTGAATTGAAATTGAATTGAAATTGAATTGAAATTGAATCGAAATTGAATTGAAATTGAATTGAAATTGAATTGAAATTGAATTGAAATTGAATTGAAATTGAATTGAAATTGAATTGAAATTGAATTGAAATTGAATTGAAATTGAATTGAAATTGAATTGAAATTGAATTGAAATTGAATTGAAATTGAATTGAAATTGAATTGAAAAATTTAATTGAAAACTAGTAAATAAATTTATATGTAATAAAGCAATATTTTTGTAGATTGGCAGAATGGAGTACCAGTCAACAATTAGAAATTCATGACCTAAGTAACCACAAGGGTTTGCTTCCATTAAAACTAGAGAAAGCCAGAATAATAAGTAGTTACTCGAAGTTAATTCATATAGTAAACATAACAAAGTATGAGAAAAATGCAGCTCTCATTAAATCAAATATAGATAGTATTTGGAATCAAACTGGAAACTATAATGAATTAGAACCAAAAATGACTATAGTAACGAGAAAATACCAGACATTATTAAATAGTTTAGACGTAATAAAACCACTATACAGACTAGAGCACACTATCGAAAATTTAAACCAACATTTAGCAGATTTACTAGACACTATAACTTTTTCAAAAAATAGAGTTGTATCCAGACACTTATTAAATGATGACGAAATGTAATACATCAAAAACATGTTGAACGATGATAACATCTCAATCCCACACGAAACAGCAATTTTGAACTTATTAGAAATAAAAGGTTTAATCAACAAGAATAAACAGTTAATATTCCTAATAAACATTCCTAAATTTCAAATCGCAACATTCCAACTCTACAAAGTAATCCCCATTCCAGTTAATAACAAACTAATATTCCCTACACCTCCTAAATATATAATCTTAAATTCCCATCAGTATAAATATCAATCACTAGACACATGCCATGTTATATATGGCACATACTATTGCCAAGAAGACAAACTTTTGCCAATAACTAATGCTTGCGCCCCAGCAATTATTAGTCTACAAGAAGCCATTTGCAACTACACCAAGGTCAAATCAGATGTCATTATAGTAAACATAGACGATATCATTATAGTAAACATTTCATATCACCGGGAGAGAAAACACTGGAATTTACTTCAAACTGTACGAGAAACACGAACAAAATCAATCAACCATCGATCATCACGCTAACATCCTGTTTTATCCAAGTCAATGACCCAATTCTACAAGTAGAAGCAACGAAATCATTCACTAACATCTTCAAACAATTACCATGGAACGACGTGCAGATACAAAATGTATTGCCAGAAATTAACCTACATAACATACATAATTGGACAGTTGAAAACATCGAGGAGCTACATGATACACATCATAAGATGCATTTCCACAATATTGCTAGCCCAGACATCATTAACATTAACCATTATTATAATAATAATAATAATATGTATTCTTATTTTTAGATTCAGAAAATTAATATCTCCTACTTGTACTCGTCTGCCAGAATTCCGCAATAATTCGGACATCCGCCTTAAAGGGGAGGTGTTATATAACACGGAATCTCACGATCAACGTGAAACAGTCGATCAACATACACGAGGCACTGAATCATCAAACAGTAAGACACATGGCGAGAAACGTGATAATCTACATAGCGAACATACATTTTAATCGGATTTCAACATAACAACAAAACTGCTGCATTTGCATCAAACGATGGGAAAAAACCAAGCAAACGACACCAATTTCCATTATGAAGTAAAAAGTATAAAGTAGAGAAAAACGAAATAAAATATGGAATTGTATTTTTAAAATCGCTACGCACAACATCTAAGTTTATTAGTTTATATTTTTGTAACATTTTTTTGAAATGATAAATAAAAAGAAAAGATTCAACTCTCGAGTTGAGTCAATAAAAAAATATATAATAATAACAACCAATAGTATTACTCCGTGAGCGGGACACGCTTCAACAAAAGAAATGTGTATAAATCCATTATATGTTCTAATATATCCTCAAATGGTTTTGAGCCACAGATATGTTATAAAAGGGTCCGGGTCAAAATGCCGCGTTTTAAAATGTCGCGTTTTAAAATGTCGCGTTTCAAAATGTCGCGTTTCGAAATGCCGCGAGGTACAAAATGTCGCGTGGTACAAAATGTCGCGTTTTAAAATGTCGCGTTTTAAAATGCCGCGAGGTACAAAATGTCGCGTGGTACAAAATGTCGCGTTTTAAAATGTCGCGTTTTAAAATGCCGCGAGGTACAAAATGTCGCGTGGTACAAAATGTCGCGTTTTAAAATGTCGCGTTTTAAAATGCCGCGAGGTACAAAATGTCGCGTGGTACAAAATGTCGCGTTTTAAAAAGTCGCGTTTCAAAATACCGCGAGGTACAAAATGTCGCTAGGTACAAAATGTCGCGTTTTAAAATGTCGCGTTTCAAAATGCCGCGAGGTAGAAAATGTCGCGTGGTACAAAATGTCGCGTTTTTAAAATATCGCGTTTTAAAAAACTGCGTTTGTAAAGAAGGAATAAAATAAATGTTATATTGAGATAATAAGAAATGTGTATTATTAAACAATATAAATGATTTGGGTGAAATTGAAAAATATGGTTTTTCCCACTGTTAATTTCGTAATGAATTTTTTGTAAAGAGTTAGCTACAAATGATGTTTCATTGTCATATAGATACATGAATGTTCCTTTATGGATAATAAAAACCGTCAGGTGTTTTATGATCAATTGGAACAAGTGGTTTGAAAACACTACACATTTTTGAAATTTGAGGGCGATAACCATAATAAAAGTACGTTTTTAATATTTTTCTAATTTTTTTCCAAATATGGTTTTTCCCACTGTTAATTTCGTTAATGAATTTTTTGTAAAGAGTTAGCTACAAAGATGTTTCATTGTCATATAAATTCATGGATGTTCCTTTATGGATAAGGAAAACCGTCAGGTGTTTTACGATCAATTAGAACAATTGGTTTGAAAACACTACACATTTTTGAAATTTGAGGGCGATACCATAATAAAAGTACGTTTTTAATATTTTTCTAATTTCAAATATTGAACCCCTTTTCAGATAATTGACCATTTCTCATAAAAGTATTTTTTCAGTTTTATTACTAAATTAGACATTAAAGATAAATGTTTTTACTATATGAAATTTGGAAAAACCAGCAATAAAACAGCGCATTATAAATTTAAAACGTAATTTTTTCAGATCGGAGAATAAATACAATGTACCAAAGAGGCAGTTTGATGATGTAATAAAAGTAACATTTTTATGATTTCAAAATTTTGACCAACTCCTTTGTTTCATTTATCGATCTTTAAATAAGGGTTAAAAAACAACAGCACATCAAGGTATATATAAATAACAATTTCCATTACTCTGGGTATCAGTTTGTTAATGAATTGCAAAGTAGCAGGATATAAATAAATCGATTAATTTTCATAAGTTGGTGAAACTAAATTTCATAAAAATATATAAGTTAAAAAATATCAAAGAAAATATTAATTATAATAGAAAATTAAATAAGTAATATAGTACGAGAAGCATTAAAGTAATATTGCACCCAAATGGAGGATAAGGAGATTTATTCGGGACAGCTGATTGAGTTGACAATATCTCAGAAAAATTCTAAAATCCTAATTTTAAATGGATTTAGTTACACTTCCGATGCCCGCAGGAATAAATGGAGATGTACAAAGCGACAAAATAGAGTTTTGAAATGCTCTTGCAATTTGAGAGCCGAAGAAATAGATGGAAAATTCTATTTACAAAAATTGTGGAATTCCCATAATCACTCTCCTGATCCTGAAACGTTACCAGTACTAAATGTCATAAATAGTATTAAAGATATAGCAAGCACTTCAAGCAATTTACCTTGCCAAATACTACAATCAAAGATTGCAAAACTTCCTGAGAATGTAGGTGGTTGCCTACCTTCTAAGGCCGCCTTAACCCAAATCATCAAACGTGAGCAACGAAAATTAATAGTGGACAAGGAGCCAGTATCACTGGCATTCGATATACCAGAAAGGTTTCTCCAAATTGATGGAGAGCAATTTGTATACGGGGATATCAAAGAGGGCGATAATCGGATAATTATTTTTACTATCAAAAATAATTTAACCAAGCTTCGCGATGCAGAGTTTTGGATGATGGACGGTACATTCAAAGTTGTACCAAAATTATTTTATCAACTTTATACTGTGCATTGCAGTATCGCGCCTCATAAAACAGTACACCCAATGGTGTACGCTTTAATGAGCGGCAAATCTTCGGCAATATACAATAAATTGTTTACAACTCTACAAGAGAGTGCAATAAGAGTTGGTATCAGTTTAGCACCAAAATTGGTAATAACTGATTTTGAAAAAGCAGCAATCAGCAACATTCGGAGTGTCTTTGAAAGAGTCAACGTCAAGGGTTGCAATTTTCACTTCATGCAGAACATATATAGACACATCCAAAAAATTGGTTGGCAAGTGCGGTATGGCACAGATATAGAGTTTGCCATGAAGGTAAGACAGGTCGCTGCTTTATGTTTCCTGGAACCTGAAGAGATACCGGAATGGTTCAAGGATATTAAAGAAGAACTAGGCGCAGAATTTGAACCGCTAACCAATTGGATGGATGAAAACTATGTTTCCGGCAAAAATAATAGAACACCATTATTTCCACCGAGTTTATGGAGCATCAGTGAACAAAATAAGAATAAAATACCCCGCACACAGAACTATGCAGAATCGTTCCATAATTATTTTAATGTTGTAATTGGTCGGCCGCATATTAGTGTTTACCACTTAATAGACGAACTTAAAAAGCAAACAAAAATTACAAGTGCCGAAATAGAAAAATTAACAAGGGGAAATCTTCCACCTAAAAAAAACAAAAAATTTATTTTAAAAGAAAAAAGGATTGAGTTGATTTTATCTAAAAAAAAAGAATTCAGCAAATTTGGATTTTTGAAAGCAATTGCAGGAAATATTTCTTTTTAATTTTATTATTAAATATTAGTTTTAAATTAATTTTTTGATTTAGATATTAAGTTTATGATTATTTTAATTATTAAGTTTAAGTTTTTTTAGAAGATATTTATTTATATAATATTATAAATAAATAAATATTCTTTCCAAAACATAATTCTATTGTTGTTATTATTTAAATTTCAGAATTTTCTCTCAAAATTCTTCTTCTGTTTGATTATGACATGACTTCGGTTCTTACATTGATTTGGTTGGTCAATTCGTAATGAGTAAGGTCCCAAGTTTTGGACTTATTACTTTCCGATTTGAATAAGCAAGGTATACATTTCTTTAAGTGCTTATACTAGGTCGTATTTGAATTATTAAACAAATACTAAAATTAATTAAACATTTAAGTGAAGGAGAATTTTAAAGTTTAATATATTACCATGTATATAAAATACTACAACTGTACACGCCTACACCGACAGTGAAGAATAGCCACAAACGTTTCAAAAATGTGTCCCCTCGTTAAAAAATAATGGGCAGGTAGGTAAAAATAATTTTTAAATTATGGATGATTGCTGTTATCGTAATAAAACACTTTAATTGTGCTGTACTTTGTGTCCTATTTTGACAAATAAAAAATTACCATACAGTTCAAGTTTATCAATTGGTTGGCGTGAAATACAATACGAGTATATTATTTTTTCTAAGTTGATAGAAAATATACATTTTATTTTTATTCACTACGGGTTCAACTTCAAAATTTTCCTTTCTCAATATATATGAGGTAATATAGTTTATAATTCAGATTTATTTTAAACTATTTTATTTTCTAATATTATTTGTGTTTAGAATGAATTCATTCCAACAGCAACGAACGAGAGCACGTATAATTCGTTTGAATGCGGATGACCTTTTTAGCTTCGACCATGCACCAGATTACATAATTAATTCGTTCTTCGATAATTGTACATACAAGAAACGTTTAACTGTTGTCACATTTTGCTTCGTAAATGGCATACAATATGATGATTTGTTGAAACTAATCCGATGGAAAGATGTTACAAAATTTGATTACCGTAAAGTGCAAAAACTGTGGTCTGACAGTTCTCGAGAACCATACAAATCAAAGTGGTTCGCGTATAATTGCCATTTGAAAAGGGTTATTTATTTAAATGGTGCACTAAAATAATATTATATATATACAAATATATATAATAATTATATATCTAAATACATATGTACAAAATTTGATTAATAATAAACAAGAATTCTTAAAAAATGTTTCAATTTGGATTAAATTGTGTATCCGATATCAACTTCCGATATATAAGGACTTAACTTTAACATTTTAGTGAAGGAATATATTGTTTTTATACAACTCACGTATATTCGCAATTTTTCCGCATTTCCCGTAGTTTTTCCGGGTTGGTGTATAAGGGAAATATTCTTATAATATTTTTCTTCATCTATGTACTCGGAAAATTTTCGGAAAATGCGGGAAAATTTTCCGAACATTTTCCGATTTTTCTAAAATTTTGTACATAGATGAAGAAAAATAAACTAAAAATATTTCCCATATACACCAACCCGGAAAAACTACGGGAAATCCGGAAAAACTGTGATTTTCCATTTCCACTCGGAAAATTTTCCCGAAAATTAATGTTGGAAAATCACCATATTTTTCTGAGTCATTATCGGGAAAATTTTCCAAGTGGAAGTTCGCAATTTTTCCGCATTTCCCGTAGTTTTTCCGGGTTGGTGTATATGGGAAATATTCTTTAAATATTTTTCTTCATCTGTATACAAAATTTTAGGAAAATCGGAAAATTTTGTACCACGAGGCATTTTGAAAAGCGACATTTTAAAACGCGACATTTTAAAACGCGACATTTTGTACCACGCGACATTTTCTACCTCGCGGCATTTTGAAACGCGACATTTTAAAACGCGACATTTTGTATCACGCGACATTTTGTACCTCGCGGCATTTTAAAACGCGACATTTTAAAACGCGACATTTTGTACCACGCGACATTTTGTACCTTGCGGTATTTTGAAACGCGACATTTTAAAACGCGACATTTTGTACCTCGCGGCATTTTGTACCTCGCGGCATTTTAAAACGCGACATTTTGAAACGCGACATTTTGTACCTCGCGGCATTTTGTACCTCGCGGCATTTTGAAATGCGACATTTTAAAACGCGACATTTTGTACTTCGCGGCATTTTGAAACGCGGTATTTTAAAACGCGACATTTTAAAACGCGGCATTTTGAACGGTTCCCGTTATAAAAGCAATCGTAAATGGAAAAAACCGATGTCTTTTGGTGATACTACATATATGCGTGTAAAGATTTTATCACCTCCACGCCTTTACTTTTACCTTTTTTTGGAATCTTCCTACACATGATGCAACCGAATTTCAATCAACTTATATTCATGCGCCGATGGATCTGATCGATTCAATTAAAAAAATATGCGCCATACAGCTACAGTTGATCCGACATAACGACCATTTAAAAAAAATTGACTTCATCAATTTGCATTTCTCTCTGAACCTAATTCAACAGAGGCACTGCTCTAGCCTTTATATTCAATAAATAAATAAATTCAATGAAAGGTCTCATGCTCTAGGATAACATAAATCCGAGCTAGCGCCACTATGGTAATTTAATATGCAATAATGCCGCCTGAATGTTGATTGTGAAAAAATGCTAGTGGCGATGCGGGGGTGCAAGTGTTTATGTTTCGGTAGTTTAATTCAAATCATCTGCTTTACTGGACTGATCTTATTTAGACAAATGCAGGACAAATACAAACATAATGAATTGTTATGGTAACACCTAGATTAGAATAGAATAAGTTAATTTCATTAATAATTCAATTACATTTATTATTTGGTTCAACATTTAGGCGTATTTCTATACTAACATATTTGCTCTATTATTGATGCGCATTTTGAATTATTCTAAAAACAAATATTTTGGTATATAAAGGCGTACGTTGACGTGGAATGCTGAGTCTTATTTTAAACGTGATACAGTGAAGGTTAAATAGAAAGATTATTAAAGTGATTATTAAAGCGATTATTAAAGTGATAATTAAAAAGTGTGTTATAATTGTAATAATAATTAATTGTTAATTTTGTGTTGTATAATAAATTGTGTTGTGTAAATAAATTGTATGTGCGTTCAAATTTGAAGCAGTTGTATTTATTCACAATCCAGTGATTCGAACCTTAAGTGACAAGGCAAAATCGTAACAATATCATTAGTCTCCTTCAAGGAGTTCCCACATAATGGGTTCATTGCTAGTGTCCTGAGGTGAAAATGCTGTTGGCAGCAACAGCCGCATGATTGAACAATTACAAGGATCCTTAGATAGTCTTCTTTTGAGCATTCGCGTATTTGGCTAACTTACAATTAAATTCAATGACAAAGCGCTTCGCGTAAATTAAATATAATATTTTGAAGGAGAGTTCTCACGATTTTGCGAACGACCAGCAGTTTTCACGCGATATATTTATTTATTTAAATTGAAATATAAGTTTACAAATCTGACTTGAAAAATATTAATGAAAGAATACAAAATAAAATAAATCCGCGTTGGATTTGAAAATTTGAAACAAAAAACTAAAGTAACAAGTAGAAATCACTAAGGGGCATAAAATTCTTTTAAGGTACTTTTAAAATTAGTAGCAAGTTAAGAATAAATGTACTTTTTAGCAATTTGCATCCATTTTCAAGAGTTTTCAAGATGTATGTCTTGCACCCAGATAGTGGTTGTTGCTGTTTATGTGATATAGTAGATCATGTACGTAATTGCACAACATTGAGTGGCACTAAAATGTTTCTCCCCCGAACACTTTTTCTAAGGAAGGTTTTTCCCATTTAAGGCAAACTATATAGCGGAAAGTATGGGCACACGAGCAAATTACGGTGTGGACAAGAATTTTAGTCTCCATTTTAGGATGCTAAACAGTTTGTTGTTTGCCTCAACCGCAGAAGTTTTAATGTATTATAATTAATTACAAAATCATTTTTATCCTGATAGGAAAACTGGTTCCAAAAAAATGCGTAACAACGATGGGGTGATCCGTTTTGAATAAAAAAAAATTGATTGGAGATTATGTTGTGACCAATACCCAACTTTCTTTTAACATGAATGTATATATTTAAATCTCAAATATTCCTCATTTGATTACTAAAGCGAAAAATTACACTTACAGGAGTTTTATCAGAAAACTAACCAAGGCAACGTTGAAAATTTATTCTTTAAATTTATTTGAATATTTTAATTCTTTGTTGTTTTTTTAAAATGCGAAACTTTCCAACATCATTACAAAAAATAAAAAGCTCAAATGGAATCTGCAATTTCAGGGGCACAGATTTTCACAAAATTTTTAAAGAATTTTCCAATTTTTAGAAAAAGTTTACGGATGAAGATTCATTCCGAATAGACATTCAGTTTTGGCTGTAGAGATGCCATATTTTGTTGAAATAAAGTATTTTTTTTACCAAAACTCGTCATTATTGGCAAAATTTAAAAAATAATTTAGTAAGAAATTTAATTTACAACCTTTTTGTTTTTAATCGTCTTTTTACACCTGAACCATATCAAGCACTTGCGGAACGGACTAGAAAGAAGAATATAAATACACAACATATCGTCTATACTAAATACAATATGCTAACACAATATTAAATATATTTTTAATGGCACTAATTTGAATTTTAACTACCGCTCCAACTGGATGTTGTAATTGTGACATTTTTATTTTGTTTTCATTGGTAAAAAAATTCGATGTGAGACAACAATTTGTTTTTGGGCCGAAGTACTTCTCACTTTTTCGCAGGTCGCTTTTGACGATTTTATTATTTTAAAGTTACAGAATCAATTTAACTTCGGACTAATGAATGGTTGGTCTCATAAATCCTAGCCCATGTCCCAGAACTGTTGGAAGGTGCATCCTGTTGCTGGATGAGGCGAAGACAAGCGGCTGTAGGCCCAATTGACGTAGAACATTCTGTATATTCCTTAGCTATTTGTCAGCCTATTGTGCCTGATAAAGATGATGGGATCCCCATTAGCAAAACAATATAAAGATTTTTATTTTGCTTAGCGTATAATAATAATGTTTGTTGTATTTGTTTTATCGGGGTTGATCTACCAGAATAGTTTATTTTACTATAATTATTGTTTAACTTTCTTTCCTTTGCAAACACTAAAACAAACTAATAGATATACCAATAAATCATAAACTGAAAAAATTTAACGTACTCTAATTTACATTTATTAATAATATGTCAGGCAAATGTGTTTTTATATTTATAAATTTTTGTTTGTTGTATCGACGTGGAACCTATAATTATCGGTTCAAAATCAATATTCAACGAAACTCTATTATTTTCATGTACGATAATTTATTTAATAAATCTGACAGCACCAGCCATGGAAACTACATATATGTATTATCTCTACAAAACTCATCAGTCGTCATTGTGTATAATTATAGATTTAAATCTATTGAAAACATTGATGCCTATAATTATTTTTAATTAGAGTTTGTAAAACGAGAAAATAATGCCGGTGCGAAAAATGCGGGAGACGGTTTATGATAATGTGTATAATGATAATGATAATGTGATTACTACATACACTGATTTGCAACCCGGAAGTGTTTATTTAATTTATTCATCTTTATTAAACCAAGGTAGCTTCGGATACGAAGAAAATTAGTTTCCGTACCAATTTGCTTGCCATACCAAATTATTATAAATACCATAACCTCCCTATGTGGCGAACATTTCATAAACATAAACATAAAAAAAATGATTTTTTTTTTGATTATTTAACGCAATTATATTGTAATTGGCACTATGTCCCTAAAATACTGTTTTGTTCGTATCATACATTCCACGTATCAGATTACGTAGGTTGCATGAAACTTTACCGTTCGCAGCAAACATCACTATAATTGGGTTACATTACTTACAATAAATGTTGGTTCGATTACTATCAACCCCCCCCCCCCCCCCCCCCTTTTGTGTAATAACAATCGCTTTCGATAAACATCGTATAATAACCATACCAGATGCGCATTATATAGATTATTAAGTTTAATAAACTCCTAAAATTAAAAACAATCCACCCTCGTCTATTTTTTATACACACAATATTCAACTGAAGATAAAACGCACAGTTGAATATTTATGAAGCTTATTTTCGAAACTTTTTTATTTTTCATTTGTTTCCTCGATAAAATCTCTATACTTTAATAAATTTGAATACTCATAATGGACTAAAAAATTTATTAAACTTTCTATTTAAATATTTTTTATTCTAATTCATCCAACAATAACAATAAAGGATAATAATAAAGATTTTATTTTTTTTTGTAACAATAGAATTATTTTGTAGCAACTGAGAGTTATGCGTGTTAATGTTTATTGTACCATTGTGAAATTATTTCACGGACAAAAAGCGAAACGCGCGCACCGTTTAAAATTTTTACACATTGTGCAAAAACCAATTCAGACTAGCAGCGGCTATAGTTGTAACCTCGTGACTTGATCCTGGCTGTTACGGTGGTCACACAGAGGGCCTGTCGCTTTTGGTTTCACGTCTACCTGCCTTTACAGAAGTTATGAGTCTTCGCCATTTTGCAAAGGTTGAACTTGTGACCCAAATATTTACAATTCCAGCACACAATGAGTATGAACTGACTTGTTTCCTACGTTGCTAGTGTCGCTTGTACCAATGTATTCCACAGCTTCACCAAATTACCACATATTTTTTCTTAATGTCGGTATAGTTTCGGTTCTCATTCTCAAGATCTCCAAGAGTAAATCGCCTCATCTGACAAAGGATTTATGAGCCATGATTATGAAATACATACCAAAAGTAATGCAAAAAAGGTACACTGTTAAATTAAAATAACAATCCAGATGAATTTATCTTGTAGTGAGATTGAAACAATTTTAGAAAATATTTAACATTGTTTTTAGAGATTTTCCTGAGGAGGGGACTTTAGAGAGTTTTACAAAGGGTCGTTGTAAAGCTCAAACAATTTTCTGACAATTTGAGATAAAGACGAGAAAATTGTAATACAATTTACAAAAGTTTTTTTAATTCTAAAAAAAGTTATTTTAGACAAAGAGATTTTCAACTTGTGCAGCGTGGAACAATTGTGGCTTTTGATTTCAATATTTTCCCCAATTTCTTCTTTTACCGATCCTTGAGTTGTTCATAGAATTTTGAATGCATTTTAGAATAGTCTGGACGAAGTCCTACCATTAAAATAAACATGATTTAATCCTACAGATGTTCACGGGGTCTGACAGGGGTCAGCTAGATCAGTGAAAACCCTATAAGTGTGGTGAACGAGATCTAATTATGATGATTTTTAAATTGTCTAGAGACATTTGTATGCTTACGGTATATCGCCTATCCTGATCACGGGATGTTTTATATATTCGAATAAGTCACTAAATTTTCTATCAATACAGTAACATTTCGATTTAACGGATTAATTGGGCAGTCCGGTATTGCAGGTTGTCCGATAAATCAGAATGTTTTTAAATTAAAGCGTCTATTAAATGATAACATGGGGATGTAATCATTTAATAGATGCTTCAATTGAACACTTTAATTGAAACGACCCCGCTCTTTTGACTTTCCTTAGGGTTTTGATTTAAAGTTATTACTCGTCGGTTCCAAGACCATTTTTACCACAAGCTACTACAAATTTCGAATCGATATTATACCCCTGAATATCTTCACGCGGTCCACTTTGTTTTAATCACTACTTGAACGTTACTAATAAAACTATCGTAAATCTTTGTTATGCGAATAAATAATGCGATTAAATATTCATAGATAGCTAGAAAATATTCATAGACACCAGTGGCCCTATTCTGTCTTTCCCTGGGAATTGGGAATTGGGAAAAATATTTTCAAAGCATTTTTGTCCAAATTATATTTTTCTGGCCTACTGAAAGAATAAGTTTAGTGCAAAAATTTTCAAAACAAAGTGAATTGGGAAACTTTTGTTCCACAAAATTTTTATTGGGAAAAATATTTTCCCATTTAACTTTGTTTCAAAAATATAACACCAAACATGTTCCCTCAGTAGGCCAGAAAAACACAATTTACACAAAAATGATATGAAAATATTTTTCCCAATTCCCTATTCCCAGGGAAAGACAGAATAGGGCCACAGAGGCTAGATTCAAATCGAATTTTCATCATAAGCTGTGTTCCAATGGAAACAATTTGCTACTCACAAGTACTTGTGAGTAGATAACCAAAGGAACGGGCAAAATTATGACAGCAACATATTTGGTTGTACAAAATCAAATTTGTTTGAATATTTTCAGACAATTTGGTAATACATAATGTCAAAAATTGGACATACCATGAAGGCAAAGCCTTAATCTGTGCGTACGCTGGCAGGAAACAGGAGTATTGAGGTTCTAATAGTGAAAATGTAAATAAAATTAATTTGTATATATTTATTATAAAAATCCACCGCTTTAATAGTCGAATCAATTCCATCAGTTTAATAATTTTAAATATATATATTAGGATATTTATAATTGGATCAATTTAATAATTATAATTAGTTGCTAATTGTAATTTTACAAATTTTATTGCAATTTGATAAGTAATTTTCCACAAAAATCCCTTATTGTCAATCAATCGAATATAAACAAACAAAAAATTATAATAAATCTGACATTTCAACATAATCAAACCATCACAAAGCCATCTGTTAGATTTTTTGAAACTAATATACCTACCGTCAAATTTATGCGTAACTACTTTCAACATCTACACCACCATTTGAGCATGGGTAGCTGCGAGTAGTTACAAGTACTTGTGAGTAGTTTGCTTTCTCCATTGGAACACAGCTATAGAATACAATCAGTGATGTTAATAAACATAACTAAAACCGTCTGGTGGAGTGCAGAATTAAGCGCCGACCCACCGTCCACGTCAATGTACAGGTTGACATGGAGCTTGCAATGTGCTGGTGGTATACTGTAGTTGTGTGAGTTTATGATGTGGCGTGAATGCGTGGTATCAAAATGGGCCAAAATTGGCCTAAGTGTCAACCATTAAAACCTAGGGTTCTGATTACATTAATTATTTAATTTAAATATAATCAGCTAAAAAATTGCTAAATGATTCTCGAACCAAGTCATGTCTCTCAATGCACATGGTTCGTGTGTTGGAACTGTCTTCTGCATTTTCCACACTTCAAAATGATCATACATTAAAACTGTTGAATGGCAGCACGTCAGCCGGAGTATCCAAGAGCAGGTGTCTCCACAAATTGCTCGAAAATTGGTAATCATTAAGAACATCGTACGAGTGTTAGGCTTAATTGGTTGCGTAATAATGTCTTACTAAATTTAGGCTTTTCACTTCAAAAAGATCGCTTTCAAAAAGATTTCACACTGCGAAAGAACATTTTTTCTCTTTTGCATATTTGACATTGGGACATTGTTGGAATGAAGTAGGTAGCCCGTAGATACTGCGCTGGTGGCCAAACATAGAAAACGAAATCGAAACCACAGTGCAGCAATGTCGAGCAAGCCTAAAGGTTACTCCAAATCCTGAAAAAGGTGTTCGAAAGTTTGTTACGGATGGCTCGTAGCCAACCAGCTAGTTGATAACAACTAGTCATGCAGAGGCCTCACGCATGGTGATTTTGCTGGCTAATACTCGGGGATTGGGTCGTGAAAATTTGGAGGCTTGCATGACTCTGGCCAGCACCGTGTTTACAGAAAGCTAGAAAAAAATCCAAATTATTGAATTTAAGTTAACTCGACCTGAATTAGTCGAATGAAACTTGAGGAACTTGATTAATTAATTATAACCGGGAGTGCCACCCGACGGTGACCGGATCTCCCCGAATGAGAAGTATTCAGTCTGCTGAAGGGATCCCCTCTATCCCGAATGATCCATCGCATAAAAGAAACCTGCAACATAAAAGAAACCTGCAACAAATCTCCAATAATTCACAGTTCGACAGCATGAGACCACCGAAGTGCCACAGGGAAACCACGTGGATTTTACGGTCGCCCCCGAATGAACAACACATCCGCTGGACTCACCACTTTGACCCTGTGGATGTCCTGTCAAGGGGATGAAGAGGAGTGGCAATCCTAGCCTGTAGTTGTGAACCCAACACAGAATGAGAATCTTCCTCCCATCATACTGACCCGAAAATAAATTTAGTAATTCATTTTATAAGAAGAATAAGAATTACCGTACTTTTTTATAATTTATAACAAAAGAAGAAGCGAAAGAGTAAAGAAATAATTACTAATCCAAAAACGATTTTCCGTAAGAAAATAAAAAAAAAAATGAAATAAAAATAACCGTCTCAAAATTTTTGGGACGAGACCAACGTGCACCAAGTTCGCGCGCACGTCCACCGTGATGTGGTGCTTGATTACAAAAATATTGAAATAAAATTACCAAATAAAATGTGAAAATTTGGAGATTGAATATTAAAATTGAAATTTGAAAATAAAGTCAAATAAAAATTTGTAAAAAAGATTGAATAAAAATGAAAAAAAAATTAACTTATAATTACACAAAACAAAATGATACCGTTTTTCCATTCAGAACAGTCCCACCTAAATTAGTCGCGGCGTCTCATCGCCGTTGTCCAAAACAACATTTACAAATGGCCACGTGGTAGGCCACCTGTATAACGGGGTTGGGCGTCTTCTCGCCTTTGTATATTCGCGTACCGTTGTGGCAAACCTTTTGATACGAATATTCGTCACGGCCACCTTTATACAATGACCCCACCAAATACTTCAAATATCCCAATGATAACTTCGATTACTTTTGGTGGTACAATAAAAAAAACTCGATGACACTCTACTTTTCCATTTTACTGTATTCTCTCAATATCATACAATACATTTTATTTATTCGATATTATTTTAAATTACTTTTTATGCGTTAACAAAATTTTAAAGTTCATTACAAACGTAACACCAATATTTTATTATATATCAAAATGGTGGTAATTTGATTTGGCTTGTATAAGAACCAAAAACTGACTTGTTGTTTATACAATACAAAACGAGACTCTACTCAAAAAATTCTCGCACCACACCCAAGAATTCAGAAAAAAATATTTTTTGTTGTCTTTGCGCGCGTCACTTGAACACCCTCTCTCACCCGTAGCAGCTGCACGCACCAAAATAAGAAAACGCAAGAAAAAAATACTTTTATGTATCCCAGCCGCTCGCATACACGCACGAATGGTATACATTGGTCTCGCTCCAAAAACCAATAGACGTTTACGTAACACCGAATATTAATGCCCAAAAAAACGAAGCATTAATTCCCAATTCACAAAATAATGTATATACCAAATGACAGAACATAGATTGCAGTACCTATTCAATTTTAACGAAATTTATATATTTTTTTTTTCTCTTTTAAATGAAAAATTAAAAAAATATAATAAATTAAGTTATGTTGGAACCCTCAAGGTGTCGTAACAAGTTCAAAAATTATAACGAATCCGTGGAACATGTTGACTTTGCTGGATCCATATGGAAGGGTTGCCGGAAAGCATTTTAAGCGCAGATTTCTACGATTTTGCGTCTTTCCATCGACCGTCAAATGGGGAGTCAAAAAAGTTTGTGAGATCTTGCAAAATTACCATCAAGGACCTTTTGTTGCGGGATGGGTTTAGTATTGATGACGCGAAGCTGACCTTCCGTAGCATGATGGTAAATATTCGAGTGAAAAACTTAATGGCCGGCAACCAACTTCAATGAAGAATAAAATTTATCGTGAGCCAGCATGTTTTTGTGCAAAAGACCTCCACAAGCTCAACAATTGCTGAAAATTTAATGTTTATATTCATTTGGGTATATCAATTCTTTCATCATTTGATAAAGCTCCTGCGGAAGCTGCCACGCCCGTACACAGCTGTCCATCACATTTCGCAAGAAGTTATCACCTAATTTATGCAAAATGCTTAAATATGAAGTTTCATCCCGCGTTTGGGCTGAACAAAGGCCTTCTTTCCGTTCTAAGTCGTTTTGCTTGAAAATGATATACTTTTCAAAATATTTACATTAAACGAAAAAGCTCCTATAGCAGCTGCCACTACTGTTTTACCAAATTCATCCAAACATCACTGGTATCTCTCAATTAGTGAAAAAACATAAGTATAAAGCTTCACTCCAATAAGTCTATCCATTTTGGCGGATGTGCGGACTACGCGCGTAGCTCCGAGCAGACTAAAAGTCTCTTCGCAACAGACTCAAACTTTATACTTAAGCTTTTCTCATAAATTGGGAGATCTCAATGATTTTTGGCTGGAATCCTTTTACTGGAAGTGACAACTTCCATAGGAGCTTTTTTATTTTTAGCAAATATTTGCTGGTGGATGGAAATTCCCGATATTCATCTATTTTGAATTCTATCGCTATTTTTTCTATACTGAAAGATAGATAATTTCAACATTAATTAAATGACTAAAAATGATTTTTTGTCTTTAAAAATGTTTCTTTTTTAGTTTTCCATCAAGAATGGTAAAAAAAAATCATTTTCATATAGTTACAATGGAATAAATCCACGCCAGAATTTATTCTTTTTAAAATTCAAAATATTTTTTTAAAATTATGTTTTTTATCTAATTTTTAAGTTTATTTATTTATAACAATACTTTTTTTTATTTATTTTATTAATGAATGCTGCCTCCATTTTTTGAAATTAGCTCAAATATACTTTTGGGCATTGATTCGTATAGCGATTTTAAATAATTCAAGGAATTGTTGGCCCAAGCAGCTTTGATTGCTTCAATAAGCGAGTCCTTATCATTATACTGATCGATAATAATAAATCATAAATCTTGAGAGGAAGCCATTCCCAAAAGTTTTCCATGATATTTAAATCAGGAGAGTATGGAGGCCCTTTAAGTAAATCGACGTTCTTCTTGGAAATCCAGGATTTTGCAATCCTTGCTGTATTGATAAGGGCGTTATCTTGCTGACAAATCCATTTCAGTGGTCCGAACAAATGTTAGAACTTTGGAAATGCTGGATCCAAAATAGACAAATACGAATTTGCTATCATTTTTTGATTTTGTAAAGCTAACTGAATCCCACCATAGTATGAAACAGCTCCTCAGACCATAACCTTTTCTTCCCTGCTGTGAATTGTTTTTTTTCCTAGGCCGATTGTTTTTTCGGGCTTTGCTGATGTTTTTTTTTTTTAATTTTCATCCATTTTAGATGACGTTAAGCTTTCTGTATCGTACGCCGAACGGTTTGTACAAAGACATTAACAACATCTTGCCCCTTGAGTCTGCGAGCAGATAGAGCAGAATTGGAGACAATACGGTTTTAATTTCGAAACAAAACATTTTTTCACGTTTATTCATGTGTGACTTCGGCCTAGTTTTTCGGCTATGAACCGATTTTACTGTCTTTGATGGTGGTAACCCAGTTGTACCTTGACTGAGCAGTCGAAAATTTTTGTTTGAAAAGCAAATAAAAAACATGAAACAGACGTATAAAAGTATACAACAAAATGTTTGGTTTTTAAATGTGTCTATGTGAGATTATAATTGTTTAGTTTGAGTGCTATATTAGCGCTTTTTGAGCACTCAAACGAGCGAGTCCATGAAACAACGTTTATAATCTAGGCGATAAATAGCTATACTAGATCAAACTGTTTTATTTCTTTTGATTCAAAATTATTCTAGATTTTTTTCTGGTAATAAAGTGACGTGTTGTTTTTGTGAATTTGCAATATTTGTTAAAAATTACGAATAGCTGAAAAAATTATAATATTTATGTAGGTAACTCCAATACTACTAAAAAATAGCAAACTATGTAAGTACGGTGATTATTTATTATGTGATATTTTTTTGCAATTAAATGCGTTGGATCGCTCAATGGCGACTTCGATGTGAAAAAATTATTGCTAACATTTCTTTATATTGTTTTAATAGAATATTTTATGATGTATGTGAAGTTGGCCCGAAATGTAGCCTGAAAAAAATGTATCTTTGCTTAATCGGTAATATTTTCGGGCTGGCCCGAAAAATTTAGAAAAACTGCATTACCTTTAATTCATATCCCGAAATTTAAAAAAATATAAAAACTGCATTACCTTTAATTCTCATCCCGAATTTTTTTTTACATCAACATACTACAACAATATTTGATTTCACAAGCCAACACGAAAAAATAAAAAAAAATTTGTTATTTAAATATATAATACGTATGTAGATATCTACTCGTATGTATATTATAAGCAAATTTAATAAAAATTTCAAAAAAATAGTCTCAAAAATACGAGTTAAAGATATTACGTAAGATTTAAAAAAAATACCAAAACATTTTGAAATACAGCGTTTAAACAGGGATTGCCTGAAACATCGGCCACTGTCGAGAATTGGCCTACGTTATTTTAAACCTAAATAATGAAGCCCCATTTCTGTACGAGGTGGAATCAGTCTCAGTATGTAACGATTTGCGACATAATATTTACTAAGAAATTTTCTTCTGTGGCGGTTTTCACAGGGATTACCAGAAACTTCGGCAACTTTCGAGAACTAGTGTAGGCCATCTGAAAGCGAAATAATGTAGCCCCATTTCTGTACGAGGTGGAAAGGGGGTTCGTACCAGTATCAGTATGTAACGGTTTTCAACAAAAAATTTACTAAGAAATTTTCTTCTGTGGCGGTTTTCACAGGGATTACCTGAAACTTCGGAGACTATCGACAATTAGTGAAGGCCATTTGGAACCCAAATAATGTAGTCCCATTTCTGTACGAGGTGGAAAGCAGGTTCGTACCAGTCTCAGTACGTAACGATTTTCGACAAAAAATTTACTAAGAAATTTTCTTCTGTGGCGGTTTTCACAGGGATTACCTGAAACTTCGGCGACTGTCGAGAATTAGTGTAGGCCATTTAGAACCCAAATAATGTAGTCCCATTTCTGTACGAGGTGGAAAGGAGGTTCGTACCAGTCTCAGTATGTAACGATTTTCGACAAAATATTTACTAAGAAATTTTCTTCTGTGGCGGTTTCACAGGGATTACCTGAAACTTCGGCGACTGTCGACAATTAGTGTAGGCCATCTGAAATCCAAATAATGTACCCCATTTCTGTACGAGGTGGAAAGGGGGTTCGTACCAGTCTCAGTACGTAACGATTTTCGACAAAAAATTTACTAAGAAATTTTCTTCTGTGGCGGTTTTCACAGGGATTACCTGAAACTTCGGTGACTGTCGAGAATTAGTGTATGCCATTTAGAACCCAAATAATTTAGTCCCATTTCTGTACGAGGTGGAAAGGAGGTTCGTACCATTCTCAGTATGTAACGATTTTCGACAAAATATTTACTAAGAAATTTTCTTCTGTGGCGGTTTCACAGGGATTACCTGAAACTTCGGTGACTGTCGACAATTAGTGTAGGCCATCTGAAATCCAAATAATGTAGCCCCATTTCTGTACGAGGTGGAAAGCAGGTTCGTACCAGCCTCAGTATGTAACGATTTTCGACAAAAAAATTACTGAGAAATTTTCTTCTGTGGCGGTTTTCACAGGGATTACCTGAAACTTCGGCGACTATCAACAATTAGTGTCGACAACCTCTTTTCCACCTCGTACAGAAATGGGGCTACATTATTTGAATTCCAAATGGACTAAACTAATTCTCGACAGTCGTCGAAGTTTCAGGTAATCCCTGTAAAAACCGCTACAGAAGAAAATTTCTCAGTAAATTTTTTGTCGAAAATCGTTACATACTGAGACTGGTACGAACCCTCTTTCCACCTCGTACAGAAATGGGACTACATTATTTCGGTTCCAAATGGCTTACACTAATTCCCAACAGTCGCCGAAGTTTCAGGTAATCCCTGTGAAAACCGCCACAGAAGAAAATTTCTTAGTAAATTTTTTGTTGAAAATCGTTACATACTGATACTGGTACGAACCCCCTTTCCACCTCGTACAGAAATGGGACTATATTATTTCGGTTCCAAATGGCTTACACTAATTCCCAACAGTCGCAGAAGTTTCAGGTAATCCCTGTGAAAACCGCCACAGAAGAAAATTTCTTAGTAAATTTTTTGTTGAAAACCGTTACATACTGATACTGGTACGAACCCTCTTTCCACCTCGTACAGAAATGGGGCTACATTATTTCGCTTTCAGATGGCCTACACTAGTTCTCGAAAGTTGCCGAAGTTTCAGGTAATCCCTGTGAAAACCGCCACAGAAGAAAATTTCTTAGTAAATATTATGTCGCAAATCGTTACATACTGAGACTGGCACGCACTTTTTGTAACCTCGTATAGAAATAAGGGTTCACTATTTCTATTTCGATTAACGTAAACGTATTTTTTTTCAAAATTTTACGTTTAATTAATATACTCGTATTTTTATTACAGATTTATGTTTTGAAGCTACCACTAAATTTGCTCTTCATAAACATATTTGTTTATTTATTAATTTTTTTTCTATTTTTTAGTATTGGTTTGCAAAATCAAATATGGTTGTAGAATGTATACTCAAAAAAACGAGATAAGAAGTAAAGGTAATGCAGTTTTTCTAAATATTTCGTGCCAGCCCGAAAATTTTACAGATTAAGCAAAGACACATTTTTTCGGGCTACTTTTCGGGCCAGTTTCACATCGGTTATTTTATGTGAATAATAATTTTTACTAATCTTTATTTATTATTTGACAATCTCTGAACCAGAAAATATATTATACCTTGTTAAGATAGGTATAAAAGGGTATTCTCCGAATTATATTTTTTTTGGTTCACAACATGCCAAAGTACTCAATTCCGTTACTGACAATATACTAATAAACTAATAGGGGTTTCTCATTATCATGTTAAGGATCTATAAATATACCCATAGTTTGAAAAAATATTGCATGAAATATAAATAACCGTGTTTGAAATCTAGAAGGTTTTAGAGTTTTTTTTTTATTTAGAATTACAAAATTTTAAGAATATGGAGGCAGGAAAACCAGCATTTTTATTGTCGAATCAGCAGCTACGCAGAAGGTTACGGGCCGAAGCCGAAGCAGATCAATGTACTTAAATGCCTTTAAATGTCGATCAGAAAGCAGTACCAGTCTCTTTTGATGAAAGCGTAATAGATGAAACAATCACGTTAGATGATGATGAAGCAGATCACACTACTCGTCATTGGTTTTAGGACGACGAAATTAATGATAAATTATCAATTTCAGACGACAAAAATTTTTCTGAAATCCCAGAGGTTCCTAATAAAATTACGGTAGAGTTAGCGGAATGGGCAGTCGAATCTGGGTTAGGTAGAGAAAAACTTAATAAATTCTTAGGTATTTTGAATAGGCATAAAGTTAATGTTCCTAAAACAGCTAAAACGCTTCTGAGGACCCCTAGTAGAAAAATACTAACTCGTCAATTAAACGCAGGGGAATACTATCATTTTGGAATAGAACGAAATTTATTAAAAGTTAATTATGATTTTTTATACAATGATAAAGAAATCGAATTAGAAATTGGAATCGATGGGTTACCCTTGTTTAAGTCTTCCAACCGTCAGCTATGGCCCATTCTAGGGGCTTTTGTAGATTAAAAAAAAATATTTCCCCGTTTATTATTGGTGTCTATTCAATAACTGAGAAGCCTGAGAATGTTGATGATTTTTTACTAGAACGTGTAACTGAGGTAAGAACTTTGATTAATGCCGGGATTCAAGTGACAAAAGATAAGTTAAGAAAAAAATTTAAGATTAGATATTTTATTTGTGATGCCCCGCTAAATTTTTTGTTACGAGTATAACAGGTCACAATAGTTTTCACGGTTGCCCAAAATGTAATCAAGTCGGGAAGTATGTTAATAGACAAGTTACATATAGTACAGATATTTCTCAACTTTATTCTGATTTTACGTTTAAAAATCGCGATTTTCCAAGCCTACATACTGTAAAATATTTTATACCATCCACTCTTTTAGAAAGTGTAGGCGTAGGCATGATCTCTCAATTTGTAGTGGACCCAATGCACCTCATTGACCTTGAAGTAGTCCGAAAATTTTTAACTTTGCTTATTTAGACGTGAAACATTAAAATTTAAATTAAGTCAGGGTGAAAAATGTATGATAGATTCAAAATTATTAAACTGTGCAAGCAGTATCCCTATAGAATTTGCTCGTAAACCAAGGTCCATAAATGACTTAAGAATGTGGAAAGCCACTGAACTAAGGCAATTCATTTTATATACTGGTATTGTTGTCTTGAAAGATATTGATAATGAAGAAATTTATAATCATTTTCTTTTATAGCACGAAATCACATAAATTTAATCAAACTGTTAGCCGCATTTGTTAAAATATTTTCAAAACAGTATGGCAAACATACTGTTAGATATAATATACACGTGTTTCTCCATCTCAGCGATTGCGCTTATCAGTTCAGTAGTATCGATTCCTTCTCGGCTTATAAATTTGAGAATTATATATGCAACAATTAAAAAAATTTGTGAGAAAGCCTAGTTTTATCCTACAACAACTTGTGAACTGTAGATCAAGAAGGAGTTACAATGGTCATTGGCAGACGGTTTCAGGACACATCACCATTCTTCACAAGGCCTCTAAATTCACAAGTTACGCTTGGCATAATCCAATGTAACAATATATCAGATGCAAATGAGATTTTTCCTATTACAGCAATTAAATTTAAATAGATTAGGCTGTTTTACATAAATAATTATATTCTAATACCGCTGCTACATCAAAGCTGTAATTAATTGCCAATAAAATTCGCCACACATATTTTTGTATGTAGCATGGAAACGGATAGCCAGGAAAGGATTTTCAAGAGTACGTAATATCAACCTTTGAAGCAGAGACCAACACAGGTTGTTACCCATCTTAACCATGTCAGGTATTTTGATTTTATTACTATATCACATTTATCATATAAAATATTTTGCGTATATACTACAGACCAAATGCCACCAAACGAGTTTAACGATTGTTTGAGCGAGACTCAGAACTATACGCCACCATCATCTAATTCGCCCTACACCCTAACAGAACTCACAACAAAAACGACAAACAGCAATATTTACCTAAATCCAGGTAAAACATTTTTCATTTGCAACCCATTATGTTTCAAAACAGTCTTACTATTATAGAAAAGTGCAGAAGAAAAAATTACAACAAATCGTGGAATATGACACAAAAACACATTGCACCACCCCCATTGAAGTTAATTGGTTTGATAATCAAATCGATAATTCAAACTTAAAAAAGCCACTATAGCTACGATAACAACAGGAGGTACAGATAAAATACAAGAGAAATCGTCAAAACTATCGCACACTGTAACACAGTTCTCTGCAGAACCGTCGGGCAACACCAACAGTATTTACCTGCATCCAGGTGATGACATTTCCATTTTAAGTCGATTTTTTTAAATAATATTTTTTTATATAGAAAAATGCAGAAGTAACCATTTCAACAAATCGTGGCACATAAGACAAGAAAATATAGCGCCACCCCCATTAAACTTAATTGGGTTAAATACAGGAATTGAGCCTTCAAAACTGAAAAAATCATCATTGCTACAACAACAAAATCAGATACATAAAAAATACCAGCCGCATCATCCTCCTCAACAATTACCACACCTGTGTCATTAAACACTGTATAGCTATTGTAAATATCACCAATCCGCCAAATACTTGCTGTTGTAGTGAGGATTTGAAAAAAGTGAAAAAAAAGTTAGCCATTTGATTAATAATGAAATTATCTGTAAGACATGTAACCAAACATCTTAAGTTTGTTCGATAGAGAAGATACTTTTCGTGTATTACAAAAAATTAAGAAATTGGTGGAGGAAGGTCAACAGTTAACCCAGAACATATAAAGATATAATTAATAATTAATTTATAACAAAACCTAAATTGAGTTTGAATTAATGGTGTTTTAGAGGGGGTTCTAATTAAAATATGGTTTGAAAGTTTAATACCAACACGGTTTTCCTTGGAGTACGTATAGCGGAAAAAATGAAACCGGCCCCTTCTCCAAGTAAAATGTATGATATTATGGTGCTTTTATTCGAATAAGATACCAAAATAAAATGTTGACAACCACAACATATATTGTTATGAAATTCTTCTACATACATTTGGCATTCTGTAATAAAATAATTCCATACAAAAAAATTTGTTTACCCTTACATTGCGATATTTACGAGAATGAATTCGTTGGTTTTCGTGGTTGTTCATATAATAAAATTAATTTGATTCATGGAAAAATAAAATTATAAATTGGTTGGTATTCAGCCACATTCTTTATATACATAAAATCACATGAATCCACTGGAAATAAATTACACCACTTGCTTATTTTGTTGTATAAATATTTTGTTCATATCCGATCTGTGTAGTACACAAAACGCAATGCTATACGAGAAACTATGATAAATCGTGACATTCCATTTATGTACCATTGTGGATCCAATCGTATTTTCATTCAAAACACAAAATTAATAACATTAATTACGTAACCAATGTAACATTATTATGAGCTTTAGTTTTACGTATCAAAATCGTATGTAGTCTTGGATTCTTTACAAACTGTTGAAGAACAATGTAATTATCAAATCATTTCCAGCATAATTCGTTCTAGGTTAGTACGGAGAATGTGACAGTGTTTTTTTCAGAATAGGTATCTAAATAAACCTTGTTAGGTCCTTTATTTTCTAAGTGGGATAAAACTTGCTTGCCATGTTATTATTTTCACAACGTTGAACCACAGATAATATAACAACTAGATACGAAATCAAGAACAAATTACTATTATTTTTCATGTCTGATTTAAATTCCATTTACATCTATAGTTCAACTTGTAACTAAACACAACTTTTAATTTCAAAAGCTTAAAGCTTATGTGGTTGGGATCTTTGATTAATTGTTATAATTTTTTCTATGCTTGCTGTTTTATATGTAGAGAGAGATACAAATACATACGAGTAGTATATTTAATTTATAAAATACGCAAAACAAAATAAAATAGTTTTTGATGTATTTTGTTATAGGTACAACTTCTTTTTATTGTCCCATGCCCTGTTGTGTTAATGTTTTTACATTATTCGAGAGCAACTCAGTGCTGCATGACAATTTTGTTCAAACATATTTGCTAAGCCATTTTCTTCAGTTCGTTTTATGTTTGTTTGTATTTTTTTTTATATAGAAACAAATGTAAAACCATATTACGCTATATTAATTTTGCAAGATTAGTGTAACAAGAAGGTAAAATCTGTGTTTATTTACTGAATTGTTGACGAATTTGAGTTAGACGAATTAAAATGCCGCTATAGTTTTATTAAATTAAAATTTAAATTAAAAATTGTTTAAAATAAAATAAATATGTAAATGAAGAAATCTTCATTTGGAATATGAAAATAAGAATGAATTTTTCCATTATTACTAATTGTTATGACGACTTTTCATTTCAATTTGGGCTAAAGTGAAGATGACGTATACATCGCCGAAATCGGGAAAGATGAAAATTTAAAAAACAAATTTTTTTTTAGGATTGTGTGTCTATCGTTTTTAGAAGGTGCAAGCAAAAAATTTTGAAAAAATCACCACATTTTCCGAGAAAATTTCGTCATTTTCCATTTTTTTTGGTCTTTTAATGTATCACAATGACAAATTTAATAGGTTTCGATGTTGGAATTGTGATTTATGGTACAATTGCCAAATCAAATTTCAAAAAATTTGGCTTGGTGTTGTCGTTGCGGAGAGGAGATGAATGCTAAGCGACTTTGAGAAATTCACAATTTTAGTATGTGAATAATAAAAAAAAAATTGGCGCTTAGATGTTATCCTTGCGCGGAGGAGGTACTAAGCGGAAGAATACTAAGCGGCTTTGAAAGCATTTGAACTTTAATTTTATTCTCGAGAAGCGGAAGTTTTAAAATATTTTATGAAGAAAAACCGTCAACTATGGCTTGAGATATATAAGACAATGCACAATGTAACACATACCACATTAAAAACGCCTAGTCGTAGCTTTTATTTGTCACCAGCAGAAATCGAACCTGCGACCCCCGACTTATAGAGCAAGTACTCTACTTACTATGCTATCGAAGGAAATAAAACGGGTTTGGGGGCGATAGACGAATAAAAAAAATTTTAGAAAGGTTTCTTATTCGGAAATCATTTATCAAACAAAAAATATTTTTTGAAAAACTGAAAATTTTCCCGGAAAATGTGGTGATTTTTCCGAAATTTCGGACCTGCACTACCTAAAAACGATAGATACACAATCCTACATTTTTAAACATTTTGCATCTTACACGATTTCGGCGATGTATACGTCATCTTCACTTACGCCTCAAATTGAACGCTTAACCAATAAATAAAAATAGGTATTGGAAAATAGAGTGGGTATAAACTAGGTATAAACTATGGTTAATGTGTTACAGGCTGGCTACTGCCATCCTGCAGATTTTCACTAAGCGCATGCAGAGGCCTCCACGGTGATTTTTGCCGGCTACGTTCTCAGGGAGAAGTGCGAAGGGTCGTGGGGTTTGAGGCATGCATGGCTCCTGGCTTACACCGTGATTAACAGAAATTTGAATAAAATAAAAACCGCAAATAATAATAAAAACCGGATGTTCCGCCGAAATTCGTCGGCCGGAACCTGAGGAACGAGCAACACAGAAAATAAAATAAAATGATAAAGAAAAATACTAATCGCGCATCCATTCGAAGTCAAACAGGGCAAAGCCCCGGTTACGAAATTGGATGCGGGCCCCAAGGGACCGCAAACACTATGCCGACACAGAGGGAGTCTCCGCTCCCATCACACCGACCGAAAAATTTAATAATTCATTTTATTAAACAGATAAAAACAGAAAACAACTTCCCCCTCCAAGAGAGAACGAGAGAGAGAGAAGCGAGACCAACACGCATCGAGCGTGCACGCGCTGTGCGGCGCTCGATTACAAAATATAAAATTTAATATAATATATAAAAATATAAAAAAAATAAAAATCAAAAAGTAAAAATAAAAATAAAAAATGGTACCTTAATTACAAATAAAACAAATTGTTGCGGCCTTGCGCTGGCGTCATGCCACAAGGGACTCTTGTACCCGGACCGTTGCGGCTTTATGTGCCGTACACCACCGATGCGGCCTTGGTGCCGTTGTTGGGCGACAATTAATTTATTTTCAATTTATTTCATCATTATTTCATAATACTAATACACTATCATAAACAATTATTTTATCATTAAAAACTCAACCTTGGTGCCGTTGGTGGGCCTTGCGCTCGAGCGCTTGCTTGGTTGGGCACTATGTTGCGGGGCCTCTCCCCGATAACTCGTTCAAAAATGTTGGGCGAATAAATTTGACCTCGCCTGGCCGCCGTAATAAATTGGGCGTTGTCTCGCCAACCATAAACAAAACTGAATGGCCACGGTGATGGCCACCCGTATGTTGCGGGGCCTCTCCCCGATACCAAAAAAAAAATAGAAACAATAGCCGGTTGGCTACCGTTAGTTGCGGGGCCTCTCCCCGTTACCAAAATAAATACAACTGGCCGGCTGGCCACCCGTATTGTTGCGGGGCCTCTCCCCGTTACCCAAATACTAATAGCCGGTTGGCTACCCGTCGATAAATGTATTGGCCTTGACTGGCCGTCAAAATAGGTTGCGTGTTGTCTCGCCAACCGTAAAAAAAACAAACTGAAGTGGCCTCACCTGGCCACCCGTTAACAATGCGGCACTCGTAAAAAAAAAAATGTGGCACCCTTTTATATACAATTTCCTTTTTTTTTTATTAGGCGTTGTCTTGTCAGATGACCACCCGATGAAACGTTGCAACCTGTCTAAAATACGGTGCCAATAAAACTATCAATATTAATATTGTTTTTGAATTTTTTAAATGAAACTCGCACACCGTTCATTAATAATTTAATATTGTCATCATTTATCCAACCATTCGAGAAAACTGTATTTTTGCAGTCAACGATAATTTTCACTGGTTTTTATTTGTCTCTATTTCATATTTTTCCAAAGCAAAAATCAATAATTACACACCAAATTATTTAATTCATTTTAGTACTCAGAAATTTTATTTTTCTTCCAAATTACAATTTTGTTTGTACATATCTTATTACACTACATTACGGGAGAGCAACACACAATCCCCAAAATTACTGCTCGACAAACTCAAAAACTGACTTTTCAAAATCACCACTTGAATCTATTTTTATAAATCAAAAACTTTTCACAAAAAAAAGAAAAAACCAAACTCGACTTTACTTTACCAAAATCACAACTCGAATGTTTTTTTCCAGAAAAAAAATTCTCGCGCCGCACTACTCGCAAAACGTTATAGAAAAAATAATCTCTCTTCTCTGTTTCTCCTTTATATCAATTTGTATTGATAGAAAAGAGAAGCATATAAGAAAAACATTTTTTCTAAAACGTTTTACTTTGCACACACTCGATGCGCATTGCTCTCTTTTTCCCCATTTCTTCTTCGTCATCGTCGCGCCATCACGAAAGGTGTACAAAACAAAAACCGACAGAAAAGCAGAGACATACACCGTGGGGAATATAACATAAAAAGAGGTAGTTACGCACACGTAGTCGTAACAAATGTCACGTGCAATTGTAAATGTTTGTGAGGTGTCGAACAACATAAACACCACCTTGTTTTAGTCAAATAAGGATCCCATAAATTCGCTCTTCACATTTTATGTTAAAAATTACAGGCAGCTAACAAACTTACCTTGGAGAATCGCGGCCTATAAACAGTAGCTTAAATTGAGATTAGATATTAAAAATATTTTCTTAATTAAAACTTAATAAATAAAAAATCCACAAAACAACCAATTTTGAAAATCGTTTTGAACACTTTGCGGGACATTCCAAATATTCAGTAGTTTAACGGTTAAAATATTGAGATTTTAATTTCATATCGCGGAATAAAACCAAATAAAATTTTAACAATATTTTATTTATTTAATTCAGTATTTTTAGTTTTAAGTAAGTACACATAAAAATTATAAAAATATCAAATCAATAAAATAAAATTATAATGATATTTATGAAATGGAACTGCTTTAGTCACTCAAAATTCTCATTTTTCGATTAAAATTTGTATCTGATGATTTTTTTTTCTTGATTTTCTCCTCGTGTTATCATTCACTTTTTGTAATTCACATGTACAATTTTTTCGAATTAAAACTAGCAACAAAAATTTAAGCGCACTTTCTTTATGCTCTTTAAGCCGCAGCCACACGAATGCAAATACATACCAAGATTGGCGTATTTGTCCAAATAACAAATCGTGCAGCCACAAAACAAATGGCAAATTCAAATCAAGGTTACATTTTTCCAATATTGGTGCATATTCGCTCAATAGGCGGTTTTTCAAAAAAGATCAAAGGAAAAACAAATACTACAAATAGTGTGGACAGTAGAGTTTGTAAATTGTCATATTTTACCAATATTTGCCAAATATAAAATACGCCAACTTTGGTCGATATTTGCATTCGTGTGGCTGCGGCTTTACACCAATAGCAGAGAACCACTAGCAATATTTTTCGTTCAGATTATAGTAGCATTTATACATTTTTCGTAAATTAATTATAGCAAGTTCTTCTTATGCATATTTGATTTAAAATATTTTGCGAATATGTCTGCATGCATATATGACAACTCAAAGTGAAACTCATTTGGATTTCTTAAATACAGTTCTTCCGTAGGGTTCAAGTAGTTTTTACACTTAATTAAATATTCCGAAGGTAAAGTTAAATTTCCATCAGGTTAAGTCATGAATTCTTTGCATTAAAAATCACGTATCCAATAAAATATCTTAAAGACGGCTGATAAATCTGCAAATTTTTATTTATAAAGCTGTCAAAAAAAGTTATTTCATTAAAACCTGACTGAATATTGAACTAAATCATTTTTTAATTCTTCGAAGTCCAAGGTGTCATTAGAGTGTTGAATAGTCATTGGGCGTTTTAATATCATAACTTAATAATGTGTTCCTGATCGATTTGAACACTGAGAAAAATTTTGGTTTGTAAAATTAAAAAACGAAGTTTTTAATTTCTCAAAGTTATAAATTTTTTTGAATTTCAAAAGTATTTTTTTGAAATTAAATGAAATTTTTGCAATCTAATAAAAAGCTTTTTTGTTTTAAAAACATATTTTGTAAAATGATTTATAAAATACATTTTAGACTTAAAAAGTTTATTTATTTAATCATAATAATTTATTTCAAAAGAAGTGTTTAAGCATTTAAAAAACATTTTTTTGATAATAATGACAAATTATGAAAATGTTTTGCCAGAAATCTCGTATTTTATTTTTCAATTCGCCTATATTTTATTTTTATTTTAAAGTTTTTGCGGCTATTTATAAAATTCGCCAAATCGATATGTTCTTGTATTATACTAAACGTATGAAGGTTTGAGTTTTTGCAGTTTGGTCGTTGCAACCTAATGTGTACTAAGTAGAACAACTTTTTATCAGTTCGAAACGAAACCAAATTGCCAACAAAGAACTTGAGGACAGAGGAGGTTCTCATTATATTTTTTAAGGGTTGTGTGTATTTTTACATAATAGCCCTGGGGACTAAAAATTGAGGAGGGGGGGAGTTAATTCAGTCGCAAACAATGTAAATGTCATTGTATTAGCAAACTGTATTACGTACGGCTACGGATTACTTTGGTTTAATAAAATTATGTGACAAACTGACACCTGACATTTGTTAAAAAATAATTATTTAAAAATTAAAACAAATCTTTTAAAATTAACCAATAGTTCTTTTATTCTTAAAAAACAATCTCGTAAAATTTAAGAAAACTATTTCACATAAATAAAGAAAGTATTTTTGAAAATAAAAATAAAAATTTTATTTTTATAAACAAATTTGGCGAAAAAATTTATTTTAAAAATAAATAGATTATCCTTTTGATTTTAAAAACGAAACTTTTCGCCGAAAAAATATATGTATATTTTTTTGATTTTATATGTATATTTTTTTATTTTTAGTGGTTTTTTTTTCTCAGTGCAGCAAAATTGACAACCATTATCAGTTCTTTTGGCAAAAAGTCAATATAATACAATCATTTATGCTGTCGTGCCAGATAACGCAGCTTCTATGGTAAAAATGGGTAAAGATGTGGACATTTGGCATAGTAATTGTAGCAACCATACCGGAAATCTTTTCGCAAAAGTTGTAATGAATGCACTTCCGAACAAACAAGTTTTATAGGTATTGACAGAATTCAAACATTCGAATTTCGAAAAGGTTCTCGAAGGATGTTGGAGGTTCTCGAATCAAAACTTCTATTGATACCAGATGGTGCACTTATAGGGATTCATACGAATGTCTTATCAAAAATGTGCAACATATAAAAACATTGATCGTCAACGATGATCTTCTAAAAAAGATCAAGAACAACGTTAAACTACTTATATTTGACGACGAATTTTTAGATGAAGTAAGAGCAAATATTTTCTTTATTTAACCCGATTTGTCAACGATGATCTTCTAAAAAAGATCAAGAACAACGTTAAGCTACTTATATTTGACGACGAATTTTTAGATGAAGTAAGAGCAAATATATAGCACTTAATTAATATTTGCCAAAATCCTGCAACTGCCATTGCTGAGTCTACCATTTTGTGGATGAATTTGGTAATACCAGCAAAATTTAGCAACCATCAAACAAATTTAGAACGAAGACGAGAACTGGCTTGCAATTTGTATGCCAAATGTGCATCCGAAATATCACGACGAAGCTAAATAGAGATTAATCCAAATGCAATTGGAATATGTTTCGGAATTTTTAATAAATGAACTTGATTCCGAAGGTATATCTAGCATGAACGAATTTCAAGAAACTAAAGGAATTTTTAGAACATTAAAAAATAAACAAATTACAGACTCGGTTGTTTTTTGGAACATGATGAAAATACATCACAACTCGCTGGCTAATCTCGCAGTGAAATTAATGAATATTTCTGCTTCATCTGCTTCAATAGAAAGATTATTTTCTAACTGGTCTTTTGTACATTCACCGATTAGAAACAGACTCGACTTTGAGCGTTCAAAAAAATTACTGCATGTATATTATACCCTAAAAATTTTGGATACAAATAAATCCAGCGACTATTCAATTCAATATAAATTTAATAAATTATAATAAAATTTTATAATTTTATTGTATACGAGTACCTTAATATTAATAATAAACTTTTTGAATTATTTCAAATTTGAATTAATTTTATATTCGTTTTTCTCTGTAAATTTTACATACAAAAATCTGTTAGCGGATGGAGAAAAAGTAAAAATATAAAAAATTATATACAGTGCAACCTCTTTTATCCGGAGAGACTGGGGCAATCAATTACGGATAAAAGATTTTTCTGGATAAATATTTTTTTTTAATAATTTCATAGTAAAACAGCATATTTTTATATTTTTTAAACTGCAGAGTCATTTATTAAGATTTTAAACTTATTTTAGTTAATTACATATAATAAAAAAATTATTTCATTTTTGGAAAATAATATAAATAAAAGAGAAAATGAAAGAATACGAAAAAAAGTTATTCCGGATATTAGATTTCCGGATAAAAGAGGTTTCTATGTATCTTAAAATTTATTATTATTAATTAATTAGATTACATAGATTACATGAAAAAGTTGCATGTAATCTTCGTGTAATTTACGTGTAATCTATACGTGTAATGTAATCTATTTTGTCTACGGCACAACCCTGGTTTTAATTTCACTATCAATAGATCAAATTTATGAACAATTTTCATAACTCGTACATTCATTAAGTTAAACAGATATAATTTAAAAAAATCCAACTAATACATCGATTTATTTAAAATAAAATAGAAACTCCGTCTCCCGGGAATCGAACCCGCGCCCCGCGTGGTAGACGAGCATTCCACCACTCAACCACCGATGCCAAAAATTCAAATCTTTCAATAATTTAATATTACATCGTACTGTTGATGGACTTATACGAGTAGACGTACGCCCCCTTAATTTCGCGGGCAACTGCGTAAGGTGGAACATAAAAAGCGAACCGCGAAAAAATTGGGAGTGCTACGGCCCCAGAACAGGTTGGAAATATTTATTGATGAAAATTGAACAAAAATCTTTATCTTACCTAAAATGTCAAAAGAGCCAATCCCAAAAAAAAAACTAATACTGGGCGCTTCAGGTCCCTCATCATGATTAGACTATTCTAAAACAATCATGATTAGAGAAAGAATAATGACTCATGCCGCACTACCTCGCAGAAGCAGGATTAATATTCATACATGACAGATGATTAGTATATTACAGTTCATAGGTGAATCGTAAATAACAAGTCAAAAACGATTACTATGAGACTGGACATCAGTCACGACGATAGGACAGTTCATAAATGATTCAAAGTGGTCTTTGATTATTCAATAATTATTAAATATCTGGGGCAGTGTTCTTGAAATCGGTCAAAATTTTCGTAATCCGAATACAATATCGCCCGCTTCGTGACAATACCTCCTATCTGACAATTTTGTGAAAATGAGATTTTACATTTTGATAAGAAATTCTGATGCACTATAAGACGCAAGCTTACAAATAATTAAAATAGGTTTGTTAAACAAGAAAAATAAAATTAAATCGAATCTAAATCATCAAAAACAGAGAAAACACATAGAATGATTACGAGGTTTTTGTATTTCCTGAACAATTCAGTTTTGTCAGATAGGAGTTATTGTCACGAAGCAGTCGATATGTTATGCAATTCTTTATATTACTAAAACTTTTCGCCGGCTACTTTAATCATTTTTTGAAATGTCTTATCTTTTTTTAAATTAAGAAACATAATTATTTCCCCCTACTAAGGAAAAAATTCCGACTGGGTAAATCGATACTTAATTATTCGCTTAGTAGGTAAATAAATAATAGAAAACTTGCATACAAATTTGAAAAAATAATTGAAGTGTAGCTGGCGAAGATTTTTAATAATATAAAGAATTGCATAGCAAATTGTATTCCGATTACGAAAATTTAGCCCTTACGAGTATTTAGCTTGAATTTCATGATCTCGCTCTTGTAGGTCGATTCTGACTGTTCTATAGGAAAAAGGTATTAGGAAAAATAATTACATAGCTCTTTTGTGAAAAATATCGTTTTCTGCCCTACTGAGAAATCATCTTTGATCTAAGTTTTTATAATTTAGGAAATATTTTTCTGTATCGAAATTTGATAGGAAAAATATTCTCAATTTAAGTTCGTTTTTGAAAAAGTTTACACCAACTGTTTACCCTAGTATGCCAAAAAAAATATTTCGGACACAAATACTATGAAAATATTTTTTCTAATTTCATTTTCCTAAAAAAAGTCCTAATAGAATCGACCCGATAGCCCGATTTTCCTGAAATGCTTTTATATACTAAATACGAATTTTCCGGGTTAGTGAAAAGGTAATTTTATTCTATTTTTATTTACAGTGGCTTTTAACTGGGATTGTTCCGATAAAATAAAATATTTTCCCACAAAGTTCGGTGGTTGTGGCTGAAATAAATAGAGTTACATTAACTAGAGCTGCAACTGTTTTTTTGCCATATAAAATCAATATAATATTTGCTATCTCTTTTGAGTCATGTGGGAACAGGATGGTTATATAAAAAATGCATATGGTGGTCTCAGATGTCAAAGAAAAAGCTAACCGGACAAGTTCTGTTGTTGTAAAAAGTGACGCGCTAAATTTTGTGTCCTTAAAAAATCGTGATATTATTAATTTAAAAAAAAAAAAATATTATAAAACAGTTTGTGTATCGTGTACTAGTGCATCGTTTGTGAATAAATATTGAAAACTTTGAACATTGAAATGAAGTGTTTTGTGAAATGTTGTCGAAATGCGCATCGAAAAAAATTCCTTACCATTTATAAGTGTTTCTATAAAATAAAGTGAAAATTGTGTTAAAAGCAAAGTGATTTGTGATAAAATAATCTATATTTTTATTTAGAAATCAGGAAAAATTAATTAAAAAATTTTGGTTGTTGTTGTTGGAGTTTTTCTTTTTGTAAACAGATGTTATATTACAGTGTCGCATTTTTCTTATTACTACGTACATATTCTACGTGCTTTTCTTTTCATAATTACTTTTTATTTTGGAATACTATAAATACAATTTTTTACCGAAAATAAAATAAAAAATAATTGCAATAAAAATAATTGTGAATTTGTGTAGATTTTAATTTCGAAATACGACCCGTTGATTTATATGCTTTCTCTTTTACCCTCCGAATTTGTCTAGTTTGACAGCTGCTATCATTCATTCTACCTTTAATTCAAATTCTTTGCTGAAATATATATGGAAAATATGAAAGGCCCTGTTTGATTTCTGTAATAATGAAATAATTTTGACGTAAGTGAAATAATTTGCTCTTCCATATTTTGTTGTAAGTTCAATTGCTGTCCGAATACTATAATAATTTTGATAATTGTGTCAATTAATTTAAAATTGTGTTAAGTGCCTGAAAGTGATTAACGAAATATCAAAACTAAAATGATTGAAGTGGAATTTGATCCAAATATAATAATATTTTGCCTGATAAGTTGGTACAGGCATCTAATGAGAAGTCGTCGGAGTCAGGCGCGACCCTTAACAATGAATTTTGTTACAACACAGGTAGTTAACTCTGTTTGAGGAATGGAATGTATTGTTATTTGTTAATGGTATGATTTTTATTGATTCCAGCGACCAACAATGTATACTGTTCCATTTATTTATTCATGTGTTCCAATATTACATATTCCATCTTAACATACGATGATGCTGTAACGAGAATGAATCTTAGGATTTCATCAAACTCATTTATTGAAATCAGCAAATTTTTGCCCAATAATAATCATGGTTGGGGGCCAGAAATGGAACTATTGGTACTTTTGTTGTGGTTGGCAAGTGGAACTAGTTACCGAGTAATAACTTTTCCTACGCAAGATGAATTACCAAATATTGCTCGCAGATTTAATCGAAGGGCACGAACATCAATTTTTCAGAAGACAGTTGGTGCTATCGATGGAACTCATATTGAAATTGTATGCCCAGTGCGACTACACGACCAATATATTAACAGAAAATTAAAATATCTAATTCAGTGTCAAGCCATCTGTGATGCAAGCTACAAGTTTCTGGATGTTTTCATAGGGTATCCGGGTTCTGTGCACGATTCTCGGGTTCTATATTGCAGTCCAGTATTCAAGGAGAAATTGTAACCACCGCCAAGTTATTTTTTATTGGGCGATAGTGGTTACCCATGCAAAGTGGAACCAATTGCTCTCATAACTCTATTTAAAGAGCGCAGCCTAAACAATGATAAAAAAAATCAATAAAGTATTTAGCGCTGCTCGTAATGTTGTTGAGTGTGCATTTGGACAAATGAAAGTTCGCTGGAGATCGATTTTTGGACGTGCTTTACAACTCAAAGTCGAAAATATTGTTAAAACAATTGCGGCATGTTGTATGTTCCATAATATCTGTTTATTGACCAATGATGGTATTGCATTATCATTAAATGAAGAGCTTGAAGAGTTCAATGAACCTACCAATGAGGAAATTGTCGATACATTTAATAGCGATCATCAAACCGGAATTCAATTACGCGAGGAATTATTTGAAAGATTTTTAAACATCCGATAAAGAAAAGAAAAAGAGTTTTTGTAAATAATTTTTAGTTCAATTCTATTAAAAAATACTAAACATAAAAATATTTCAGACTTTTGTTTACATTTATCACAAAAAATAATTCAATAAAAAATTTAATTCAATATTATCACAATTCATTTAACATATTAATTATTATCACTTATTAGGCAGGTAAATAAATTATTCGGAATCTGATGTCTCGGAATCTGATGACGGGCGCTCAAAAGGTATTCCAGTAAAATTTCCATAGCCCTGCAAAAATTTAAAACAACATTTTGTCTCTTTTTGCCTTTTGCATTCTTTTTTATATTTTTTTAATATCTCCTCGCTAATATTTCTTTTCTTAGCTGTCGGCTTGTCCCCGACTCTGTGGCGTTCAGCTTCAACTGACATGGATGCGGACTTGCTTGAAACAGTTGGGCAAATCGACTCCGACGAAGCTTACACCTCGTCTGCCCCAGTAAAACTATTGTTAAGATTTTGTTGGTATCTACCACGTTGGCTATGCAGTGCCAACGGTGGGTGGTGTGCATGGCGACTTGACCCATATGAGAGCATCAACTCAAAAAATTTCCAAGTGGCAGCGGTTACTTCCCCATCCTCTGTTTGTACCCCTGTAGGAGGATATACTAGTTCCTATAAAAAAAAAAGAAATTAATATCCCTTGACTACTATTGAGTATATCTATAACAAAATTATAATATATACCTTATATTGTTTAAACAGATTGTTCCACTTGGTCCGTAACTGCTCAATCGAATATTCCAATAAATTGGCGGTATCCTTAAAAATTCTGAAATATTTATAATATTAAATACTGGATAATATTTAAATAAACCAATTGTGTAACTTACGTCCAGTTTTCATTCCGTCTATAAAATTTTTTGCTGGTTAGATTTTCGTGGGCAATCCTCGCCTTTAAAAGTCGGATTATTTTTTCTTCCGACACTGCACCAAATAATTATATTAATACGTATGTATATAGAAAAAGTAAATATGTATATGATATATTTTTATATATTCAAATAGTTTTAATTACTTACTTCATCTGTATCGTATTTGTTCTTCTGCCATTATACAAATTTGGAGTTGAAAAAATAAAAATTTATTTGATAGCTATGTTTACTAGCAAACCAAAATTATCACAGAAATGTCAAAATTATTACACATAGTTACTGTAATAATTTGGTTGCAAACAATTTTCTGTCAAAATTATTACAAGAAAAATAATGTTTACAGAAATCGAACAGGGCCAAAATATCGATTTCATTGGCTAGCTAGACAGTAATTCACTTGTACTACAAATAAATGACATTGTTCTTTATACATATAAATGGACAATATATACCATGTTGTTTTTTTGCAGTGGAAATGACTTTGATGCAAATTGCTGAAAAAGGGTTTTATGGTTCCTTTATTATTTTTTTTTTCTAAAGTTGTACGACTTTTAAGAAAATTACTCTGATAGTGAGTTTTCGGCTTGCAGAAAGTGGTTGCGATGGGTCCCGATTTCGAAAAATCATTTAGCGGTCCTTTGCGGTAAGCTCTGCTTCTTATTTTTATTTTCTCAGCTCAAACGATTTTGATTAAAATTGCTGAAGGAGAGTATTCGAATACCATTAATCGATTGCGATTGCTATTTGTTTTAGGAAAATTCATTTATAGAGAACACACGGTGGGGACTGGGTGCCATGAAAATTTGTAATGGGGATTTCGACTACCAAGAATTGGTTTCCCTCGAAATCAATTACCACAAGTCCTAATTTCTGGGAAAATGGTATAGAGAGTGCTCCGGTGGGATTTGGAACTCTTCTAAATTTTTTTGAAAGAAAATATTACTTATCATGGATTCTTTGTCCTTTTAAGGTCAATTAATACCCCTTTTTCTGTTCACACCTGATCAAACAGTTTACATAACAATATCGGCACGATAAAAGATTTCTGTTCACCAGCACATTGACCAGTTAGAGGAAGGGCCGCTGAGTTATGCACTTCAATGGAGGGTCATAGTTGTGTTTACATCAACGGACGTAATCGATTGGTGAGTTTCCAAATTATTAAAAAGGTTCTCAGATTGGGCCAGGGTCTCTATTACAAATAATTGGTCTCGAACGACTTTGATTAAAAATATTGAGAGGGATTTTCGATTATCAGCAAGCGACTTAAATATATCATGATTTCTGGATATACATACCTTGTTTGGCCGTTACGACACATTGTCCAAAAAAAAACTAAGTCATTTCTCAAACAACGAGGATGAATCTCAGGTTGTATGGCAAATATGAAAATCTAATATATATTTTGGAAATGCCTCTAAAAAGCTTGCTCCAAACCATTTCTCAACCGATTGAGATCGAAATCTCTTTATATAGATTAGACATAGGAATCCAGTATGAATTCCGGCTGTGATTTTGAAAAATGAGTAAATTGGATGAAACGAAGCCTTCCTCAAAAGAATAGTTTGGGACTGTTTTGGTACTATGAAAATATTCAGTTTGATTTAAACAAAACATTTTAATTAGAACTAGACGGTTGCTTAACCAAGTTTGGTTTCGAGAAAACTGATTTAATAATACATCTTTGTGAACCTTTGCGAGGTTGAGATCTGGAAAACAACTAGTTCGGAAAGAAATAAAATGTATCATTATATTATTTAATTGTTTCAGTAATCTAGGCTCACTAGCTTGCCTCGATTTAAAAGCAGAATGCTATAGGCCGAATATTGAACGTGACCCCTACCATTCATCATAATATTCAAGGGTGTAATATGATCAAAGATTTCAGTTGTTATAAAAAAAAACATTAGAGGAAAGTGTTATTAGGATATTTCATTAGTCTGTAATCACATAAGGGCAAGCTAATACTATTCGATATATAATATCAATTTTTACCTATTCGTCAGAATATTCTATCAGTCTTTACATTTGCTATCAAATTCGAGTGAACCCTTTTAATTTGTTGTCGAAACTTTTCAAGGTATTTTGGAATGCAAAAGAAACCTCCCCGGTATGCCACGACGCCTAATCTAGCCTATCTAGGAGCTGTGAATGATTTAGGAAAATTTGTCCGAGTACACTTTATGGAGCTAAGTGTCATCAATAAAAATACTCTATTGATGTGACGAGGCTTATTTTTCGCATTAACTTTTTCTGAAAATTGTTTCTTAGCGAAACATGTAATCGTAAAATATTTGCTTTAAGAACCCAATTGAGAATTTTTACTTTATTCTTGGAGCATAATTGAATGAATCCTTTTAGTAAATCCCTTCAAAAATTCCCAGAAAATTTTTGATTTTTTTGACGATGTTTCACTTACAATTATCCTACTCAAGGTATCTTAATATAAAAGAGGAAAATACAAATGAAAAATCGCAATAAAAAAAAATTCTTGGGAATTGCTACATGAATATTCATAAACGAATACCAGTTATAATGAAACTTTTCGATCCTAAACCCTATAGGAATAAAAAAATGAAATATTGTCATCAAATGAATTCGTCGAACTAGAAATTTATAAATAACACTTCAAAAGGTGCGCAACCAGGTAACAATAATAATACGACTAAATAAATATCACCCAAATTCTAAGCCTTCTTTAGGTTCTTCCAAAGGTAAAAACAATCTTACAAAAATAAAAAGCACGTTGGTACTTGCAGAAATAAAGCGATTGACTTGTGTTCTTGTATGGTTGTTCTATATTTCCTAAAATTATTGTGCTTTTACTATTTCCATAAAAATGTGACATAAATTTTCCTACGCAGCAAAACAATAAATAGCCCACTAGTAAACTTGTTTACCTAGTTCCATTATTATCTGACAGCGTATTATCCGCAACATATAAATTTTATTCCATTTAATATAGAAAAGCTCTATTCCATAAAACTCAATCGCTGAAATTGGATTCCACTTCACTAAATAAATACAAAAAAATTACAGATGACCACTATAATTTTCTGATTTTCCTTTACATCAGCACTGATTTTTACAAAAACAAACGATGAAAATAATTTGATTAAAAAAGTTTTTCTTCGAAAGTAATCAGATACCTTGCGCGTTTTCACTTTCGGTAGAAATATCATAGTCTCACAATATAAAATTTCTGTTTTGTACGATTCCGTATAGTCCGCTATAATTATCACGTAAAAATGTTTCACTCAAAAATTAAAATTTCACTCAAATTTTTTTTTAATTTGTTTTACTGTGTAACTTTTCCCGTTCACAGCTCTCTAAAAAGGTTTATTAGAATATCGACTATGTCAATATTTTTTCTGTAGTTCATGAAAATGCTTCAAATAAAAAGTCTTTCGTTTTCTTTTAATTTTCCTTTATACATGAAAACGTGCGCCCTATTTAATGATTCCTTACGAAATGCTAGGGCGCCGTTATATTACTATTCGATATTTACGTTAAAATCGTTTATTTCTCCTCGTACATCTTAATTCTCTACAGAGAGATTGTCTCGTTACTTAGAGGGAATTGTTTTCTGTAGAAAAACAAAGATTCTCCAGGCTAACGATTGGAATTGGGGAATTGTATAGCTTTTAAAAGTATTTGTATATAGGAACACACACTAATGTAGTGCAAGTATTTAAAGGATTTTCTTCATACTCAATTTTATTGTTAAATTTATATTTTATTTTGTTGTTTACAGATTTCTGTCTAGTCTGTTAAATCGCTTGAATAGTGTGTACCTTGCATCTCAATATACAACTTAGACTAAGTCAAAATTAACTTTGACAAATTTGTATAACGTATGTTATTTATAACACTTTTGACTAAACAACTAAGGATCAACGTGGCAGAATATGTTTGGAGTTATCCGAGTTTTTCATTACATACATTTTTTTTTTGTATTATTTACTCAAAACTATTTTATTCCATCATAATTCGCTTTATATAATAAACACAACAACAAAATTTCCCATCCCAGTTTTATCGTTTATTTTTGTTTGAGTAATTCTTAATATTTTATATTCGAAATAATAATGCGTCATATTAGAAAATATATGTATATGAAAACCGTCTAGAACTTCCAAGACCTTCCTATGCTGGAAATAGCGATTGCTGTTTTGAAATGGTACGTGATAAATTGAATGCTGCCCAAGTGGCCAGCACCAGAACTATGTTCAAATTTAAGTAAATGGCCAAGCTACAAAATGGCAGGTGAAGTTAAATAAAAATTTGTATCTGGAAAGAGTTCCTAGGCTGGAAATGGTTCTTTATATTAATCACACAAGACAGATTACCTTCTGCTAAACCGCAACCTACAACTGAATTTCAGTTTATGATAAACATCAGATTCTGCCGCCCTTCCTCATGACTAATCTCCTCACCATTACAGATCATGCAAAAAAAGACAAGAACTAGCCCCCTTGTGGATACTATCGACAGTTAAACACTGTCACATTCTCAGATAGATATCATATCCTCAGATATATGGGGATATCCATATTTGGTGAAATAACACCTTTCAAAACAATAATTTTCCTTCTAATTGAAGCAAATTTTATTTCTGATACTGTGGGACAATTCTCTTTCTATGAAAAGTACAATGAAAAATAATTTCATGAGAAAGAAAAAAATGACGTCACAATATTTTCATATGAAAAAGACTCTCACTGAATATTTTGGTCGTGATGCTATTTGGTCAATGCTATTCGACGTTTATCATTAACAGTTAGAAATCAAATGTGTAAAGTTTTATTTTATGTTATTTTATGGAATATTTGATATTAAAAAGTGGAAAAAAATTTAAGGAAATAACTCTCTTCCCTTAGCTCTCTACCCCTAGCGAGCAACAGAAATCTTAAATAATTGATTTCCTTGAAGGAAATATAGTTATGGCACACGATAGTGTTGGGGCAAACCACCTGCCGTCAAATATTTGATTAGCAACTGGTTTGCTGATTTCTCTAGTTGGTGGGACTGTAGTAATGAACTTAAAGACTTTTTTTAATTTTAATTTACTTGGTGTTTAACCAAATTGTAATAGTTTTGGAAAAGCTGACAGTGATTTGCAATCTTTTTCAAATGTTACCAACGTTGATAAATGGCTTAGGACAAATTATACCAATTCGATAATGTTGTCGTCCGAGATTTAAGTTTGGCAATATACGAAAGAAGATGATTGCAAACCCCTTAATTATAATTCATTCAATTGCAATTCATTTCGTTATTTGGATGAATCATATGGCTAAAGGAGTAACCGATAATAATTATGTGCAATAAATGATAAAAATGATTATAACAATAACAGAGTAATAAAATATAATGTTAACGTGTGTGTATCGATCATGAATTATGTTTACATGAATTGGTACAAATATGTTAGAATATGACAAGTTTGATGTTTACAAATAAATCTTATAAATTACTGACTGCTTGAAGCAGAAGATTGTTAAAAGCAAAGATAAGCGAATTAAATGTTATAATTAATAAATAAATTTCTAACGTTTAACTTTCTTTTTAGATTATTCACAACATAATGCCACCTTTAAACCACCGGGTTCAATAATCGATGTGTGATTGCCTTAACTGGATTGCGCAGTAACAAAATCCTTCATGTTTGTTGAATTGTAGATTCTTCTGATGGTTGACTCGATTTTTCATCTGGAGATACAGGAAGAACAACCAATTTGTTCGTTGGACGTTTAATTTCCCCTGATTTCGTCTTGAGTGTGACCGCTCTTATAATCTCATCGGATCCAGGGTGTACCCCAATAACTCTTCCCAAACGCCAAAGATTGATTGGAATATTAACTTCTCTTATGACTACTAAATCGCCGATTTTTATGGATGGTTGACTTTCTCTCCATTTTGACCTAGGCTGTAACGACGTCAAATACTCGATGTGCCACCTCTTCCAAAAATGTAGAGCTCAGTGTTGTACCATTTGCCACCTTGTTAGATATGATGGCTTAAGATCAAATACATCATTCTCGGGTATCTTAGTGATAGCATGTCTGATGAGGATGTGAGCTGACATTATAACATAAATGTCAGAGGCGTGTAATGCACAGATTGGCTCGGAGTTAAGTATACATTCAGTCTCTGTTATTATGGTGTTCATCTCCTCTAAGGTAAGTATGGTGTTGCCAATGACTTGAACTTGAAGGATTATAATGCCATGATATTAATTTTCTGGACGAATAATAAGATATAATTTTCGAATTTTTTTTTAATTTATTTAATGTTTCCTTGAGAGTATTGGATACCCCAATAAAATTACTCCCATTGTCACTGTAGATGTCTCGACAAATTCCTCTTCGAGCAACAAACCGTTTTAACGCCCCCAAGAAAGCATCTGTTGTCATGTCACTGACCACTTCCAAATGCACGGCTAGGCATATGTGTGCTTTGTAGGCCTTTTAACCTCGTCCTCGTCGTAGGTGCATACGCCAACCTTCAGAAATGGGCGGATTAGATCAACTCTGCAGCTGGGTAGGTTGCCCATCAATTGGTTATTGATCTTGGGTTGGTATTTGACACAGACAATACATTTATTGGCGACTTGTCGAACTAAGTTTCGACCACTTGGAAACCAGTAGTCTTGTCTGGCAATTGCTATGCATTAGTGATGGTCTACTGAGTCGAGACGTTTGATGTAGAATTAATGGATTCTTGGTACAGAATGAGGCTTCAGAATTCTCTAGGCGCCCGCCATCACAAAGCATTCCAGCCGGATTAAAAGCCTTCAGATTACTAGTTTATTAATCTCTTTATTGGTCTGCAATTGAACGATTTCATTTTCGTAGAAATTTTTTGCTCATGTTTGCAAAGTATATGAAGTGCGTCGATCAGCTCATCTCCCTGCAAGAATATAACATTTGACTTTGGTTGGTGGTTGCAGCAAACAGTTGCAGTTTTGAATTTTCTTCGTCGTTTAAGCCACAACTGATTTCTTGTGGAGGCCAGAATTCGATTGTTTGAGGAAGGCACGCAGGACCATTCCACCATAGTTGATATATCTGGAGTTGATGTGGAAGTAATCCTCGGGAAGCGCAATCTGCCTGATTATCTGATGAAGGCACATGTCGCCATTGACTGCGGGATAGAGTGGTTAGGATTTCAGCAGCTCTGCGAGCCAATCCAAAACAATACGAGAGTCAGTCCAAGCATAAGTTTTCGATGCTGTTTTCCTAGTTTCGCCGACGACTGATTTATCATGTTAGTCAGCAATACAGCAGCGCAAAGTTCCAATCATGGGAGAGTTACTTGTTTGATTGGAGCCAACTTTGTCTTAGCCGAAATCAAACTGATAAAGACATTTCCTTCTAAGGTCTCTGCTCTGATGTACACTAGTGCTCCATAAGCGTTTTGGCTGGCGTCAGCGAATCCGTGAATTTGTATTGTATCGTTGTCGCTGGTGTGGATCCATCTAGGTATGGATATCAGGTTGACGTATTGTAATTGGTCTCGGATTCCCTTCCATTGATTTAACACTTCTTCTGGCAGTGGTTCATCCCAACCGAAATTGATGGACCATAATTTTTGAATGAATATTTTAACCAGGACTATGTCAGGAACTATCCAACCAAGGGGATCAACTACAATTCATTTGGTAAAATAACCCCAGTTAGGCAATTCAGAAGTGAACGTAAAATTATCTGTTAATGGATTCCAATTGATACCCAGCACTTTTACCGATCTTTCATGTTCTTCATTGTTGAATTTTATGGATTTTATGTCAGCAGGACCTGTATCAACATCTCTGATACTTAAGCCCACAATGGCTTTCGAATGCATCATCCACTTACGAAGATTTAATCCATGTTTCGATGGTAACATACTAATACTCTCCTTCAGCTGCAATACTTCGGATTCGGTGCTGGCCCCTGTCATCAGGTCACACATTAATATCATCGGATATGGCGTTGGCAGCGACTGGGAATTTTAATCGGGTTTCCTCCGAAATTCAGTACCCTAGTAGCTAGAAATGATGCGGCTGCTAATCCATATGTTATTGTGGTTTTTGTGATTGTCATTTTCTTCAACATTTAATTTCATTTAAATTTTCTTGTTATTGCATACCTCTACAAATTTTGCCACTCTGGTAAAATTTTACAACTTCATCAAATTACCATAGTATTTCCTAACTTAATTAAATTTTTTTATGTTTATTTTTATTAAACTGTTCCTTCCACCAGCGGTCTAATAAGACTGTATTCAACCCTTACAAAGCCCATCCCTAAACTCCTAAGCCGTGATTCAACTGACCGCGCAAGGGTACTGAATCAGTATTCTATTTTCTGAACATGAAACGACGTTCTGAGCCGTTCCTTTACCGAAAAAAATCCATACGATCACACAGGTTTAGTTACAGTGGCGCCCAAATGAAGTACAAATAGGCTATACAACCAATACATTTCCTTCTATATTATTTTAGATAATTTCTTTCAATTTATTAACTTCGTTTCCCAAGTTTTCTTAATTCTGACCGATTTTATACCCTGTCCTTACTTGACTCATAATTTCAGATTCCCAATTAATTCTAATTTGTTTTAATAAATTGTTGACTGAATTGTTCGAGTAACATCTGAAATAATCCTAGTCAAATCCCCAGACTGTCTAGAAGTTCCACTCGATGGCCTGGAGTACACTAGCCTGGAGTGAAATTCTTAAAGTAATTTTGAATGAATTATATTGAACTTAATTTTCTTTGTTGATTTAATTGACAGTATAACGATCACAGTAATTCCCCAAAGCCATCGCTATATTCGCAAATATTTCTTTTATTATGTTGAGTTATTTATCCGAACGCTGTATAACAATCCTACCCCTATATAAAATTGATTTATTCACAACTGGATCTAATCCTTAGAGATTGTTGACTCAATTGTGGATTAATGAATCGATTACTCTTTTCATTGCGTATAGAAAACACGTAATAGTTTTACGTACCTGTATTGTATTACCTGCTTGATCTCACCATTAGTCATGTTAAATAATTATTATTGAAAGCAACAAATATTTTAATTTATGCCATTTGATAAAACAAGCAAACTTAAATAATTAAATCGAGTGATTAGAGTGACATTTTAAAATTAAACAATTTCTATTATAAAAACAAATTAACCTTATTCTCTAAATTTAACTGAGTTAATCGAATTAGAATTTACATTATAACACAAAATCGTAACCAAAATGTATCCACTTCCGATGAAATCTGAAGATCTGGAAAACGACGAATTTAACGTTGAATGTAAACTACGATAAATAAAGAGTGAAATCGGATATTAGCGTTCCGGAAGATGTTAGCATTGTATATACCCGACTCCTTCATTTATAAGGTCGTGTAGTATGTCTCACGGCCATACCCACGGCTCAAGCTAAATCTAATAATCTAAAGCAGCTTATTTCTAATTTGGTAAATGTATGCGCGAAATTTTCAGATAAATCACAATCGTTAGACGATACCATAGCTGAACTCAGTTCTAACAACATTGATGCATCTGATATATTAGACAATCTTATGAAGAGTTACCCAACATCGATTGTTCATTCAAGTTTAGCTGTACAGTCTCTCGGTTCAGATGATTTGATAGATAATATTTCAAATGAGCGCTTAGTAGCTGGTATATCTACTCAAGCAATACATAAAGTTCCAAATTTGGCAGAGACTGCGACTGTTGGACAGGAGAAGGGCATCACAACTGATTCAACTGTAGTACTTCAAATGCCTATATACATTTGATGCCTGGAACGTCAACGTCTAATATTCTGAATAATCCAGTATTTACCAGCGTTCTACACTACTCTTCAGTTGCTTATTATTCATTTTCCGTTCATTTTTAAATGAACTGTGTTTTACGCTAATTTCTCTTCGCTCATGAATAGTAAAACAAAATATGAAAAATATTATTCAGTTATAAACGAATAGTGAGAGAATAATAAAAAAATCTAAAAGGATCGATGATTTTTTGGTTGTGTGAGCCAACGGGATCTACTACTCTCTTGTTTTACTTTTCTATACAACCATGCCACACGAGCATTTTTTGTATTTTGGCATTTTTTTTCTACCAATGTTTTGTTCTGCTCTCTCTTAAATAAAATTTTAACTAAAATGAGTCAAAATGTCCTTGAAATATTTTTTATTTCATCTATGTTTGAGTTGTGTGGTAGAACAGAAAATTTGATTAAGTCGCAATTAAAACTTGTATCATAGGTAAACGGGGAAAGAAACGAAGAAAAATGCGGCATTTTTTTTACGTGTGGCATGAGCCTGAATAACAAAGCGAATATTAATTGTAGTAGTGAATAGTTAAAATATATTATTCTCTGTATAGATCGATCGAATAGAGAATATAACTATTCTTTCTACACTATTCTTCATAAGTGAATAGTAAACAGAATATTTTGTGTTACTTTTCATTATTCACTGATCAGTATTACAAATATAACACTTTTCGATCAGTAAAGAGCGAATAATACATTTTAACGAGCGAATTTTTAAACCGTAGTATTTACTATTTACACAAGAAGATATGAACTGTTATTTTTGAAAGTGGTATAAGTCCATTTTTTCATGTTTCCAGATATTTAAGGGTTTGCATTTGAATTGATTTAAAAATATTGGCAAACGTTAATCAATTCGTAATGTTTTTAACACTTTTACATTTTTATAAATTTTATTATGAAATAATAATTATTATTGAAAATATTTAAAAAACAAACGTGTTTTTTAGGTCCAAATGGACTTATACCACTTTCAAAAATAACATATTATAAGAAATAAAAACAAGAAAAAATTTATGTCCATATTTTTATAGACATTAGCTTCATAAAAATGAATTTTTTAATGTAAAAAAATATCTTAAATAATTAAAATGAGAAGTAGTATTAAACGTGAATAGTAAATCAGTAATAAACGAATAGTGAGCGAATAAAAAAAAATAAAAGGATTGATGATTTTTTGTTTGTGTGAGCGAACGGGATTTACTACAGAAAAACGTCGATTTAACGGACTAATGGGGTAGCCCATAAAATACGAATGTCCGTTAAATCCGAATGTTTTTAAATTTAATCGACTATAGATTTTACACTTGTTCTGGAATATGGCAACCTAGGGCAGAACTCGTTTATCTAAACCGATTATCAAGGAATCTTGTTTGTTGGACGGAAATGAGATGCACAAACAGTTTTTGGAAAAAGTGCTGGAATGTGGCCATCTGGGACGGAACTCATACATTTCTTAGCCGATTATGATGGGATTGGATATGTTGGATTGAAATGGAATTTTTAAACGATTTTTGGAAGAAGTTTAGAATATGACCTCCTAAGACAGAAATTGGGTATTGTGGATGAAATGAGATTATCAAATAATTTTTGGAAAAAGTTCTGGAATATGGCCATATGGATCATGCACTCTTGTATTACAAGCACCTCTAAAGTGTAAATTTTCTCTTGGTTGGTTCTGAAGATCTTATGATCTTAGAAGGCAATATATTCCATGTTCCCGTGAACAGTTTTCGAGGTGGTTGTAGATAAGAATAATATAAATTTATCCGAGCCTTTTGTGTAGGGTTCATAACATGATTTTTGGGGAGCATAAGTAGTTGATCTGCCGCTCATGGGTGGGTTACGTACTGGCGATAGATGTTAAAGCATCCAGCCTTACCGGAAACATGTTAGCATCATTAGCCGCTTGCTTCAAGAAAAACGGCTACTTATTATCTAGTTCCGCCCTAGTTTAAATTACCGAGTTTCATGGCTATATTCCAGAATTTCTTAAATAAATCATTTAAGAGTTCTTTTTCCATTCGACATACCCAATCCCATCATAATCGGTTAAGAATTGATCGAGTTAAGTCCCAGATGGCCATATTCCAGAATTTCTTCCCAAAATCATTTAAGAATCTCATTTCCATTCAACATACCCAATCCCATCATAATCGATAGCCAAAAAATGGAAAATAAAAAAAATTGTCCGTTAAATCGAGGTCCGTTAAATCGAGGGTTTACTGTAATTATTTATATTATTTTCTTCATTGATCGATCGAATAGTGAATATAACTGAATATAGCTGTGAATATAGCTTTCTACATTATTCTACATAAGTGAATAGTAAAACAAACAATTTTTTGTTGCTTTTCATTATTCTTACTGATCAGTATGACAAATAACACTATTCGATCACTAAAAAAGGAATAATTCATTTTAACAAGCGAATTTTTGCCGATTATAATTATTAAGAATGGACTTATTCCACTTTCAAAAAAAAAGTCTTTGCGATAACATTTTATAGCCAAAATTCTTTTGCTTACTTTATAAGAAAACCGTACTCTATTGAATGTATGATTATAAATATGGAGAGAAGGTGTCTAATCTTCCTAAAATTACCGTTAACTCAATTTTTTTGAAAAGTGGACTTATACCACTTTCAAATAAAACAGTTCATATATTAAAGGCTAGTTTAAACCCAGAACGGTACGCGATACCTGGTTCGGCTACATTCATTAATCGTTTGAGTCCCAGAGGGTATTGAAAAAACACTGTCGAAGAATCCCAAACAGTGCGATCGCGCTTTCTCTAAATGAGAGAGGAAGATGAAAAGTATGAGATGAAAAGGCAATCTATTGAGACAAACCTATTGTAAAATGTACTATCAACATTAACTGGAGTTGTGTGATGTACTTGCTTCAGTAAATCTGAGCGCGCGACTTCGACAATCGGTAAAGCATCGTCAGTAATTATTGACAATGTTCAGAATGTGCTGGGTGTTCTCGACATAAAATCTCAACAGCGTGATCCCGCTGCTCCGGGGTCAAACGGGTAATACAGGTCCTGCGGGCACCTAGTCATCTTCCGATTATGCGACCTTATTTTAATACCACATATCAGAATCTACCCATGCTACCCATATCCTACCCAGCATACATAGTCACATCCACACCAGACCTTCGTATAACAATTCCTTCCTTAATGACCTCAGTACACATCCCATTTTTGTCCGATAAAAGATTTCGGAATGTATCCAACTCAAATGTATAAATGGAAGTTGTCATACGATGGAACTGATATGCCGGTAGAAAAGTTCATATTTCAAGTGGAACATTTATCAAATACCAACAATGTCTCTGAACATCAATTGGTTAAGGAACTCGCACGGAATCACTATTGGATAATGTTACAACAAAATCCACGGTGTACTTGGCAACACCTCAAGGATTCTCTACTTCATAGGTTTAAAATTCGACGTTCAAATATTGAAATTATACAAAGCATAGACAGCAGAAAACAAAAATTGGCAATCTATGAATTATCTCAGTCTCTAACCAACCCGTTTAGCGATCTGGAAATGTTAGATCGCATCAAAGCATTCAAAAGCTTCGAAACGCATTTTCGGCCTGAATTCACACGACTTCTTGAGCCACACAGTTTCGAAAGATGATATCGTGCAGTCGAAGTTGATATCATTTCAAACTTTCCGAAAAAAAATATCAATCCGCAAAATACAGCTGTTAATCGATACGATAAACTTTTATCACCGCTTTATACCACGTTTAGCTGAACTGCCAAACTTCTAATGTAATAGTTGGAGCTGTCTTACAACAACGCAACCAAGGATGTTGGCAACTATTAGCGTTCTTTTCAAAGAAGCTCTCATCTATTGAAATTAAATACTCTACTTCCGATAGAGATATTCTTGCTATGTATATACACTTTCGCCATTTTGACGAAGGGCGAAATTTTTCTATATAACTATCCTTCACAACAGCTATTGCATCATAGTCAGAACGTAGTCCTTGCCAAATGCGACATCTCGACTATTCTGCTCAATTCATTAACGACAGTCATCACAATAATTGTAGATATAATGTGGTGAACAACTTTTTGTCTCGTTCTGGTGAAACACTTATCATAGAACGTCTTTGCATTCGACATGAAGGAATTACTTGTTACCTACGAATTAAAGAAATTGATTTTAAAACGCATTCCGAAATCAAGCGTAAACCTGCAACAGATCGACTTACCAGACAAGCAGTAAATTTGTTATGAAACTTCTACAGGCAAAAATTGACCCTTTTTCCCCCAAAATGCGACGAACAATCTTCCATTTTTACATAGGTTATCGAGATAATTCTGGCCAAGGATGAATGCTGATACAAGCAACTGAGCAAAAACTTTCGTCTCATTTCAAAAGTCCAATGTTCATTGCTACACGAAATCAGAACTTCGTAAATTTGCGCTACTAGATGGCAAGTTTGAAGACATCTACATGAACTTGGTTGGTTCGATGACCCAAAGGAATGTCTATCATTATATTTTAACGATTGTCGAATGATTTATTCCTTGGCGAGAAGCATTTTAAATCTGACGGAAGATCTTCTGCAATGAGTATATTTGTAGATATGGTGTTCCACTCTTTATCACAACCGGCCGTGAAACACGTTTCAGTGCTATTCACCGAGCTCACGAAGCTCTTACCATTCTAACCAAAGCAAATTACGAACAGAGATACTTCGTATTTTGTGAAAAAGCATCGTGTTGGACACGAACAAGACACATACATGCCCAAAAATCTGAAAAACTGTTCACACATATTGCGCGTGTGGATAGATTCGATTTACTGTCAGTTTATCGTGAGTAGTTTATCGTGAGCAATTTATCGTAGAACAGTTTATCGTGGAAAGTTCATCGTATATCACAATTAGTGTCTTGGAATTGAAGTGAACACAAAAAAGTTTCCAATATGTATTTCGTATAAGAATTCGGCCATTTCTTTACCATCGTAATAGAGTATGTTGGATGGAAATGGGATTCTTAAATGATTTTTGGAGGAAGTTCTGGAATATGGCCACCTGGGATGGAACTCGGTAATTTCTTATCCGATTATGATGTGATTGGGTATGTTGGATGGAAATGAGATTCCCAAATGATTTTTCTCAGAAGTTCTGGAATATGGCCACCTGGGACGGAACTCCATCAATTCTTAACCGATTGGAATGAAAATGGGATTCTTAAATGATTTTTGGAAAAGTTCTGGAATATGGCCACCTGGGATGGAACTCTGTAGTTTCTTAAACGATTATGATGGGATTGGGTATGTTGGATTGAAATGGGATTCTTAAATGATTTTTGGACGAAGATGTGAAATATGGCTACCTGGGACGGAACTCGATAGTTTCTTAACCGATTATGATGGGATTGGGTGTGTTTAATGGAAATGGGATTCTTAAATAATTTTTGAAAGAAGTTGTGGAATATGACCACCTGGGATGGAAATCGTTAGTAGCTTAACCGCTTATGATCGGATTGGGTATATTGGATGGAAGTAGGATTTTTTAATGATTTTTGGAGGAAGTTCTAGAAAAGTTGCCACCTGATTGATTGGACGAAAGTCGATGATAAATTGCTGTACTCGCTGTTGGATGAAAAAGCCAAATTTTATTTTTTCTAATAAATTTACTAAAATGTGTAACCATCGGTGGAGTTACGTATCCAACACCTAGACTATCTAAGCTGAAAGGTTCTAAAGATCTCAGGTGTTAAAAGGCTTAGTATGTTCCATATTCCCGGGTGTACTACGAAATTTCTGTTTTCAAAATCCTGGTTTTCAAAACCCCGATTCATAAGCAGTTAAGAAATAACCGAGTTCCATCCCAGATAGCCATATTCAAGAACTTCTTTCAAAAAACATTATAAATCACATTTCCATCCAACATACCCAATCCCATCATTTTCGGTTAATGAACTACCGAGTTCCGCCTCGGGTGGCCATATTAGAGAACTTCTTCCAAAAATCATTTAGGAATCACATTTCCGTCCATCATACCCAATCCCATCTTAATTAGCTAAGAAACTACCGACTTCCGTCCCAGGGGACCATATACCAGAACTAATTCCAAAAATCTTTAAAGAATCGCATTTCCATCCAACATACCCAATCCCATCTTAATCGGTTAAGAAACTACCGAGTTCCGTCCCAGGTGGCCATATTCCAGAACTTCCTATAAACATTATTTAAGAATCCCATTTCCACCTAGAATGCTTAGAAAATACTTAAAATGACTTTGGAATGTACCTAAGGCCCATTAAAAAATTATATTTTTAAATCTCATGGAACACCCTGTCAGACCTATGGAGGTATAATGCGGAGCACTTGTAAATTTAATAATAATAAATAAAAACAAAATCTTAATTTAATTTTTGAAATTACTAATAAAATTTTATTGGGAAAATATTTTTTTTTTAACTTTATGTTGCTGGTGAGTAATGATGGTGCTCCAATGTGTTGCTCCGGCAATTTCCAAAATTGAATAGAAAGCTGCTAATCTTCGCCTTCGTTTTGTTGCCTATATTCTATCAAAAACTCATAAACTCAAAACCGGATTTTCTGGTTTTTAATTTTATGTTACGTGCACCCGAAATATTTTGGTGCACCCGTTTTAAATTATGTTTTAATCAACATAGATGATTGCCATGCCATCTCTTGTGCAATGGCTTGATGTATGTGTTGATGCGTTTTATATGATTTTGGTTTTGCAAAATCAATAGGATTGTAGAGGTATATTGTTGTGTAACCAAAATATAATTTTTCAATTATATTTTGCGTACACAAATTTCGTATGTACAAGTATTGTTGTACGATTACTATGTACAATCTTGTATATACAAATATGGTACATAACAACTTATGTACCATATTTGTATATACAAGATTGTTGTATATTATTTGGAATAATTCTTTACATGGAGAAATTGTCCGTTTATAAAGAATTATTTGAACGGAGGATTGTCCGTTGAGAATAATTGTGTGGAGTTTCTTATAATGGAAGAAACTATCCGCTACAGACCCATTAGAAAATCATATAATTTACTAAGGACACTCGTTTGTCCTTATACCATAGACACATATCTGGTTTCGTAACTACGAGGGTATATCAAAAAGTCTTGCAATATCATATGAAAAAAAAGAGTGAGTGAGACAACAATATATTTTTCAAAGCCATTTTTTGTCGCGATGAAACTTCTAGAAGAACATTTCGATGTAAATTTTACAGTTCGTTTGTTTTTGTCAATTTAGTAACACGTGTTTTGAATTTTTCTTAAAATGAATGAAATTGAATATCGCGCCGTTATTAAATTTTTCTGTAAAGATGGACGAAATGCAATTTATATATTCAACTATATATCAAAAGTTTACGGCGAATCTGCACCATGATATGCCACAGTAACAAGGTGGGTAAAATTATTCAAAAGTGGTCGGGAGTCATTAGAAGACGACAACCGCTCGGGTCGGCCAGCAGATGCTATTAGCCATGAAATCATAATTTTGGTCGAATATTTTGTATTGGAGGACCGGCGTATTTCTATTCCGCGGTTAGCGTGGATACTTTCTCTTTCATACGGTACCACATATACTATATTACATGACCACCTTCACATGTCGAAAGCAAGTGCGAGATGGGTTCCCGTTTGTTGAATGCAGAACAAAATAAAATGCGTGTTCAAACTTCAAAGGCGATTTTAGATATGTACAAAGAAGATCCAGAAAATTTCTTGGATAACATAATAACAGGCGATGAAACATGGCTTCGTCACTGGGATCCGGAATCCAAACAAGAATCGTGCAACAGATTAAACGTAGTGAACCACCACCAAAGAAATTCAAAACTCAACCGTCTACTGGTAAGGTTTTGGCAACAATTTTTTGGGATGCTGAATGAATTTTGATAATCGATTATATGCCACCGAAAACCACAATCACAGGCATATATTACGCAGAGTTTTGCGAAAATTGAAAAAAGCGATCCGGGGAAAACGGCCAAGGAAAGTTAGGAAAAAAATCTTGCTTCTTCACGACAATGCACTAGTGCACAAGGCTAATATTGCTCAAGCTGCATTAAAGGACTGCGGCTTCGTGGAAATTCCGCATCCACCGTACAATCCAGACTTGGCACCCAGTGACTACTTTCTGTTTCCCAATTTGAAAAAAACACTAAGGGGCCGGAAATTTTCCAGTGACTATGAAGTACAGTCTTTTGTAAATGAATATTTTATGGAGCAAAAGAAATCTTTTTTTTTAGAGGGTTTAGGCAAGTTAATTAATCGATGTGACTAATGTATAAACCTTAAAGGAGATTATGTCGAAAAATAAAAATATTGCTGTCTCACTCACTCTTTTTTTTCATATGATATTGCAAGACTTTTTGATTTGCCCTCGTAGGATTACGAAACTATGGTTTGCGAGATGAAAACTCAAGACACACTACAATTTCTTTTGTCTTCTCGTTTGGTTTTAAATAGTAATGGAGTAGGCATTGACAAAAATGCCGAGATTGACATTTAATTGACTATTAAATTGTCATAAATGACTTTTCTGTTGACAGAACAGAAAAAAAATTGTTCCCGCCAACCAAATATCTCAATGACAAATAGAAAACTCAAAGGAAACTAGATTTGCTTGGTAAACTATTAGTGTCCGGAATCTACATTTTTGATGTATTTGGCGTTGGGTGCACAAAAATGCCCCGGGATGAGAAAAAATATCCCATTCCGAAACTATGTTTAAACCGAGTTGGAAACCATTGTTAGGGGCGACATATTACACAGAAACCATGGTTAACTCGAAACTATAGTTATGAAACGAGTAATGTGTCTATAGCATAAGACTCATTAAAAAATTACATTTTTAAATCTCATGGGACACCCCTATCAGACCCATTAGAAAATCTTATAACTTACTAGGGACACTAGTACTTACCCCCCGATTCTAACGAACAGTCACAGACGTATTTTCAGTCTTAGCGAAAACTTTTGTCTTAACGAAGACTGTAGACTTTAAATTCGTATTCTGCACTTAGTCTTATCTGTCAGTAGTCTTAAAAAATTGTCTTTGTTAATATCATCGAAATAGGTGGTCTTAGGAATCATAATTTTGACATTTAATAATGTTGACATTTATAATACCGAGCCAACAAATATAATTTGTTATAATTGATTAATAGAAAGTAATAAACAGAAATATAAATAAAAATAAAAATTAAATAAATTGGTAAGTATTATTATCAAAAAATATAAATAACATTCGTAAACATGGAAAAACTGAATTTAGAATTATTTCCTTTTTTTATAAAGATTTTCATTGAACTTTCAGTTTAGATATTTTAAATGGAGCTTCTTATAGAGGTGCTTACACTTTTAATTGGCGAAGAAGAAAGGTGAGACTATTTATTTGATATGTTAACGAATTTTAATTTAAAAATTAATTGATTTGAATAGGATAAATCGTAGACAACATCTTCGCTATCTGCGGGATAATGCAAACCAATTTGAATTGTTGAATAGGATATTCCGAGAGTTTTTCCGCATTCCGAAATCATTGGCACACTCCCTAATTCAGGAATCAGCAACCGACAATTATGAATCTTCAGATATTCCTTTTGCTTTTCGGGTATAAATTAAAACTGTTCAAATAAACAAGTTAATTTTAAAATAACAATTGTTCATAAATTTCTAGATTTTGTCTACATTACATTTCTTGGGGCACGGTTCTTATCAAAGAAGTATAGCGGCCAATTATTTACTCCCTATGAGTCAGCCGAGCATATCGCGCAACATAAACTATGTTTGTAAGCTTATTGTGGAAAATATGGCTTACAGAATAAAATTTTGCGAGGAGCAAGAAGAAAAAAATAATATACAAGAAGGGTAATTATATTAACAATGCAATGTACAATTAATTTGCTAATAAGTCAACTTACAGATTTTACACAAAATTTGGAATAAAAGGTGTAGTAGGGGCAATTGATTGCACTCATGTGGCTATTGTTTCACCGCCAATATATGATCCAGAGAGACCGGCGCGAGTATACATGAACAGGAAAGCATACTATAGTATTAATGTGGGAGCGGTAATTTAGAAATACAATTTTTAAAATACTATTATTATTTACATGCATATTACATTTATTTTACTAGATTGTTGCCTCAAACTTGAAATTTTTATCAGTGAATGCCAAATATCCAGGAAGTGTTCACGATTCCGCGATTTGGTTAACAACACCACCTCGAATACATCTGATCCAGCGACACAATTCCCGGTATTATAATTGGTTAATAGGAGATAACGGGTATCCTTTAGAACCGTGGCTTTTAACACCGTTCGCGGAACCAAGCAACCAACACGAAGAAAAATTTAATAAAATGCACATACGAGCTAGGAATACGGTTGAACGTGCATTTGGTGTAGTTAAAAATCGTTTGAGGTGCCTAAAAAAATGCCATAAATTTTTACTGAAATAAATAAATTGGGCGCTTTCAGGTCCCCTATCATGATTAGTAAAATCATCGCCAATTTGATTTGATAATTTCATAATGCTAAATATTTTCATAGCATCGGCCGTGATTTTACTCAACATGTTCCCAACTGTTGGGTGTCCTGAAAACGCCCATTGCATTACTCTCCGGATAGAGCGTCATTTATTACTTATAGCTGTTTTATTCTGCATAATATGCTGTTAGATTTTGGAGTAAACGTTTTGGATGAAGAAGAAGCATTTACTTACGACGAAGAAGAAATTAACTCTGCGTTTGTCGTTACTGAGGGTAGTTGTTTATCTGAAGGTAGGCGGATTCGAAATGAATACGCCAATACTTTATAATTTGGCTCGTTTCATTAAAAATAATAATTACATTAGTAGATATATATTGTATTTCATTTTATTAAAGTTAGCTTCACTTAGCTTCAGTCATTTCAAAAATTATTTTATGTAGTAAATATTTATATATAATATTTCATAATAAAAATTATATTATTTTGTTTAAATTATGTTTTTTAAATTTACTGTTGTTTTTTAAGTTGGTTTGCGATGACGTACATGGCTTCTGCCATACATGTCATTGAATCCGCGTTTTGCTTATCGATTTCCAATCGATCGTTTGCAATTTTTTTATGGTGCTCTGCTCTATCTTCAGCAAGCTTAGTTAGTTTAGTAACACAATCCGAAATAGCTGTGGGAAATGAACTGTTATACGACCTTTTGCAGGGGTCACGATCTAAACATAATTTAGACGGGCAGGATTCCGAAATATCTACAGTTACCCTATTATTAGCATCTGGTGAATCCTCTATTTTGCGTGTTGTCACAACCGATATTTGACTTGAGTTCTGTGAATATCAAGATATATTATATTACAACAACTACATAACAAACAAAACTTACGTTTAATCCCAAAACTGGCACAACAGGGTCTCCATGTAAGGCAACCAAGCCAAATATATGTAATGCCCTTTGGTCAAATGCCGACAAAATCTCCTTTGACGATTCACCACCCCCAGTTAGTAGTTGGTCCTCTTTTATTTTCCTCGCACGAGATTTTAATTGGTTTCTCCAATGAGTAAGAGTCTGAAATCAAGATATAAAGAAAAAATAAGACCAGCAAGATTTCAAGGTAAAATGAAATTTACCATTTTCCAATCTTTCCCACTTTTCTCTGGGCCTTTCAAAACATTCAATTTCGCAGCCAATTCTGTCCATTTTTCCTCCATGTATTTTACATTTTCTGGCGTATTTTTGCCAGCCAAAATGTAGACTTCTGAGAATTTTTTTCCAAAAAATTTACATAAGGTTCCAATTGCTCGCAGCTTGTACGTGTAGCTCGAACTGGCCTTTGGATTTCCATCTGAAATTAAAATACATACAACTAATTATTACTAAAATTGTACAAATAAAATCCCAATGTAGGTACTATACTCACATTATTCAAAATAAAATATTATTTTATACTTTTATACTACATTGCTTTATGTAAATTTGATTTTTGTAATAAAATTCGAATTTGAATAACCGCTCTTTCAAAAATTTCAAACAATATGGTGAACATTTGATTTTGACAGCTCTACAAAAGTTTTTGTAGACTTTTTAATATATTATTTAAGACTACTGTCTTCAGAATTTCAATGAAGACTTTAGTCTTACAAATAAAAGTCTTCACAAGAAAGTCTTAGCTAAGATATAGTCTTAGGCTGTGTGCCAAACTTAAGGTAAAAGTGAATTTTAGGTTAATTTTTCGGTAAATTCAATTATTTTTCAAAAACTCTGGCAAACTGATCGAAAAATCTGTCCTAAAACCGGTTTTTGCCGTAGTAAATGATTTACCTTAAGTTTGGCACACAGCCTTAGAAGACTTTGGAATGTATCTAAAGCTAATTAAAAAATCACATCTCGTCTACATTACGCAATTTAAATTCGCCTGAATGTTTACTTTCACCAATACTATTACAATAAGTTTTTGTTGTTGTATTTTTTACATAAGTTTATATAAACTTCACTAGCACAATTTATCGTGTGGACAATTAACCGTATGCCAGTTTATCGTAGTTTGTAAATTTGACCTTATAACAAAACGATTTGTAAATAAAAATTAGTGTCTTCAGTTTATAAAATTTTTATTGAATTCGGCCATTCCCATTTTAATTAATTAATAAATTAAGGTGGGATTTTGTAAGTTGGATGGGAATGGGATTTGTAAAGATTTTTGTATGAATTTCTGGAATATGGCCACGAATATGTTCGTAAAACCGTTACGTTCATTTAAAATACTACGGTTTTCAATACAGGAGGGGAGTGATGTTGCGACTAAAATCTAAAATACAGTTTTCACTTCATAGCATTCCTCGTATCAAAAATATGTATACACCGTACATCGGAACGAAATTAAGAAAAACTCAGCATCAAAAAATAGTCGACTTTTGGAAGTGAAAGACACAGTTTCACAAAGTAATAAGAAAAGTGAAGCGAATTTTTGTGTAATATTCAAATAATATTTTATAGCAAATCTAATGATAAATAAAAGTAATAAATTAATAGTTCATTATAATAAAACATAGTGAGTGTAAAATTTGAAGAGACTAATGTAATGGGTGCTGGTACAAATTGAGTCCTCCTCACCCTTCCAAAACTTATCGGGGAATCATACCTATCGCAGCGTTTCAAACTGGGACACCTTGTACAAATACCTATTCTGTTTCCATGTACTAATTAGATATTCCGTTTTTGTTTACTGTACATACTTAACTCCTATTCAGTTCCTACCAAATACCAAAATGATTATCAACACATTCATATATAAATTTTTATTTATACGTTTATAATGGTCCATAATATTATGAATATATATTTACAATACGATCATAAGCACGTATCCAAATGTGCAAGTCGTTATTTTGTCCTCAACTCAATGTAATTAATAATTAAAATGGTTCAAACCCCTAAAAATCTAAATCTACAATGAAATAAATTAAATTAAATAAAACAAACATTTCACCACAGTACACCAACAAAAACAACAAAAACAACAACAACAAAAACATCAACATATAATGTTGGTAATTTATTTATGAATTTTCATGTTGTCATTCTGTGCTATATATAGAGACTTTACAGTATAATGAAAATTCATATCACGTTTTCAAAGTGCAAACTAGTGGTACAAATAATAATTTAGTAGATTACCTTTAACACCGAAAGAAAATTAAATGACTTTTTAATGAATACAACCAAAAAAAACCTAATCAAAACCGAGAAAGAGTGAATTATTAAAGGTGAAAAGTAGTTATTGTGAAAACAGGTCAATTTTGTTTGTTTTCACCATCTGAAAATTTACGAGCTTTAATACAATCGATGCACAGAACGTAATTCTGTTACAAAATTCTTCTTGAACTACATTATGTGTGATATACAATAAGAAACATAAAATTACCCTTATGATGATATTTGAATGAAAATCGAATATATTACAATTGAAAAGCATTTCCCAAAATTTTAAAATCGATAAAGTTTTTATTAACTATAACATTGAGCAAAATCAAATAAAAATGCATGCAGTTACTTGTAAGTCGTGTGTTATAAACTCAAAGGGAAGAGTATAAAATTCTTGCAGATGGAATAAAGATAGAATTGATTTTCAATTTCGAAAACTATGTTAAATCATAAAAAAGTTTTTTAGTATCAATATTTCAATATCTGAAGAATCGTTGTAATGCACTCATCGTTTCCAAAATTCAATTAGTTCAACTAGTTTGCGCTCAAACACAAAAATTTAACACAAATTTTATATATTTAATTTACATATTTGCATCACTTTGTGGTCTTACAACTTACATTATCTTGTTAAGGCTAATTCTTATTTCTCAAAATTCGTCATGTTGTTCATCAACGTTGTGTTCAGTTTTCATTTCAAGTCATATGTTGTTGGTTTGTCCGAAGGTGCGTCATTCACTGTTGTTTGCATATTTCTCTGTTATCGGTTTTTGACTCCTTCCGCGGATTGACAATGGATGTCTTTGTTCTTTGGCATCACACTTGCTTCCCTTAGTAGTTCTCTTGGTATGATAACCCTGATTATCTTGTTGTATAAAAGAGGATTTTGGAAGAGTTCACTTGGTTTTTTGATGTGTATGGGTGTTTTATTGTAGTGAATGCATATGGTATAGGTTTAGTAAGACTATACAGTTTGTGTAATTTGTTTGTTGTAAAATTTGTCACATTTTTCCTGATCTGAATATGTTCGTAGGTGATTATTGCAATAGCTAACAACCCCAGCTATTATAGGAACATGTGAAATATAGTGTCCTTCACGAAAGCCAGAGTCATATTAGCCGTAACCAAACAGCTATAGTACAAGTAGCAAGATGTCTTGTGTATGATTGAGCACTATATATTTGTATAGCCAGAACCGGATAATTTCAGCTGAAACCTACAGTCAAAATAACTATGGCACAAGTAGCACGATGCATTGTGCACTTTTTAATTTTGCAGCCGGAACCTTATAAGTCCTGCATTATACGACTCAGCTGAAATTAACGTTAACTGTGAGGAAAATCTGTATTACGCGCCAGAATTGCAAAAAAAAATAACTTTTATTCTCTCTCGAATACCTTTATGGGGTAATTTAATGAGGAAAGCTTTGGGGTCAACCAATTAAGCCCCAACATCAAGCGGAGTTGAGAACATATTCTGAATCCTTTCTAGATTCTATTCCTGAAGGCGTTGTGTATTAACTAAAATTGGATAAATAGTATACTTTAATTATTTTTTGTTTAGATTTGGGAGAAAACACCCGCGTGGATGTATTTGTCAAAAAAACATGTGGAGACATAGAATGGCATTTTTAAAATGTCTCTTGCTTCCCAAAAAAACCGAGGAAATAATGCGAATAAGACATCTTGGAAGTGCGGACATCCATGAGTCAGAAGTGTCGCTAATCGAATCAGATACGGTCATCGAAGTCAAAGAAAATAGGAAGGGACTAAATAAAAACAGCAACTGACAAAGCGTGTTGGAAATAAAAAAACGTAGAAGCAAAACTTCCATATAGTCCAGGGAAGTTAGGAAAAATAGCGGAAATTTTTAGGGACTGCAGATATCGAGATGCGGTTTTCTGCATTGTGTTTAGGAAGTTCCCAGGAAAAAGGCATATATCGTCTGGTTTAGGCATTTTTTGGAAAATGCCTTCTTGCTGTTCCCTAGAAACTTGTCCTGAGTTACACTTGTGACCAACGTCATGACCGTCCAGGAATCTGGAGCCATGCGTACGGTGGCAGAATTTTTATGCATACATCGCCGGTTTCTTTCCGTCGATTTAGTGGTAATTTGGTCATATCCATCGAAAACAACAAAAATTCTGTTCGTAAATGCTCTCTTTATGAATCTAACATACCCGTTGCATATCTCAACATGTTCTCGCCCTTTTTCCATCGTGTTTTCACTTCTTACACTTACCGATCTTTCTTTAAAAAGTTGATACAATTTTGATTTTTCATTTTTCCTCATTTCGTTCTTGTCAAACATAGCCGGGGGATAAGCTGCCAATTTGAATGTTAAATGGAAGTAATTCCATTGCCAGAATTGAATTCGGCATCCCCGAAAACCCCCGAGTAACGACTTTGGAGCGATTTTCATGCACGCTGCCATTTCTCCGCCAATTCACCCCCGCACCCCCACAGAGCTTTACCGTGCACCCCCGGATACCTCTAATGCCAGAATTGAGTTTGGCAGTTCCGAAAACCCCAGAGTAACGATTTCCGAGCGATTTTTCTTAGTTTCCAGTCGTTCCAATAATAGTGCAAGTAATCATGCAATTGGAAAATGCATTTTCCGGCGCAGAAAGCATTTTTCAAAAAATGTCTAAACCAGACGATATAGATTTTTTTCCTGGGAACTTCCTGAACACAATGCAGAAAACCGCATCTCGTTATCTGCTGTCCCTAAAAATTTCTACTATTCCGGTCGATTATGATCTAAATGCCCTGTACTAATATTCCAACCGCAAAATAGAAGCTACAGCGAAAAAATACCAATTTAAGTACTGACAAAAACGACATAACCACTATCAATACTTGTCCGTTTGATAGCATTTTTGCTATCTTTGCCGCATTATGTTTTAATGACGAGCAACCTTGAGATGAAATGTGCGGTCAAACTATAACAAGCAAATTTTGCCGGATTTTTAGAAAATGTTTACAATTCCTCGTCAAACATTGGTAAATTATCTGCGGAGATTTATAACAATCGTAATAAATTGACAAATGAAATTTTTTGCCGATTACGATTTATCAAATCGGGAACTATAGCTCAAACGAACGGGTCACTTTCATTGAATGCAAATCATCCACTGGAGGATTTTTCGCGATCTATGCATTTTCAACGATGATGTTACGTTCAGTGTCAATATTGAAAGAATTTGTGATAAATGTGGAACTAAACTCGAAAGAAAGTGTCCATTGCTTTCAACAGACATTAATGAACTGGATTTGAGAAATGTGAGCAACTCACTAAAGATACATATTCGGAAATCGCACTGTAGCTGTGGAAACTTACATAATATAAATAAAGTATATAATAGTGTAGTATAAGGTTGGGGATCGAGCCGTTAGAACCTCTAGAATGTTTTTCTGCAAAAGGTGTCTATAAGCCACATAACGAAATCGCTGAATTTAGGAAGTAAACTGTTCAATTAACGCGGCGTAATTGAGTACGACAGTTTGAATGAGCATTTCACTGCACGCATGCACTTAGAGACGATGGCAAATGAAAAACTTACGACGATTTGCAAAAGGCCGAGACCAACACCAACACTTCACGAAAAATGCTTGCCTACATGTTGTTCTATGTAGAAGAAATTAAATCAAACAGCGAATTATTCTGTAAACGATGAAATATAAAATATTATTAATAAATTAGTAGGAAATAAAATTTTGTTTCCGGACTTTTTTAAATTTTATTTAAACTTTTTATTTAATTAACACTAATAGCGGATCGGGAATTATAATGTGTCCAAATAATTCCACTTGAAATTTTAGCTAGTTCACAATGACCATCAACCATGCTTACTCTTTATTGCTCCGAATGGTTCACACTGACTACATACGGTTGCGGCTGGTCTTGATGGTTCTGGTTGAGTTGGCTAGTGCATAAAGTTTGCACTATTTATGTGAAAATTTGGTTTCGACTGGATTTTTATGGTTGTGGATGGCATTATAGTTTGGCTGTAAAAACATATAGTGTAAAACCTATTTTCCTACCTGTGCCATAGGTAGTTTGGCTGAAGAGGATATGGTTAATGAAGAGGATACAATCATTCAAAAACACTTAGTGCTCAATGATGCACAATCCATTGTGCTTCTGGTTTGATAGTAAGTTTGGCTGTATATAAGGTTTTTACCGAAAACTCGTGTAGTGCAAGACTTATAAGGTTTTGGCTGAAAAATTATATAGTGCACAATGATGCACAATGCATCGTGCTATTTGTGCCATAGTTAGTTTGGATGTAGAGGGTATGATTCTGGCTGAATTTGCAAGCTTCTTTTCCGAAAAATCGTATATTGCTGAATTTATAAGGTTCCAGCTGAAAAAAAATATATAGTGCATAATGATGCACAATGCATCGTGCTACTTGTGCAATAGTTAGTTTGGCTGTAGAGGGTATGGTTCCGGCTGAATCTGTAAGGTTTTTTTTTCGAAAAACGTATATTTCTGAATTTATAAGGTTCCGTTTGAAAAGTTATATAGTACACAATGATGAACAATAAATCCTGCTACTAGTGCTATAATTCGTGCTCCCGGCTGGCGTGACGGACACGAAATTTGATCTTAATCGACTAAGAAATAAACAAGTTTTTTTTCATTTGGCTTTCATTGACATTTGCATTTTTGAAAAAAGCCATTTAGGAAAATGCTGTTTTGAAAAATGCGTTTTATACCTATGAAATACGCAGTTTTGAAGAATGACATTCTGAAAAATGCCGTTTTAACCCTTATGCCGTTTTGAAATATGCCGTTTTGAAAAATGTAATTTCAAATTATGCCGTTCTGAACGGATCCCCTATTTTTCAATTTCATAAGATTTTTATTTAAAAGAATGAAACAAAGTTCTAAGAGATTAAAAAAATCATACAGAATTACAAAACCTTATTTGGGATTAGAACCTTATTATTTTTTTTAACTTTGTATTACCGTTGAGCACCAAATCTAAAAACTGAACCCATCTTAAAATTATAAATCAATTAATAAACCCAAAAACAATTTAAAAATGGGTAACATAACATGTCTGGACAGGCTTAAAACTTCAGACCTCAATATCTCGAAATCTACCAAAGTGCTAACAGAACCTTGTTGTTCTCAGGTCGCGAGTTATCATAATCTAAACTCTATTTATAAAATATACTTAACCGTTATAAAATATACTATTTCCAACAAAGTAAAAAATCATTTATTTTTTTTAAGTACCTGTACGAGTAATTAAAATTAAAAATAAATCCTAGTAGTATTAATATTTATTAGCGGACCACCACTGAAACACTCCTTCCTACTCCTCTAACACACATAACGAAAAATATAAAATATCGTCATCTTGCCTTCACCAACCGTCCTACATTTACGAAAACAATTTGACATCATTTGATACTAATTGATTCACTGCATTAAAAATTTTGCTATGACACGTTGTTTTATGTGGACGGTTCTAATCTTTGACTATAGATGGCAGTAAACTGAAATAAATTATAAGCATTTTTGTATAACCTTTTTCGTAAAACGTTAATCGTGGTAAAAAAAATCACTAAATTCTACAATGATTAAAAATTATATTACGGGCTGCGCTATTGGTAAGAACTTGTTTATTTTAGAACTTTTTAGGAACATTACTGCCACCTACAGTTCAGAAAAGAGACTGCCGATATAAATTTAATGGCGTATCATGAATTGGGTAAACCCATATAAATAATCTTACATATGTACTTATAATAAAATTATACCTGTCATACAACTTGATATCGATATATGATTATATGAAGTTGTATCACATTTTCTCTCTTGAGAGTATTGAAATAAAAAAAAAGTTTCTTTTGCAAACTACCCTTATCGGGATTCGAACCCGGTACCCCTGGACTTAAACGCCAGCTGTATTTAGTTATTGATAATTACATATTGTTATCAAGTCCAATTAAGATTAAACTTTATGTTTTCCCTTCAGCTTTCCATGATGATCCTGAACAGTAACAAGTTGCTGTTGCTAATAATATTATGGCACTGGCTATTTTTACGCGTCTGAAAAATCCAAAATTTCCAACTCTTTTTTATCAAATAAAGTCAAAACTAATATTTTAATGTGAATTAAACATGCTGCTCCTCTTTGTTTGAGTCGGATCTTCATCGAGTAATGCCTCTAATTCATCGTCTACGATTTTTTTTGGCTGTCCTAAGCAAGGCTTATCTTCAACACTAAAATTATTATTTCGGAAACGTTGAAACCATTCTCTACAAGATTTATCAGTTGCAGGATTGTCATGGTAATCTTTCTCAAGCTTTCGATGTGCTCTAATTAAAACAAAAAATTAACTCTTCCCGCAAATGCTGTTTTGTTATCACGAAATCCGGCAGATGTTTAATCTGTCGGAAACAATGGAAATCAGAGTTCACTAAAAAAATGTATTAGCCAGAGCCACTTTTTGAAAACGGACCGAATTTAAATTTGGAGTCCCATTATTTTTTTTGCTTCTTCTTTGTTATTTTCTTGTAACTGTTTTTTATTGTGATTGTTCCGTATATCGTGGTATATTGATGATGACTGATTTTTTCAAATCAATAATATCATCAGTTCGAAACTGATTGTTGTGATTCTTACAAATCTATAAGTCAAAAATATTTTATTCTAAAACTATTTGAAGTGATAACCGTTCTAAGTAATTTTTAACAATTTTATTGGTACACATAATGTTTGTTTACCAACAAAATGTATATGGCATTTGAAAAATTTAGTTGTCTCTTTCATTTTAGTTGATTCTGCCCTAGTCACCGTTTACTTTTTTAATTACACTTTTTTCAAGCCAGTGTCATAATACCATAACCCTAAACGGTTATTTATAAAAATATTTTTTTCCTTTGACAAAGTTAGGTGATTGTATCATTACAATTTAAAAAAATAAAACCTGCCTTAAAAACTAATGCGAAGTTATCTACCAACTATTATGCAATATGGGAATTAACTCTTTGTCTTCTGAATTATCGGAATAGGTGTACAAAGGGCCGAATGTCGAAGTGCCGAATGTCGAAGGGCCGAATGTGTCGAAGGGCCAAATGTCGAAGGGCCGAATGTCGAAAGGCCGAATGTCAAAGAGCCGAATGTGTCGAAAGGGCGAATGTGTCGAAGGGCCGAATGTCGAAGGGCCGAATCTGTCGAAGGGGCCCGAGTGGGTCGAAGGGCCGATTTTTTTTTGTTTTTAGAAATATAATTTTTTTAATTTTGTTATTTTATGGAATATTTTGTAAATTTTTGAAGTAAAACTTCTTTAGGCACGCTTGACTTGGGGACTAAGCTGGCAAATGCGTTACGAAAAGTGTAATCGAACGAGGCGAACGAAACAATATACGCAAAACGAAATCATTTTCCTTTAGTATCAGGATGTGCCATGACAATTCATAAATCCCTAGGTGGAACATTAGTTGATACCATTTTATTTTAATCATTGGTTAAAAAAATGGGATAAAAAGAAAATAGGAAAATTGGAAAATTGGTAAATGGAAAATTGGAAAATTGGAAAAATTGGAAAAATGGAAATTTAGAAATTTGCAAAATTGGAAATTTTGAAAATTTGTAAATTGGAAAATTGGAAAATTTTAAAATTGGAAAATTAGAAAATTGGAAAACAAGTAAATGGAAAATTGGAAAATAGGAATATATGAAAATATGAAAATATGAAAATATGAAAATATGAAAATATGAAAATATGAAAATATGAAAATATGAAAATATGAAAATATGAAAATATGAAAATATGAAAATATGAAAATATGAAAATATGAAAATATGAAAATATGAAAATATGAAAATATGAATATATGAAAATATGAAAATATGAAAATATGAAAATATGAAAATATGAAAATATGAAAATATGAAAATATGAAAATATGAAAATATGAAAATATGAAAATATGAAAATATGAAAATATGAAAATATGAAAATATGAAAATATGAAAATATGAAAATATGAAAATATGAAAATATGAAAATATGAAAATATGAAAATATGAAAATATGAAAATATGAAAATATGAAAATATGAAAATATGAAAATATGAAAATATGAAAATATGAAAATATGAAAATATGAAAATATGAAAATATGAAAATATGAAAATATGCAAATATGAAAATATGAAAATGTGAAAATATGAAAATATGAAAATATGAAAATATGATATGAAAATATGAAAATATGAAAATATGAAAATATGAAAATATGATAAATGGAAAATTGGTAAATTGGAAAACTGGTAAATTGGAAAATTGGAAAATTGAAAAATTGGAAAATTCGAAAATTGGAAAATTGGACAATTGGAAAATTGAAAAATTGAAAAATTGAAAAATTGAAAAATTGAAAAATTGCAAAATTGCAAGATAGGAAAATAAAAAATATGAAAATAGGAAATTTTGAAAGTTGGTAAATTGGAAAATTGGAAAATTGGAAAATTTGTAAATTGGAAAATTGAAAAACAGGAAAATTGGAAAGTCATAATATAGACTTCTATGTCACTGACTGACTCACTCGAGAACGCACACGGTGACCAAAAATTTTTTTTTCTATATTATAACATCTACATATGTCACTCACTAACTTACTCACTCCAGAACGCACAGGGTGACCAAAAAAAATTCGTCCGTATGATATATTTTATATATGTATTTTTTCTATATTATAGCTCCATTTCACACGAGGTATCGCAGAAACCGATTCTTTCTTCGTTTCTTTCCCCGATTGCCTATGATACAGGTTTTAATGCGACTTAAACATATTTTCGATGAAACCACATGATGTACTGTGGTTATACATAAATGAAATAAAAAATATTTCAAGGCCATTTTTACTATGCGAAGAGATTTCAAAAATGGTTTTTTTGTCCATTTTGTGACACATACATAAACATTGTCTATTACGACTAGTTGGCCTTGAAAAAGTTACCAAGTTACAAGGTTACCTCTTGTGGCATCAGACATAAACGGCTAGTTGACACTCGAGAACGCAAAGGGTGACCAATTTTTTCCAATATTATAATTTTTCTATATTATATTATAAATATTAAATATATAGGGTGATTTTTTTGTGGTTAGGATTTTCATGCATTAGTATTTGACAGATCACGCGGGATTTCAGACAAGGTGTCAAAGAGAAAGATGCTCAGTATGCTTTGACATTTCATAATGAATAGACTTACTAACGAGCAACGCTTGCAAATAATTGAATTATATTACAAAAATCAGTGTTCGGTTCGAAAAGTGTTTCGCGATTTACGTCCGATTTATGGTCTACATAATCGACCAAGTGAACAAACAATTAATGCGATTGTGACCAAGTTTCGCACTCAGTTTACTTTATTGGACATTAAACCAACCACACGAATGCGTACAGTGCGTACAGAAGAGAATATTGCGTCTGTTTCTGAAAGTGTTGCTGAAGACCGTGAAATGTCGATTCGTCGCCGTTCGCAGCAATTGGGTTTGTGTTATTCGACGACATGGAAGATTTTACGCAAAGATCTTGGTGTAAAACCGTATAAAATACAGCTCCTGCAAGAACTGAAGCCGAACGATCTGCCACAACGTCGAATTTTCAGTGAATGGGCCCTAGAAAAGTTGGCAGAAAATCCTCTTTTTTATCGACAAATTTTGTTCAGCGATGAGGCTCATTTCTGGTTGAATGGCTACGTAAATAAGCAAAATTGCCGCATTTGGAGTGAAGAACAACCAGAAGCCGTTCAAGAACTGCCCATGCATCCCGAAAAATGCACTGTTTGGTGTGGTTTGTACGCTGGTGGAATCATTGGACCGTATTTTTTCAAAGATGCTGTTGGACGCAACGTTACGGTGAATGGCGATCGCTATCGTTCGATGCTAACAAACTTTTTGTTGCCAAAAATGGAAGAACTGAACTTAGTTGACATGTGGTTTCAACAAGATGGCGCTACATGCCACACAGCTCGCGATTCTATGGCCATTTTGAGGGAAAACTTCGGAGAACAATTCATCTCAAGAAATGGCCCGGTAAGTTGGCCACCAAGATCATGCGATTTGACGCCTTTAGACTATTTTTTGTGGGGCTACGTCAAGTCTAAAGTCTACAAAAATAAGCCAGCAACTATTCCAGTTTTGGAAGACAACATTTCCGAAGAAATTCGGGCTATTCCGGCCGAAATGCTCGAAAAAGTTGCCCAAAATTGGACTTTCCGAATGGACCACCTAAGACGCAGCCGCGGTCAACATTTAAATGAAATTATCTTCAAAAAGTAAATGTCATGGACCAATCTAACGTTTCAAATAAAGAACCGATGAGATTTTGCAAATTTTATGCGTTTTTTTTTAAAAAAAAGTTCTCAAGCTCTTAAAAAATCACCCGTTATATTAGAAGTTTTACTTCAGTAGTGTGATCTAAAGCACACTTAATTTTTTATTTTTTATTAAACATAAATAAATTTCTTATGAATTTATGTATTTTAATATTTTTCATCTTTGAAAATTTATGAAATTCCACGTATCCAGTCAGCGATACATTTTGGTGAAGGAAAATGTTGTCATGCGCCACCAGAGACATTTGGCCTTATGTGTCAGCCTTCTGATAATAGGTATATGGTAGAAAAAAAAATAATTGAATTTAATAATTAAATTAAATAAAAAAATAAAAAAAAGGAACAGCTTTAGTATCGCAGTCAAATATGTTTGACAGTCTGAGCGACGATGGCGCCAGTTTGATCAAAAGCGGATTTTTTATAACTAAAAATATGTTGCTTAGCACTTTCTGTGTCTCAAGCTAACTCCATCTATCGGAATAAAAATGAGCTAAAATTAAAATTTTACGTTAAGCCGTGATAAAATAATTTTTTAAAAATTAAACAACAATTAAACAATTAAAAGTTTCAAAATTTGTTTTAGGTGAAGGCAAATCTCTACTTGGCAATATTGAAATTACCTTATATTTGATTTGAATTTGTTTATGCTTCGTCAACCTTGCAGACCCAGATCAAAGAGAAAGTATCGCGCGTATCGCTTCTTCTGATAGATGTACCACACATGTTAGCTTAATTCGTTGTGTAAGAGAGGAATCTACGAATATATAGAATCGGATTAAGCATTTGATTTGAATTTGTTTATGCTTCATCAACCTTGCAGACACAGATCAAAGAGAAAGTATCGCGCGTATCGCTTCTGCTAATAGATGTACCACAAATGTTAGCTTATTTCGTTGTGTAAGAGACGAATCTACGAACATATAGAATCGGATTAAGCATTTGATTTGAATTTGTGTATGCTTTATCAACCTTGCAGATACAGATAAAATAGATACTATCGCGCATATCGCTTCTTCTGATAGATGTACCACAAATGTTAGCTTAATTCGTTGTGTAAGAGAGGAATCTACGAATATATAGAATCGGATTAAGCATTTGATTTGAATTTGTTTATGCTTCGTCAACCTTGCAGGCACAGATCAAAGAGAAAGTATCGCGCGTATCGCTTCTGCTGATAGATGTACCACAAATGTTAGCTTATTTCGTTATGTAAGAGAGGAATCTACGAACATATAGAATCGGATTAAGCATTTGATTTGAATTTGTGTATGCTTTATCAACCTTGCAGATACAGATAAAATAGATACTATCGCGCATATCGCTTCTTCTGATAGATGTACCACAAATGTTAGCTTATTTCGTTGTGTAAGAGACGAATCTACGAACATATAGAATCGGATTAAGCATTTGATTTGAATTTGTGTATGCTTTATCAACCTTGCAGATACAGATAAAATAGATACTATCGCGCATATCGCTTCTTCTGATAGATGTACCACAAATGTTAGCTTAATTCGTTGTGTAAGAGAGGAATCTACGAATATATAGAATCGGATTAAGCATTTGATTTGAATTTGTGTATGCTTTATCAACCTTGCAGATACAGATAAAATAGATACTATCGCGCATATCGCTTCTTCTGATAGATGTACCACAAATGTTAGCTTATTTCGTTGTGTAAGAGACGAATCTACGAACATATAGAATCGGATTAAGCATTTGATTTGAATTTGTGTATGCTTTATCAACCTTGCAGATACAGATAAAATAGATACTATCGCGCATATCGCTTCTTCTGATAGATGTACCACAAATGTTAGCTTAATTCGTTGTGTAAGAGAGGAATCTACGAATATATAGAATCGGATTAAGCATTTGATTTGAATTTGTTTATGCTTCGTCAACCTTGCAGGCACAGATCAAAGAGAAAGTATCGCGCGTATCGCTTCTGCTGATAGATGTACCACAAATGTTAGCTTATTTCGTTGTGTAAGAGAGGAATCTACGAACATATAGAATCGGATTAAGCATTTGATTTGAATTTGTGTATGCTTTATCAACCTTGCAGATACAGATAAAATAGATACTATCGCGCATATCGCTTCTTCTGATAGATGTACCACAAATGTTAGCTTAATTCGTTGTGTAAGAGAGGAATCTACGAACATATAGAATCGGATTAAGCATTTGATTTGAATTTGTGTATGCTTCGTCAACCTTGCAGACACAGATCAAAGAGAAAGTATCGCGCGTATCGCGTCTGCTGATAGATGTACCACAAATGTTAGCTTAATTCGTTGTGTAGGTCCCTATATTATTTCAAATTATTTTGCATCAATAGCTTACAAAAATTCCTTGGGGGTGAAGGGTGAACCGTCTCAATTGACGAATATTTAATAATAATCGCATGTGACTTAATAAATTTTATTTTATTTATAAACCATATATTTACATTTTGACTTTAAATTAATCATTTAAAATTATTTATTTTACTAAACATTTAAAAATAGTTCATATGTTACAAATTCAAATTTATTTTATTTATAAAAATATCTCTAAGATGGCAGTCAATTAAATTAACAATTTTTTAGTTAAAATTAAAATTTAATCCAAAAGCGGAAAAAATTATAAATAATATATAAAAAATTGAAATTTATCTAAGATGGCGTCTAATATGTTTACATTTTTAGTTAAAATTATGACCATTTTGAAAAAAATGTCACGACAGTCAATTTTGACTGCGATACTAAAGGTACACATTCGGCCCTTCGACATTCGGCCCTTTGATATCATACCAAATTATCCGTTTCTTAATTAGAAATACAAAATCCCTCAAAAGAGTATATTTTACAACATAATCAGTTCATTTAATAGTATATTAGATAGATGAAGCAAAAATGATAAAATTTCAATTTGTTGAACTTCTGTTAAAAAAAAACTTTTTACCGATGAAGAAATATATTGAAGAGGCGATAACATTTGGAATCTTTCTGTGCACCTTGTATTCAATAAAAACCAATAAAATCATAAAAATGTTTTAAATCATAAGAAAAAACATAATTTGTCAAATTAAATGCTCTTAGCTTATTTTCTTGGTACTTAACATAATTATTTGTGAATGTTCTTCATCATTGAAGAAAAATAATCGTTCCTCATTTAAAGGTCTGGCATTCATATTTTATTTATACCAAACGCTTTTTAAGAACATTAATATTAAATATTTATCCTAGATGAACTTTACTTTGGCAAGAAAAAAAAACACTAATTGGGATTTTGTTTGAAAATATTTTTAAATCTCAGATTTACTTATATTTTTTCTTAAAAAATAATAAATTTATAAATTTTCCATTTTAAGCACTTAAAACAAGATATTATGATAAACGATATAAAGAAGACGTCTTAATTAGTTTTATGGATCACCAAAAGATGCTATAAATTCATAATACGATAGCAATTTATATTCATAATATTTTATATAGTTAACTGTACGGTAAATAAACTCAATGTGATCTTACAGTACATAACTCTTTAATTACTTGTGTCTTGATGTACTTGTTTCAAGTACTCGTATTTTGTGATATTCATCAAAATATAGAGAATCAAAAGAAAAATTCTTCTTATTTTCTGTTCGACTACCATATTTTACATTTGTTTGTAACTGTAAAGTGCTATATGTTTACCATTTTCCATATTACATTAAATTTAACATTTCATTGCAAATTTGATGAAACCGCACGATTTTGTTTCATTTATTTAATTAATCATATTTTAAAAATAAGTAAATAAGTCGACAATGTGAACTTTAAATTTAACTTAAAATGGAGGGGTGAATATAATGTGGCCAACACACGACTACCGCTTACCACGAATGTATATGTTAAAGTCCACAATCGGAATATGGGCCGAAATTTAAATTTTTTAGATTCGTTAACACGAATTAAAACCGGTTGTTCAGCGCATCATTACGAATTGTTTGATGACCTTCCCCTACATTCTCGTAGTTTCATTTATTCCGCATCAGAGGTTTAAGCGTCATGAGGGGCACAATTCGTTTCCGCGAGCCCGTAAGAGTTAATACAGCTGTTAGTCCGTAGTAGTGTAAAGTGGCCGGTTCTGGATCGTCCCAGTCCCAAAAATGACTAGCCGGTCCTGGGTCATTCCAATCCCAAATTGACGTCATAGGTGTCGTTGTCGTTTGTGACGTCATTTTGGGATTTGGGATGACCCAGAAACAGCAGCCGGAGCTGGAGCATGCCAATCCCAAAATGACTTCAAAAACGACTACATCACCTATGACGTCATTTTTGGGATTGGGATGACCCAGGACCGGCTAGTCATTTTCGAGACTGGGACGCTCCAGAACCACCAACTTTACACTACTGTCTGTACTATTCCAAATTTTAATTTGCACTAATACCAATAAACAAATACTCCGTGGGAGTGAAGGTGAACTATTTCAAGAATAAAGCACTCATTCCACAGATTTCTAAGCAATAAAATAGTTTTTTCCAATTTTTATTCGGACATTACCGATTTCGGGCTTTTACTATAAGAAACACATAGATCTCAAATACACAACTCTCTAAAGTGAAAAATCAAACTACCGGACTTTTGTTAACACTGTCTGTAACGCTAACCCTGGCAGTCGACTAGATATTTTTAACAAAGCAAAAGAAAGAAAAGGTGTTTACACCAAAGCACGCCATAATTTCCACCGCTAGCTCAGTGGTGGAGGTAATACTGATTGTGGGATTGTGTTCTGGCTGAGCTGCTCCAGATCACTTTGGAAAAGCCCGTGCAGAAAAAAATAAAGGAAAAGAAACATTCTGACTGACAAATTTATATTTTCTACGTGCAAAATTTAAATGTAATTTTTTTTAAATACGAGTTGTGAAGTCTCAATTGATATTTCGCCTGGAAATTTGTAATTTTTCTCTGCATATGGATGAAAGCACGAAATATTTAAAGTCGTGAATGATTTTTTAGCACCAAACTGAACCAGTAGCCATTGCATTCGTTACCCCAAAACTTTTGCAGTAAAAAACATGCCAATGTCTTTGAAAAATATCCTTGATGAGTCTGTAAAGATCATAAATTTCATCAAATCGAGACTCTTGCAAACACAGCCTTTTAAGACTATTAGCGTAAATATGGAAAGCATTCATAAAGCTTTATTTCTCCATGCTGAAGTACGATGGTTGTCACGAGAGAAGTTTTTGCTCAACTATTCGATCTCCGTTCCGAATTGTGAACTTTTTTCATGCTAAACCAAATGGATTTACAAGAAAGACTGACAGATAAACTGTGGTTGTTTCGACTTGAATACCTCGCTGCAAATTTGTCACTTCAAGGAAAACAAGTAACAGTGTTCACAGCTTTTAACAAAACATTGGAGTTTTCGATCATTTGCTTACATGCTTGTGAGCTATAGATCCCAATACTTAAAGGTTAAAGAATGTTTCGATGAAATTAATGGGGACATTGAAGAAAGTGTTTTTATGTTGTGTGATGAAATTCATCAACATTTGGAAGATATTCTAAACTCAGTTAAACAGTATTTTCCAGATGAGCAGAATGAAAAGATTAAAAATTACACATGGATTCGAAACCCATTCATAGTTCAGAAAATACCAAAAGAATTCACAGTTAACCTTTATGTCCCTAGACAATTCCTACGAATTTTCCTACGTAACACCCTGAAGAGGTACATATGTACCTTCATATTATTTCATATACAAATTGGGATTTTTCGAAATTTATATGCACAAAATAAGGCAAAAAATGTATTATATATATTAATTATTGTACACCATTATATGTAAATAACTGTAAATAAACTGAAAATAGAATAATCCGTTACAAAACTCTGGACATGCGACGAACATCCTCTGTATAGAATACTCTGTATACCCTTTCTCAGGTTCGATAATAATAATACCAGATCGGAAAGGTTAATTACCGATAAAGCAGCGCCTATTTCAGATATTTGGCTAATGCTAAATGAAAATTTACGTAAAGCGTACGTCCCATCAGAAAATCTAGTTATAGACGAGCAATTGTTTCCTTACCGTGGAAGGGTTCACACAGTATATGCCTTCCCAACCAGCTAAATAGGGCATACTATGGTGATGATGCAAATGTTTATCCACTTACCGGTCAAATATATACCGGAAAACCAACGACTGGAAGAGAAAAGAACCAGGGAGTTCTAATTTGTGTACGGTGCTACCAGTCGCACGTTTGTTGATGTCTTGGGATTTGTCAGTAGTAGGTACGTTAAAAAAATGTAACATACGAGTATATACCGTTGGAGATGTTGGCGACCAGAAATCGAGGATTTGGATTTTCGGAAGATAATAAAGTTTCCAGTTGTTCTTCTGTTCCCAAAAAACAGTAATGTAATTAGTTTGCCAACTTCACAGTCCGATAGTTACACTCAGAAATTTAAGCCTGAAATAATCTATTTCTATAATAAGACCAAAGGCCGAGTTGACACCAAGGATAAATTTTCAAGGATTATTCTACCAAAAGCAAACATTGCGATGGCCAATGGCTATATTTTGCCACATGTTGGATGTGGCATCTTTAGCCAGCTACCTTATTTATAAAATAAATAATAATTCGTTTGTTAAACGATCAAACAGGCGTAGGAAGTTTCTTCAAGATTTGGGACGATCCCTAGCAATGCCATGAACAGAAATGAGGATCTAAAAATCATAAAATTAGAAAACACTTTTTCACAAAGTGTTTTCTAATTTTATGATTTTTTTTTTTATGAAGAAACCATAAATTTTTAGCACTTGAACACCATTCCACCAACTATGGAGAAAACAACCCAATTAATAGGATGTCTAAATCTTTCAACTTAATTGACGATGTATTTGACTTCAACTTATCAAAAGACAACTTTAAAAATATCCTTAAAGACTTTTTTCTAAATTTTTAATTGTTTAAACCAAAATTTGGTTTATATTTTTTTTTTTATTCTGTTTTAAAGTTTTTTGTTGTTTTAATATAATTTTAACTATAACTGTAAATAATCTGAAATCATACATGTATATTACAAAATAGATTTCTTTAAATAAATAAATAAATAAATAAAAAGTTTGCAAAATAATTGGTTCTCGGTCACTCAATAACTCAAAACTAAACAGCAATAACCAGTGAACGAGCAGAAAATATTGGAAGCTCCAAACCAGTCGTCGGTTTCTGTTATTTATGTCGAACAATCATAAACAGAAAAATCAGAAAAAATTGTTGTTTGCTATCGACCGATATGCGATGAGATGAGCACACTCAAACAATCTGAAAGTGTTTTGATTGTTCACCATAACTTTTTACATAATTGTTTTTTTTATTACATATTATTTGAAATAAGTGAAGAATTCGTGTTTAAAATAACTAAGGTACACATGTACCTTATCAGGGCTTTCCGAAGGAAGACAGTACAAAAATATTTGAACTGTAATATTTTTAAAACTCGGCATGTTATAGATACATTTTTTGAGTGATATAGCATCACATTGAGTGGCTTCAAGATGTCACTGAAGCTCACTTCTCTAACTTCATTATAACTAATACATAAACCCATTTCAAAATAGAAAAGTTACACCTGTACCTAATCAGGGACATAAGGGTTAAAGAGTACGAAGTCTTCATTGACACGATTTCAGATTCCTCACCGTACTGCCCATATTTGAAACAGTATCTTTGCCAGAATTTTGGTGCACTTTAAGAGAAGGATATGCAGATTTATCAATGAAAGCTGTTAAAATACTTCTCCCTTTCGCTACGATTTATCTGTGTGAGTCCGAATTTTTTACGTATGATGCAGAAGGTAACCTACGGATTCAACTTACAACTATAAAGCCCTACAAAGAAGAATTATGTAAAAATTGGAAACTAGTCCCACTAATAACGTTCGGTTTTTTATAATTTATTATATGTTGCAATAAATAAATAAGTTTTATTAAAGTACAAACAATTTAATTTTTACTTTTAATTTATGAATTTGTAAATAAAATTTATAAAAAATAAACTACTCTTCTCTGTTAGGCATCATCGATTGGCACATACACACAATTAGTGATTACTGAACTATTGGGGTTTCGTGTAAATTATTATGGTTGGAGGGCTCCGCAGCTCAAAAAGAACCGGTGATCTATGAGAACCCAAAAGTTTGTAACGGAACACCCCGTTCGGCGCAACTCCAACGGAACACGAATAGTTACAACTTGGGTGCCTCTGTAACGAAACTCTCCGTTCAATTAACTGACAAAGCCACAGAGGTCTACGCGGTTATAGCTTAAAGCTCAGGGGCATAATCGTGGGGACATGATGCCATGCTGAACAAACCGCAGAAAATAAAAATTAAAGGAAAGAAAATTAAAAAGAAAAGAGACCGAAAGTAATTTACCGAAACTGGAGGAAAGCAAAAAATAAAAGATAATTGTAAACCGGGTCGCAAAAAAATTTGAGTTCTGTTGTATTATTGCTGGCTCCACAAACAAAAGATATTTTATCGCCAAAGGAGAAAACGAAATACAAGAGGAATACGATTACCAAACAATAACAGGCTCCACCTCGAGTAAATCACAATACGTCGCACGACCCATCTTTAAGAGTGTGTTTCGGACAATAATATAAAAGGCAACAAGTTGAAAAATATGAAAAATAGAATCAATAGTTTTTTGGGCGCCGCGTGTTAGTCATCCATACATTAAATAAACCGCCCGTCAACATTGAATAAGAAAAGAAAATTCCAAACACAGCACCTGGAACTTTTCTTTTAACATTCAAACCTCGATTTTCTAATTTCTGAAACTCGACTAAAAAAACTTTTTTATCCCTTCAATCTGTCCTGGGGCCAAGGCTTTCCCAACTCTTTCGCGGTTTGCTTTTTCCATCCTTACTTTTATGCCGTTGCCAGCCAAATCGAAGACGTATGGCTAAAGGTCCAATTTTAGCACCATCTGCACATTGCATAGCTCCATGCCAGCCTATACTGGCATGGAAGATGGGCCATCCCATGAGTTTTGCACTTCGACAGGAGGTCATGCTCCACTTCATAATAAATCATAATCTGTTATGAAATGAAAATTCCCTTTACATCCTGCCTCTATCGGGATTCGATCCAGGTACCTCCCGATACAAACGCCAAAGCTTTAACCACTGTGCCAGTGAAATGTAGAAAAATATATTTTTTATTTTGTTCTTTTTTAGTTTTGTTTCATGTGTGCGTCACTCCCTGTCTCATTCCCGCCATACATTAATCGCACTATTCGCACCAAACAAACCGCATCCGGTCCAGCAAATGCACATAATATACACATCGGTCTCAACTCTAAAATTTAGCACATTTTAATGCTACTCGTGAAAAGAGAAAGGCAATATATTACATGGAGCGACATATAGTGCAGCGCCAACAATGTATTATTTGCTATGGGAAGAATGGGATAAATAATAATAGGCTGAGGAAAGATCAATCCATTATTTGTTCGCTAGACGGCTTTAGGGGTATATATCTCGTGATGTATTTGTCGCACCAAGCCATACTTATACTCGTTAGAAAGGGAGTTCATGTACTAGTAAATTTTTTAATGATTCTTTTAATTGATGGATTCAGTTGTGAGTTTTAGCGTGTAAAGGATGGAGGCAAACAAATATAAAATTCGCTATATTTTACAATTTTACAAATGCGAAAACGCCAGTCAAGCGACTGAAATTATGAATGCTGTCCAGTTTCGTCGATTTCGTTCTGGTTATTTCGATATCCAAGGATGCACCAAGCACTGGAAGGCCTATCGTCGAAAATGTCTATAAAATCCTGTAAATTATCGAAGTAAACCAGCTAGCGAGCTGTCGTAGCATTGCCCAGGCTGCAGATCGACCACAAAACAGTTTTAAACCATTTGCATAAGGCTTGCTTGAAAAGGAACCTCAATGTTTGGGTGCCGCACGAGTTGACGAAACATAAATTGATGGACTGTGTTTCGATCAGCGAATCCTTGGCCCAACGGAACAAAAACGAGCCATTTCTGAAGCGAATGGTAACTGGGGTCGAGAACTGGGCTACATACGACAATGTCAAGCGGAAACGATTATGGTCGAAGGCCGGCGAAGCATCCCAAACCGTGGTCAGGATTGACGGCTAGGAAGGTTTTGCTTTGTGTTTGTTGGGTTTCGAAGGTAATTATCTACTATGAGTTGCCAAATGGCCAAATGATCAATTTGGACCGACTAAAGGCACAATCGACTAGAAACGGCCAATTAGCCAACAGGAGAGGCATCGTGTTCCACCAGGACAACACGCGTTCCTGATGAAGCTGCGGTAGCTTAGTTGGAAAGCCAGGTGGTGGTTGTGTAAAATTGGCCTCAAGAGGCTTGCAAAAATTGGCTATCTCAGTTATCTGCTAATAGGGATAATACATTTCGGAAAAGCTGCATAAGGAAATTTTCTTATGGCAACAAGTTATGGAGAAAAACGGGGCATATTTGAGTCAAAACAAATCGTTGTAGCCATGTTAAATAAAGTCCCGAAATAAACGTAAAAATAATGGATTTATTGTTTCTCAACCAAAAAAAATAGTTGAAAATTGAAACAAAATCTTGTTAAGACGAATCCGAGTCGTAACAATATATTGCTGAATACATTTTCAGTGTATTAGGGATTATCATAAAACTAACCCATTCGTCACATATAAAGATACCGGTTTCAATATTCGAAAATGTAGGCCAGTACGTAGAACAACATCAATACATTTGTAAAATACATCAAAACACATTAAATTTTGTAAAAAGTACAAAACCTGTCAGAGTTCTGCCCATTTTCGCCACTTATATTACAATTTACCTAACAAAACTATTAAAACGGGTTCGTTGCTATTTTGGGAATGTCAATTTAAAATCCAATTGGAGTATTGCTAAAATCTTGAAGATGGAAATATAATTGTTTTGTCAAAATCACGGAATTTCAAAATTCCAAAAATCATTGTTAGACGAAATTAAGTGGGCATCTCTGGCAATGGCAGTACAAATGAAAATATGAATTCTATTATAGACATAGCAAAGTCCATTAGAATCGAATGCCAATCACTAACGGTTAAATAATGTGTAATCTATTTGAAAAAGTCCGTGGGAACCTGTGAACATCTCTATGATCGGCGGGTATATGTAAAGTAAATTTGTTACGAATTTTAAAATTTTATTAACCAAAGACAGGTTCTACAGAATCAAGTAACATTCAATACAATTTACACTTACTGGTCGAGCTATATAGAAATAATATATCACAATGTATTTCTCTGTCTCTGTCTCTCTCTCTCTCTCTCTCTCTCTCTCTCTCTCTCTCTCTCTCTCTCTCTCTCTCTCTCTCTTTCTCTCTCTCTCTCTCTCTCTCTCTCTCTCTCTCTCTCTCTCTCTCTCTCTCTCTCTGGCACTATATCCCATCAAGGGATTTGTCCGCCTCAAATGAGGTTTCATAATCATATTTTCATTTCGGATAATGAGTGATTAATTCATTGATCCTAAACCAGCCGTGAAATTTTTTTCTTGTCACCACCGGGAATCGAACCTCCGGTCGCTGGACCAAGCATGCTAACCACTTTGCCACCGGGGCTGCAAAAATGATATAAAAAAATATGTATACTTTACTTAAATTTTATAAATAGGTTTATGCTTTATAAAATTGTCAGCTAGAATCTGTAGATATTTCAATATTCGAAGGCACAACATTAAGAACCGTGGTTAATTTTATAATTTTCTTTTGAAAATAAATTCCAATTGGAAAGATAACCAATTTAACAGTTTTAATAATTTTTTTAGCACAATCTTCATTAGCATTCAATTTGTTCATTCGATATTCTGCTGCTGGCAGCAAAGTAAGAATTTCCCCTCCTGAAAACATTAAAGGATTAGAGGTTGGTTTCGGGTTTTTTACCACTGGATAGATTTTCAAAATTATTGAGCGCACCTTTCTGTTTGTTCGTTTCCTTGTACTTCAAATTTTTCATAATTTCCCGGAAAAGTATGCACTGAAACGTAAGAACAGTTTTTTATAACTGACATTGACATCAATATTTTTTTTTATTTTTTTATTTTTGATAACCTAACTGACAGAATTCAGATCATACTGTATTGTACATATACCACAAACATTGTACATTGTATACCACAAACTTATCGAATATAACGCGTGACTTCGAATTACACGTACATAATAAATTTAATTAAACATAATTCTGTAACCCTCACAAAATTCAATAAATTCGACATACATTTGTACCAAATTTGAGTAATAAACAGGGTAATTTCTTATACATCATGTATAGGCATTCATGATCAAAATGTTGCGTACGCGATTCACATAATAATAAATGTAAAGAGATAGAAATAAAAAATTGAATTGTAATATTTGATTGATTTGGGAATATCACACTAGGATAAATTTATAATTTTCGCGGGAGTACACAATGAGTAAAATGATCCACGTGGCGCACAGTTGAATAATGATTACGAGTAAATATATGAAAAAAAATTGTCTTTGTATTTTGGAATACACGAGAGTCTCACTTTCAAATTTATGTTTACAATTATTGATGATTAGTCGGCACATTATCAGCACTTTGACTATTGGCATAAAATAAAATTTCGCTTACGAAATGACTAAAATATGTGAAAATCTTCTCATCGTGAAGATCAGTTTTCAAGGTACCAGCCGAATCATTCAGTAAGATTTCTTGAATCATTTCGCTTTCATGGTTTCGCTTGACACAGGTTTAAAAATTTAATATAAAACCAATAAAAATTTAAGGTTGGGTTTTATGAAATAATATGGAGAATTCAAACAATCATGATGAGGCAAAATACATTAACCCAACTTTAAAAATTTCTTTGCTCAAACTGAAATCGAACAGATGGCCATCGAACAGATTATTTTTCTAAGTGGCGTAGCTTGTCAGAACTCGTGTCAATCTTTGGATGTTTCCACTATGAAAAGAACATCCGCCGTTCATTTTGTAATCGAATGACACCACCAGTTTATTGGTAGGAGATTCGTAAATAGTTGTTAATCGTCCTAACAGAGATGTTTATTACGCGGAAGATCATCTTTAAGCATTTTTACTAGTTGACCAATCTTGAGTTTTAGTCTTTTTTGATTCCATCAAAAATGGATTTGGTTTGCTGGATGCATAGTAGTCTCTGATAATGCCACTAAAGCAGCACCGACTAAAAAATTCGCATACATTAGAGCATTGAAATCACCAATGACTTCGATAGAGGCACATAAAGAACGCAAGTTCATTTCTACCTACCTCTCCGTTAATATGGCATGTAGTTTTTCGTACGTGAGAACCATTGACAAACTGATTTATTCATATGTTATTTCATTGATTTAATGTCTACTTCGCACAGGTGTCCAAAACGATGAGACGGTGTTACTCAAATTGGGCTTGTTAATTTTACAGAAACTCAAAAGTCATTTCAATGTCTCCTTGTACTTTGTCTGTTTCTCTAATAATAAGTAGGGCAAAAGTTCGTGGCCTTTTTCCCGATAGATGGCTTTATATTCACATATCTCAGTAACCATCGATCGTACTGGGCAATTCTTATGTGTGTTTAACATGGACTCTCCACCTGTTATTGCTATCTAGTTATGCCAGAAAATTTCGATCAAATAGCAAGTGGAGACTCGCAATAATATTTATATGCTATCAGTATGCTATGAATACATGCTATATCGGCATAACTTGATAGCATGTATATAGCAGGAATATTTTGACGTTTCTTCTATTTCAATATGGTGTCTACTGACATTTCAAGTGTTTATTCAAATGACTAGTAGTCCCGACTATCGACAAAAGAATGATTTCTAAACGTCAAATTATAGCAAGTTTACCACACCAGACTCCATCTTGGCAAATTTTGATAGAAAGAGAAAGTAGATTGCACTAGCATTCAGATAGCAGGTCGAGAAGCCGTGTAAAAGGTGACATTTTAACTTGCACTTTGATATACAAAACATTAAAATCGGTGTAATGAATGGAGATAAATAATGAAAAGTGGAGATAATGAAAAAATTTGATATCTTTTACAATTATATTACGACAAAGGTAGAAAGGCGGCTCAGGCTTGCGAAAAAATTGTGTTGTTTGGGAAGAAGGTGCTTTATCAAAATCAGTAGCAAAGAAATGGTTCGCGCGCGTTTGTACTGGAAATATGGATGTCAAAGATGCACCTAGCTCTGGTCGACCAACCACTGAAAAAGTCGATGAAATCACGCAGAAAATTGAAGAAGATGAATTCAATTCGAACCCACAGAGGTTCTACAGTGATGGGATCGTTGCTCTACCAGAAAAATGGCAAAAGATCATAATGGCACATATTTGGTTTAATAAAGTTCTCAAATAAGAAGAAATAAGAAAATTCATTATTTCAATGTCACGCAAAAATGACCATGTATTTTTCCTGGCCATTTTCTCGCGACTTTAAGATTTTGAATATATAAATCATATATTGTAAATATCCTCCACAAGATAAACTTAAGGTACTTCAGATTTTGTATAATATAAGTTTGACCATTTATTCCCTAATTCAACATACTGGAACTTGCTATTTTACTAGTGCCTTTAAAATGTTTATCGGCGTCATAAACTATTTGATAAAACAAGTCCTTCGACAATTTTGACTGTTTCTATTTCAGTCTTACTTACGCAGGTTCAATAAAAATCACAGATTATTTTTTGACGCAGTTTGAATTGAAAAATACACCAAGTGAAGTGGTTCAAAAAATAAATGTTTGGTTATGTTAAAGAAAACTAGTGGGTAAAGTTTATACATACAAAATTGCTCGTCAGTAATGCTAGCAGAATGTTGCATGTTACAATGGATAATGGCAAGAAATATGCTAATTCGATGGTATGTTAAAAAGTTTGGGCTTCATGCCTTCCAACTAAATGTTGGGTTAGGGACTGACTAGGTTATGTAAGCTTTAGAAACAGTTAGAAAAACAAATTATCAAAAAATGATGTGAAATAGATTCTGTATCTAATTTCGGTTTTAGTCAGATTCTCGATGTGGATTCTGCTGCTTGGAAACCAAAGTCGGCTGCCTTGTCAAAATAACGAATATGTATATTATCGTATTCACTTCAAACGACATATGGGGAAATTTGTGCGTTTTCTAGTCACCTCAAAATTTTAAACGACTCAAAATATCAGTTTTAATAATTTCTTTCGCCACAAGCCACTTATTTGCATAGAAACTCACCAATTTTTCATACAAATAATATCTGTGTCCCGGAGGCTTACGACACCATGTCCAAATTTTCAGAAAATGAACTGTTCACATAATGTTTGATTATGTTTAATTCTCTTTCTAACGGAATATCAATATGTATTCCTTAAAGTCCGTACGGAACTTCACATGTTTGAAATAACAATATGTGCAGTTTCCGTAAGAATCGGACACTATCTAGACTTAATTCATATACCTCCGAAGTACAGATATATTTCTATAGTCAATTATCATATCTCATATCTCATATCTCATATCTCATATCTCATATCTCATATCTCATATCTCATATCTCATATCTCATATCTCATATCTCATATCTCATATCTCATATCTCATATCTCATATCTCATATCTCATATTTCATATTTCATATCTCATATCTCATATCTCATATCTCATATCTCATATCTCATATCTCATATCTCATATCTCATATCTCATATCTCATATCTCATATCTCATATCTCATATCTCATATCTCATATCTCATATCTCATATCTCATATCTCATATCTCATATCTCATATCTCATATCTCATATCTCATATCTCATATCTCATATCTCATATCTCATATCTCATATCTCATATCTCATATCTCATATCTCATATCTCATATCTCATATCTCATATCTCATATCTCATATCTCATATCTCATATCTCATATCTCATATCTCATATCTCATATCTCATATCTCATATCTCATATCTCATATCTCATATCTCATATCTCATATCTCATATCTCATATCTCATATCTCATATCTCATATCTCATATCTCATATCTCATATCTCATATCTCATATCTCATATCTCATATCTCATATCTCATATCTCATATCTCATATCTCATATCTCATATCTCATATCTCATATCTCATATCTCATATCTCATATCTCATATCTCATATCTCATATCTCATATCTCATATCTCATATCTCATATCTCATATCTCATATCTCATATCTCATATCTCATATCTCATATCTCATATCTCATATCTCATATCTCATATCTCATATCTCATATCTCATATCTCATATCTCATATCTCATATCTCATATCTCATATCTCATATCTCATATCTCATATCTCATATCTCATATCTCATATCTCATATCTCATATCTCATATCTCATATCTCATATCTCATATCTCATATCTCATATCTCATATCTCATATCTCATATCTCATATCTCATATCTCATATCTCATATCTCATATCTCATATCTCATATCTCATATCTCATATCTCATATCTCATATCTCATATCTCATATCTCATATCTCATATCTCATATCTCATATCTCATATCTCATATCTCATATCTCATATCTCATATCTCATATCTCATATCTCATATCTCATATCTCATATCTCATATCTCATATCTCATATCTCATATCTCATATCTCATATCTCATATCTCATATCTCATATCTCATATCTCATATCTCATATCTCATATCTCATATCTCATATCTCATATCTCATATCTCATAACTCATATCTCATATCTCATATCTCATATCTCATATCTCATATCTCATATCTCATATCTCATATCTCATATCTCATATCTCATATCTCATATCTCATATCTCATATCTCATATCTCATATCTCATATCTCATATCTCATATCTCATATCTCATATCTCATATCTCATATCTCATATCTCATATCTCATATCTCATATCTCATATCTCATATCTCATATCTCATATCTCATATCTCATATCTCATATCTCATATCTCATATCTCATATCTCATATCTCATATCTCATATCTCATATCTCATATCTCATATCTCATATCTCATATCTCATATCTCATATCTCATATCTCATATCTCATATCTCATATCTCATATCTCATATCTCATATCTCATATCTCATATCTCATATCTCATATCTCATATCTCATATCTCATTTCTCATTTCTCATTTCTCATATCTCATATCTCATATCTCATATCTCATATCTCATATCTCATATCTCATATCTCATATCTCATATCTCATATCTCATATCTCATATCTCATATCTCGTATCTCATATCTCATATCTCATATCTCATATCTCATATCTCATATCTCATATCTCATATCTCATATCTCATATATCATATATCAATAAACATTTGTAAGCTCAAGCTCCACAAACAAGACATCTTCAAAATTTATAGTAAATGGTGAAACAGAATGAAACAGAAATCCCGTCATCAACAATTAAATAAAAAGTTAAATTAGGTGAAAGTTTTAGTTACCAAATTGAAACAAGTGATGTACTTTGTAAAATATGTATTGAAGCAAAAGCTGACAGTGATTTTTATAAAGAGGAAAGATGGGACAAAGATGGGAACACTTAAAGTTTTTTTTAATTTATTTTTTAAGATTAAAAAATTTTATTGTATTGTAATTTTGTTAAATTTTGCTCGAAATTTGCTAAATTTAAAATACTTGCCCACAATGCAGTTATGCCGCACACAATTTTTTGTTAAGTTATGAGTTTTTAGAAAAATGTGTGGAGTTGCCAGCTGAAGCTAACCAGTTTGATGAGAGCCTTGACAGCCAAAAAAGGAATGTAGATTTGACCCTGTATTATCGTCCCATGTGGCTTAGTGATTCCTACTTCATCATGAATTTGCAGTAGGTTTGATGTATTTTTGTCTTTTTAAACCTTTTTTGCAAACCTCCAAACTCAAGGCTTTTAATTTTAAAATATCTCTTTATCAGTATTCCCGCACGACATTTAGTATTTCCTCGCTCTGACACCATCTCACTGTTCGGTCGAAGCCTATTTCGGGTGTGCTACTTCCATCATGCTGTCCTTCAATGGTCCTATCTTGTTTGGTATTCTGCGCGATAACCTAATCTGGATCTTCTCATATCTTACCATCAGATAGGAGTGCGAGAAATTTGGACCATCCCAAAACTCGGTGCGTAGAATTTGAACTCAGATAGCAATAATTTATTTTGGTAAGTAAACCGCACACGATCGAGCTAAAGGCGTAGGTTCTTTATTGTCTTTGCTATCACGAATGGTGGTTAAGTTAAATCTAGCAAACGCTCTAGCTATAGATTCAACCTTTTTTCGAAATTTTCCCCGATGTACGTCTGGATGACACCGAATCTAAAAATGAAAGGGAAAGCAGCCATTCAAAAATGTATCGGTTCTACTCTTTAACAGGCTTAACATTTTGTGACTCTGTAAATACTGTAGTTCGCATGAGGTGAGGATTGTTTTGTAGTTACGGATTGTTCAGTTTCATTCAAGACGTTTTCGGGATTTTGGTGAGCGTGTACTAGAATATAAAGCCATTTGTAACATTGGTGATAACATCCCATCGACCTGTATTGCAAAAATATTAGCCTTCCTCAAAGCCTAAAATTCTGCTCGTACTTTAAATATTGCCTTCGTTGTTCTAAGTTGATTTGCATAAGCTTTGGGAAATCAAGCAAACGATGGATTTAATTCTGTTTGAAAATTTTTATCAGGTGCATAATGGCCCATTATAATTACATTATTAAAACAAACTTTCACCGAAATATGATTTCTTAGCCTAAAATTTAATTCAAATGGTGCACCACGCTTATATACATTTCACATAATAGCCACACCAATTCGGCAAAATATTTTACTTGCCAAACCCAAAATTATATTCAATTACATTTAGTATTGAATGAATGGCACCACGAAATCACCTTTTATACCTTTGTGTAGTAAAAACGTTAGCATAACATTTCACCAATAAAACATTTAATTATTTTAACCGAAAAGAATTCGCTGCGATACGCTTCGTGATTACTTTTAGATAATTTCTAATGAAATTTTATCTATTGATCTTTTCAAAAATTATGAAAGAAGTTGTTGCAAACAAAAGTTCAAACAACGATAATAATCTTAATGTATACGCATAATGTAAACAAAAATTTATATTTTCAATTGAAGGACTTAACTTAATTAAAATTGATGGAAAGTATGTTTTTCCTTTAATTTAATTAATTAAACATTAATATTTTACAGTGTATAGCTGTTGCTTTATCAAGGACCGAGTGGTTCAAAATATGATAGGAGATACAATTTTTTATCGATTTAAAATCAACAGAAGGAATAGAAATCGACATGTGCACAATACCCACGACGAAAATTGTTGAAAAGTATTTAAAAAACGGTATGTACAACTATGGTTTGATTAATAATTTCCAAGAATATTTTTCTAAAACTGCCCTTTCAGAATGGATTATTTACGGAAAAGTTCACGTATTTAGAAAAACATTAACAAGAAATTTTTTCTTAACCATTTTATAAAGTTGTCACCTTTCCGTTTTCGTTATCAATCGACCCATCTCCCTTGAACCAAAAACCTCAATCAAGAATGTAAAGTTTGGTATACCTACGAGATAAAAATAAAAAAGCAGATAGGGTTACGACCCTACTGGGTCTTCATCCTACTTTCAAGAAGGGGAAAATAGCAGAAGATCAGAAGGTGAAAGAATTGCAAATTAAAAAGATCATCATCTCACATTTAACAAAAGTGAAAAAATTAAAAATATTTTTTAATATAAAAGCAATACTCAACATAAGGGTTAACATAGAACTACTGCAATAGATCGCGAGGTAAATTCCACAATGCATAAAATGCCAAGGGTTTAGCAACACCCAAAGATATTACAGGTGCAATAATAAGTGCGTAAAATGTGCTTGTAGACACAACGTTCAAGACTGCACAGTTGGCCAAGACGACCCTGAATAATATATAAACTGTCAGGGGCTACGCTTGGCCAACTGTAGTAAATGCGAAGTAGAGATACAACTACAACTCAAACGCTTCAAGAGAGAGATTCCAGTTACAGCTGTAGTTGTCGCAACATCCACAGTCCTTAAGAGCATAGGGGAAATGCTACTCGCAAATAACGCAGCAAGAAACAAATGCTAAAGAAATTTCACTTGAAAGAGTATTCTGAAGTATTGAAACCATAAACGTACGCCTAGCAAGCAAGAAAGTGAGTTAGAAGTTATTTAAGTGACTCGAAAGATAAGAAGCACCAAAATATGTAATAACATCACGCATATAATAATTAAATGAACAGAACATACAGATAAAGAACACAGAGCTAAATTTTTTCCAAAATTTATAGAAAAAACGGAGGGTGAATCTGTTTTGGCCAACACTCGACTTTCTTTTACCATGAATATATAGATAGATAGTAATACTTCCTTGTATAAGATAAACATTATCCGCGAACCACGAAAGAGTTGGGAGTGTCCCACAACAGGCAAAGATAATAATATTAAAAAAAAGTTTAAAAAAAATTAAAAAATTGAATCTTTAAATTATTTAAAATTTATTAATTTTTGTTGTTTTTTTCATTTTTGTTGTTTTTCAATATAGTTTCGGGGTCATGACGTTGCGCTTACCTGAGATTCTTTTTTTTGTATTGTTTTCTAAAAATTTCGTTACCATCTGTGTTGCTTTCAAAAGATTACAACAACAATTGCATTGTATTCAAGCCAATTGTCTTAGAATGTTAAGAAAAAAAATTTTAGGATTAGGGGAAATAAAATCATTTTATGGTTATGGTGTTTACCGCAGGGCATTTTTTCTATTTTTCACGAAATATTTATCTTGTAGAATAATTTAGCATTTGTTATTTGATAGCAAAATACCGAATTTAATTTATTCTATTTCTTAAAATAAAAAAAATAAAAAATAAATATTAAGAAAATGAACCAACGCAGAAAAATTAAAACGCATTAAAAAATTAAATCCAAAAGTTTTTTTTTCACATTTCTTAGCTAAGCTAAGCGGATTTGCGAAAGGCACTACTATCGAATAATTGATGCAGTTGAACGCCATCTGTCCTCGAGCACAGACACTAAGTTATTTTTTGTGATTGTGAATTCACATTCTATTTTACGTTTTGTTCACCTTTGGCCTGTCGCGTAAACGTCAAATGATTTTGTGAGCGAGACCAATGTGCACCTTGTGCGTGTATGTGACCAATAAGAATAGAGAAGAATATTTTTGTGGTACGTTTTCGTTTTGGCGTTTGGATTGGTGTGCGGTATGAAAGGATAGGCGAGTGGCGCGCACGAAAAACGAAAAATGTTCTTCTGGATTTTTTGCTGGAACAATTGTTTTAGTCTAGCTTTGATTTTGTTAGAGTCTTGTTTTGGATTTGTTAAAAATCAGTCGAGGGATAATTTTTAGTGCTCGAGTTTATTTTTCTTATGTAATTAAGTTTGGAAAAAATGTATATAAAAGTTCTTGTAGGCGTCTGGCCTCATATGTTAATAATTATAATTTTGATAATAATATGCTACAAACTTATATTAATAAAAAAAAAATCTATTGTAGTATCATATTTTAAGAAACCCAATAAATAAAAGTTGTACAGTACCAACAAAAAAATAGTGCTGTTCTAGTGTTTCATTGACTTGCTGATGAGAGTTTTAGCTGAGGTTGATATAGCCAATTTATTTTGTGTATGGTGATTTCGAGTGAATTCAAGTCTATTGTCATGCCTTATTATCGAAACATTGAAAATTTTGTTGAGTGTAGTGAGTGGCCCGCTTTCTCCGAAGGCGTCTCACGTTTAGATGCGGGCGATGCGGGACTCAGTCACAAATATAATTGTGTCAACGGTTAAAGTGCCACAAGATCTAAGTGGCCATTCCACATGTTGATTTACGGGCGATATGATTAACGGTGAAAATACCGCAATTCAAGCGGGTAGCGCTGGCCAACCAGCCATTTGTGATTTTATGGGTGAAACACCGCAATATACGGGTGGCCATTTATATTTACGGAAGCTGCCTTGCTTGACTACGATTAATTTGATTAATTTTATCGGTAATTTGGGACACCGCTACAGTGGTTTTTGTCGAGACAACACCCAACATTCTACGGTTTTTAATTAATTGAATTAACTTTTTGGTTATCTGTGGGAAGACGTCCAACCTTCATTTTGGATTAACAGTGAGAAGACGCCACAACCCATTTCGGCGGGATCTTTCTGCAGGTCAAAATGTACAATTTTTTTTATTAATTTCCATTTTTTTTGGGGTTTGAATTTTTTTTTTCTTTCATTAAAGTAAATGCAATTTATATTTTTACAATTTTCAATTTCTTTTATTTTTTTCAATTCTTTATTTTTTGAATATTCAAATTTGTACATTCGACCATTTTTAGCTTAATTTGTTTTCTTTCGCTCCAGAATTTTTCACGTTTAACCCTTTTAGTTTAATTAATTTTTTTTCTCCATCCGCCGCTGATTTTTTTCCGTTGGACAAAATTTTTTTGTATTTGAATAAAAAACAGCACTGGAATCATATCCTGGCATTCGGTTTTACTTTTTTTTCTCATCGGTTTCACTGTATTTTTGGTCTTTTTCTAACCTATTATTTTACCTATTTTTGTTTTGTGTTTTTTTAAGTACTAAATTTCTTTTCGGCTCGGTATGTTGAGAAGAGGATTCTCATTTCATGTCAGTTCCATAGTTCCAGGGTGTGCTTGTCACTCCCCGTCGTCCCCTCGGCAGGACATTCGTCGGAGTGGCGAGTCCAGCATATGTGTCGTTCATTCGGGGGCGATCGTAAAATTTACACGGTCTCATCCTTTAATTTTATCTTTATTTTTATTCTGTTACTCGGTGCCCTTAGCATGCAATCCTCAACTTCCTTACGAGCCAAAACCCTGAGATCTAGTCGGCAAGATCACCGTGAGAGAGGCCTCTGCATGTTCAAATGAAATCTGTGGGTTGGCGTCGTGCCATCCGTAACACGTTTTTTGGACAGACACCATAACAGACAAGGCGGAATAAATGTCTAGGGAGCTTATTCCTATTACAAACGATGGAATTAATATTTGACAGTTTCCACAATTTAAACATATTTTTGGACTAGTTCGGTGGATTTATCAGCATGATAATGCCCTGATTCACATCACACAAATAGTAATATCATGCTACCTAGCTCAAAACGAGAAACTCTTGCCATGGCCACCGTACTCTCCGGTCTTAAATACATTGAAGAATGTTTAGGAGTGGTGAGTAAAGAGATTGTAACGAGAACGCGGTTTGGGTTTCAGTTATTAATATTGTAAGTTACTCGTCTAGGTACGTTTTCGCTGATACAATATCCAAACCACATGCGGCTTGAACAAGGAGATCAGCAACGAATTCTTGATCCAGGTTTAACCTTTTCGTTATAGAAAATTGTTACACTACCACAGTCTATTATTGGGCTTTGGGCCATCGGATTGGGGTGGATGTAAAAAATATGAAATAAATATGTAAAGGAGAAACGGAAGGACACAGATTATCGCTTCATCCCAAAAAATCAGCTAGATCTCCTCCTCACGCTTATATGCATTAATTGATCACGAACTGAAGTATCAAAATCAATATTTTTCTGACATGCACGACGAATTTTATACAGAATTTTAATAAATTGACCATTTAAGTGATCAATTAAAACTGTTACGAGGGTTGCCTTTTATATTTCGGGATTGGACAACCCTAGTATTGCAATCTGGCAACTGACAGCTCTATCGTAAAGTTTGACATTTTTGAGATTATACGTACTCAGAACGTTTTGACATTCGAGCGCTATTTGTGTTGTTTACAATACTCATTAACTCAACATCACGGCGAAAAAATGGAATTAAATCGTGAACATTTTCGTGCGACTATTTTTTACAACTTTCGACGTGGATTAAGGCAGCAAGAGTGCATGGATGAACTTAATTCAATTTTTGGCGATGAAGATCCATCAAGGACCAGTGTTTATCGATGGTATGGTGAATTTAATCGAGGTCGTAGTTCACTCCAAGATGAATTTCGTGAAGGTCGTCCAGAATCAGTTGTTGTTCCGGAAACCATTGATGCGATATTGCAAGACCGTCATGTGACCTATCGTGAGATTGAGACAACCTTAGGCATTAGTGGGACCAGCATACATTCAATATTGCATAAACATTTGAATGTCAAAAAAATGTGTTCGCGTTGGATCCCACACAATTTGTCAATCGCTCAAAAAAAGGCAAGAAAAGCTCAAAAAATACGATCGCGGTGCTTCAAAACACGTCTATGACATAGTGACAGGTGATGAATCGTAGATTTACTCGTATGAGCCCGAAAGTAAACAGCAGTCGACTGTATGGGTGTTTCAAGATGAGCCGAATCCAACAAAAGTTGTTCGCGCACGAAGCACTTGCAAGCAAATGATCGCCTGTTTTTCGGAAAAAATGGACATGTCACAACCGTACCACTAGAAAAACGCAGAACAGTCAATTCTGAGTGGTACACAACCATTTGTTTGCCAGTTGTCTTCCAAGAAATCAGGAAAACCAACTGCCGAAGACGGATCATTCTTCACCACGACAATGCGAGCTCTCACACATCGGCTCAAACAACTGCATTTTTGAGCACTCAAAAGATCGATTTGATGAGTCATCTGCCGCATAGTCCTGACTTGTCACCAAATGACTTCTTTTTATTCTCGTACGTGAAAAACAAACTGAGAGGTCAACGTTTTTCGACACCTGAAGAAGCGGTTGCTGCGTTCAGAATGCATGTTTTGGAGATACCTCAATCAGAGTGGAAAAAGTGCTTCGACAATTGGTTCAAACGCATGCAAAAGTGTATAGATCTTCATGGGGAATATTTTGAAAAACCAATAAAGCGATTTTCGATGATTAATATTTGTTTTTGTTCTCTAATCCCGAAATATAAAAGGCAGCCCTCGTAATTTAATTTTTTAGAGCAATACTATCATTATTAATTAATTTTGTACGTAATCTATTTCAGTGACAAATTAATTTTCATAATGGGCTAATCATCCACGGTTTCAATTTAAAAGTTGTTCGAGTAACTTTTGTTGTTGATTTAAATCTATTTAAGTATCTCACGAAAATTTGAAATAGCAAAACAGGATTATCCACTGACAGTACTGTTCTCCAAGCGTTCGAAAATACTGCTTTCAAGGCCGGCTTAATCTGCCTATCTCGTTTTACACTTGGAGTATTATTTAAACTTAATGTGAGCAAAAAAACGTTTTTCTTTTCAAACCTCTCGCCATTTCCGACACATTTTAACAAAATGGTCTGAACAAATTTTTTGAAATTTAATTCAATCTTTATGGTTTTATTGTTTTTTCGTATGTATGTGCTATAGGTTTTTCAGGATATTAGCATATTTGAAAAAGCTCTTATGAAAGCTGCGACTTCCGGTGGACTGATTTCAATCAAAACCACTGGGAGCTCCCAATTTGTAGAAAAAGATTTACTATAACGTTTCACAGTAAACTGTGGAGGAATTTGTGTTGACAAACAGTTTTTATCATTTCCGCTTAAATTTTGGAAAACTGATCAAGACCGTTATGGTTGCCAATATGATTTAGAATCTTTTAGTTCACAGTTGTTTTTCTCGTAACTAGTATAATTATCAAAAATATTTGAACCAAATTAAAAAAGCTCTTTAAAAGCTCGTTAAAAATTTATGGGAAAAGCTAAGTTTGGAGTTTCGCCCCAACCAGTCAATCCGCCTGGTGTGTAGAGAACGCACAGAACACACGCACAGAAACACACAGAGAATTTTTTACAAGTAAGTTTATTGATTTCGGTGATATAGAGCGAATGGTACGAGTAAAACTGCCAAAATAAGTTAAAATGTTTGATGATTACTATACTCTATTACTTTTTCTGTAGTAAAATTTAGAAAATTTATGAATGTCCTATATGACCACAAGCAAATGGCGATCAACATAGTCATAACCTATAATAGTGATGTGAAAATGCCTTATCGGTATGTTTCTGCCAGTCGGTTAACGCAACTCAAAATTCAAAAATTTTTAAATTCATCAGAAGACCACAACTTTATGGAATTAATTGTCTCAAGGGTGTTTGCAACAAAGGTTCATTATAGTGATTCAGTCGAGCATCTCCCAAATACTCATCCTTAAAAATAGTATTGGTCATCTTATAATTATGGCGATAGCACCTAGTTCGGTTTCTGGAAAATGTGGTTCCTTAAACTGTAAACTAAAATCTGTTACCTTTATTATCTGCCATTTCATAAAGATAAACATGAGAATTTTACGATGAGCGCCTTTATTGTAAGTCGGCACCCTGATTTTTGAATTTACAAAGTCTTTACTCAGTCTTCCTGAGAATTATTAGAAAAAAACTATTTCAAATAGAGAGACCATAAACATATAGAGATACCATAAATATGGCTTTTTATGGTGCGCAGTGGTAAACATTACAAATCGATAATGGTGAGTATTCAAATTTTAATTTTTTTTTCGATGCAGTAATTTAAATTAAATTGCTTTAATGAATAACACTTGTAAAATTTCCTTAGAGTGACAATATTTATTTGTTTTTAGGAATTTCGATTTTGCAAATTAAATTTCTTCTTCAGTTCCTTTTTACAACTAATCTTAGATTAGGATTATTTGTAAAAAGAAACTGATGAAGAAATTTAATTTTCGAAACCGAAATTCCTAAAAACAAATAAATATTGTTACTCTAAGGAAATTCTTCAAGTGTTTTTCATTAAAGCAATTTAATTCAATTTTACAAGTGACAAAAGTTAACAGTAAAGTTTAAAAATAGATTTTAACCATTATAGCACAAATAATGAAGTAATTCATTAATTAGTTAACAAATAATATAAATAAATTCAAGACTGAAATGATAATGCAAATTAAACGTTGCCTGATGACGTTTTCATTATATTTCTTGTCGTGGTGGGATGTTCATGGGTTCGATATTCGATTGAATTATTTATTTAAGAATTATCGCAACTGTTCAATTCCGTGATGTAATTCCACTGTTTTTGCGTACTCGTGAGCGGCCTTACTTACCTCTTCACCCCATTGAAAATCAAAGTTAATAACTATTGATAACAAAATAAAAATAAGAAAATTCAATATAACAAAAAAAAACAAAGACTAATTTGTAAATGCGTTTATCGCGAGGATTCAGTTCGGTCATGTCGTAGTCATCATACGGCTGAGGAGTTCTTCTGGTATTAGATCGATTCGTGCGACATGGTTGTGGTATCTCTGAGGTTCGCATGGCTTTTAATTCCTATGTTGCCCATTGGTGTTTTGGCTCTTCAGAATGACGGCGGGTAACCAATTCCACTTATTATTGCTGGAAATTTTTTCCAATATTTCCTCGCTAGCCTCTCACTCATTCCTCTTCCCTTCTTTGCTCGATTTTCATATCGCGTTTGATTGGATGTTTTGTTCTTAATTTACATAAGTTCAATTCCGTTTTCATCGGTCGTCTCATCATCACTCGTAAGGGTGACTTCATGTCAGGAGGAAATGAAAGTGTGTAACGATATCACAATAATGTGCGATGACGTTAAAACCTTCTTTTAGCTTCTTGAATCCGGTCTTCCAGTTGTTGACTAATTTTTCAACCGAAGCGTCGAATGGCTGTGGGTAAATTGGTGCCGTTCTGATGAGCTCGATGCCGTTTTCACCGCAGACTCAAATCTTATTGACTCAAATTTGTCGGAAGCGATGGTGTCGCAGAGTCAATAACAGTAAATGAGTCTTTCAAGCAGTTGATCGTTTTTTCTGTCCTTGTTCATTGCATTTTAAAACTTTTGGCCATTTAATAAACGTGCCAATTCGAAGTATACATTTTGAGGAATGAATCACTGGAGTTAATACCGACGAGCCCGCAAAATCAATGAGTGCGACGACTTTTTCGGGAGGTACCGGGTTCGAATTCCAATAGGGGCAGGATGCAAAGTGAAATTTCATCAAGAGATTTTGATCTGTGGTGAAATGTAACACACCTATAACCCCCTGTCGGTATGCAAAACTCATGGGCCGACCCATCTACCATGCCAGTACAGGCTGGCATGGAGCTTGCAATGTGCAGATGGTCTTAAATCTTTCCTATAGTCGTACTTCCTCAAGTTGGCCGAGAGGCGTAAAGTAAGGACGTAAAAAGCATAACCGCGGAAGGGCAGGGTGAGCCTTGAGCCCCAAAACAGACCGCATATGTTAACAATAAAAAATAAAAGCAAATAAAAATCAAAGAGGCTCATATTAATCAACATGCATTGTGGCCTATTTCGAGTAAAATGGTATTTTCCAACAGTTGAATGTACGAACGGCCGTTGTACGAACAGTTGTGCAACGACGTAAAATTTGGGTGGTAATAGGCACACCAAACAGCTTTTGAGGTGCTTTAAAAAGCTCTGTCAAACTTGGCGTTAATTCACTATGACCAGCGGAATGGTATCTTTCGTGAGTGTCAAAAACATAGCCGCAAACTATTGTTAATCGGCTATAGACATATTTTCGGTCAGCAAATCCACTTTTGGTAGTGTTTACATCATAGCTACCTCGACAAGAAAGATAGTGACGTATCTATTGTGTTTGGGCATCAGAATATTTCACTCGCCTCTCTCGTACCGACCAAATGGCATAGTGGTTAAAGCTTTGGCGTTTGGACCTGGAGGTACCGGGTTCGAATCCTGATAGAGGCGGGATGCAAAAGGGTCGATCTGTGATTAAAAGGAACACAACTACGACCCCCTATCGGCGTGCAAAACTCAAGGGCCAACCCATCTTCCATGTCCAGCACTATTGCCTGTCATGCAATGCGCAGATGGTAACTTGAATCGGTGCTATAGCTGCACGTTTTCGATTTGGCAGTATTGCGTAAAGTAGCACGGTAAAATTGAACCGCGAAAGAGCAGGAAGTGCTTCGGCCCCAGAACAGATGTCATAGATTAAAATAAAAAACAAACAAAAAATAAAAAATAAATATTTATTTAAATTTATTTTACGTCATTAAAATCAAAAACAAAAAAATATATACAGGATACCCTCCAAGAACACGATTAATTCGTTCCGTGTTCTTTAAAACCGTGTTGTTCGAGACTACAAAAAAAAAATAAAAAAACATTACGTTTCATTTTTTATTTTTTGTTATGATACACAAAAAACAAAATAAAAGAGAATAACAAAAATCGTGTTGTTTCACACCGTGTAATTTAAAGAAATGGGTGTCTTGTTGGTCTGTTCTTGGAGGTATACCTGCAATTATATTTTATATAATAAAAATCGAAAATTTAACCATTCGTAGGCCATTGAGAAAGCATCTTAGAGATGTCTAAGTAAATCGAAGTATGCTGTCGTGTAGTGCTCACTCGATTGATTCTTTTGTAGAAGCCAACATAATTATGCGACCCGTCAAAGCATAAAGGCCATTGACAAGGCATCAGAGATGGGCGATTACACGTCATCTACTAAATTTCACGTTATTGCGTAGACAACCTGTTGGCAACGTAGAGAACTCGTCGACAACGAAGACAACGTCGACTACAACCAATTGTTATTTCGCTAGTAGTGGCGGATAGAATGATCAACATATTTTTAGATTCTGTTAAGATATTTCCAAGTAACTTATATTGTGTACCCCATACCATTTTTTCGTTAATACTGTGTGCCCGACATCGCTTTTAATTCTAGATTTTCAATTAACTAAAATGAAGGTGAGTTTATATGAGTTAAATGTCTCTAATAGTTTTAAACCAAAGTATTTATGATATTTACATCTAAACCTCAAATTTAGTACAGATTTGTCAATAGCCGAATTAAAATATTGTCGAAATTGATAAAACTTAATTAAGTTAAACACAAACACGATTTGTTTTGCACCATCCTTGAAGGCCTAGTATGAATCTATCGTAATTTTGTTAGTCGAAAGTTAGACAAAAAAAATTGACGTAAGACACACAGTCCAAATTATTTACTAAACTAAATAGCCGTTACTAGCTACTAGAATTTCTAGTTTTTACTGAATCCATAACGCGTACTGGGTTAAATATTTAGTACTAAATTGAGTACTAAATTGTTAATTGTCTACCATCGATAGTAAATACTTCAATAATTGATAAAACTCAATTTAAATTAACGTATTAGAATAAAATTTCACAAGTTTTACGCCATCTATTGGCAACTGGTATGAACTAACATGAAGTTATTTTATACTTTGCGCTTGACGCCATATTCCTTGTTCAAACTGCTGACTAACCGAATTAACGCCTAATTCATACCAGTTTTTCAGAGATAGCACTAAGCAAATCGCTTATCTTATGTTTAATTAAAATTTTCTTAAAAAAGTGAAATTTAAAAATTTCCAAATTCTTCGAGTCAGCTTATAGTAACAAATCTGAACCAGGTTTGCAGGTTCAAATATAAGGCATGTTCTATTTTCTGAACCGTAAAAACACATACATATTAATAATTTGTAAGAACCGATCATCAATTTAGGTAGTCGGAAATTTAGAAAAAAATCGGCATCAGGTGCACGGTTTTAGTCAGTAATTTAGTTTAAAAAATTGGCATCAACCACAAAGTACTAGAGATTTTAATTATGTGCGGACGTCGATTTTTTTTTGTTATAAGTTGCGTTTTTTTAAATTCAATCTTCGGTTTCGCGAACACGTAGGTAACAAATTTTAATGGATAAGGCCATTATGTATCACAAAAAATTATTTCAAGAAAACAATCGAACTTTTTCGGCGAATTCTTGTGTTATGCAATTTCATGTATGATATTTTCTTAAAAATAAAAAAGGTTTAATTTTTAATTTGACTAAATTTGAGTTAAGCTATCGGCATATCGAGCAACTATTTAAAAAAAAACGTGGCTAAAATGTCTAACTAAATTTAAGGTCAGTTTATACTAGTCACCGAAAGATGTCCCTAATATTCTGAAATCAAATCGTGCCTGACGTTCAGTTCTAAACTCCAAAATCAGTTCAAATTTATCAATCTGCAATTCGAAATATTTTCGTGATTTATTAATATTAATTTATTTATCAAATTGAGCTTATGAGGGAGATCCGTTCAGAACAGCATAATTTAAAATTGCATTTTTCAAAACTGCATATTTCAAAGCGGCATAAGAGTTAAAACGGCATTTTCAAAACGGCATATTTCAGAATGACATTTTCCAAAACTGCATATTTCAAAAGGGCATTTTGTAAAACTGCAAAAGGTAAAATGCAATAATCGATTATGAATCTAGTCATATTTTTTCCCCAATTTTTAGAATACGACCAACAGGTACGGTTATTTATTAACAGAACACGATGAAATTTGACATGAATAAAATTTTTGAACGATTCTTGGATTAAATTCTAGAATAAAGCCAAATGAAAAGGAACTTTTTCTTTGCCTATTTTTTAGTCGACTGAGATCAAATTTCACATTTTCTAGTAGTAGCAGTATAAGAAACGTATTTATCTTCATTGGAATTACAAATTATTGATTTAGTTTGCATGTAATATTCTCAATTACCTATATTTTGATATACACCTTCCAGTTAGTTACATGCATGTATTTTCTTAATTTATTGGGTTTATCGAAAAAAAAACGATTCAAGGATAATAGTTTCAAGATATGTAGCCATTTTGAAATAAGCAGTTTTAAAAGATGACATTTCAACTGGGACCCGGTATGAGCCAACCGTCAATTTAGTCAGCCAAAAATTTAAACAAAAACATCGGCGTGATGCACACAGTAAAAACGTTAATTTCAGAATAAATACAAATTTTTATTAAACATAGCCACATAGTCACTAACAACATAGGTTTGTTGACCTCTGCTGACATTTGGCCGAACTAAAATATTATGGAGTAGAAATAGAAGTCAGTTAAATATGAACCAGCGAATCAATTTTGCCTCGTGAGTTACTCATTTAAAATGAGTGAAGCAAAAAAAAACGAAAACGTACATCGTATTCGTTTTTTTTGCTTCACTCATTTTAAATGAGTAACTAACGGGACAAAATCGATATACAGGTACATTATTGATGAGATCGAATTGGATGATGGAAATGGGTGCTAAATTAAAATTTTTATATGTGGTAGAATTTTAAGTGGGTTCATCATACTAATGTTTGTCATGAGGATGTTGTCTGAGTTGATCATGTGCTCACTATAATGAACAATTAACGGCGACTGTTGTAAAATTGCGTTCTTTTACGGCCAATGAGTGTTAGGTTAGGTCTAACGTATGAGTCGGTACTAACGAATTATACTAACGTTGCTACTAACTAATAACTTACGTGTTTTAATATCAAATTATAAAATTATTTTGCTCCTTAGATAATAAGACAATTACATATTAGCTGGACAAGTTTGTCAGGCTAACTGACATAAAATAAAGAAAAAATAATGCGAAAATTTAGATTTTAATATCATTTCTTATAGGTTGTTGACATTGTCTATATTGTCGACGTCAGTTACGCTTAAAATCGCGATGTAATCTACGCGATAGATTACGTGTCGACAATTGTATAGATCACATTGTGTAATCTACCCCGGCCAACCCTGCAAGGCATGTTTAAGTAAATTGAAGTATGCTATCGTGCAGTACTGTCCGTATGGTGCATCTTTTGAAGAAGCCAACATAATTATATGACCCGTCGAAAGATAAATTTCCTAATTTGGTTGGCTGATGAACTTAAAGGGTTGAATATGTTGACGAGATTTCCTCAGCATTTGAATTTTCCATCGGTAAAGAATTCACGTGGTTAGATGATGCATTCGAATGGTTGAATATGCGGTCGTGATTTCTTTTTTTTATGATTCCAACAAAGAATATTTATCCTTCGACTGGTCGCTTCATTATGTTGGCTTCTAGATATCTCTACGATGCCTTTTCATTGACGATCGAAGCGCCACTACACATTCTACCGTAGCAAAATTGTAAAATTTAAAAAAATCCATGACTGCTCCACCGCATAAACATGTTGGCTTCTAGAAAACATAAAAAAATGTATGGCACAGGTTATGGCTAAATTAGCTTGCCATTGTGAACTTGTTTTATAACAATTTATTTTGTTTTGCATAACACATTTTTTTTAAACTGTAGATTTACACTTTTTGCGCTGTTGTAAGGTTTTTTGCATTAATAAACACGGTAAGTAAAAAGTTATATTTTATTTAAACTAATGACGTTAGTTAAACGACAAAATAATTTATTTATTTTTAAATAGTATATTTTACAATACCAAAGCGAACAACGATAAAATTTTAATTGTTGTTCGATTGATTATTATTTTATTTTTAATTGCTTGTCATTCTTCCAATAAAATCTATTATCCTAGAATAGATAGCACCTGCGTAAAATTACATACTCGTACATATTATAAACCCCCATCATACGTAACATATTTAATTTGAAGGTTTCATCTAGCTCTGCACGATAAGCTTAGGTGAAGCTAAAAACAAACTCAAACAGAATATTTTAGCTATCCGTGGAGCGTTTTGATTGCCCCAATTGAAATTTAATCTGCAGGTATCGAGTTATTGATTTTATACTTTACATTTTATAAAGAAGACAAAATATGAGAAAAAGCAACAAATAAAACAATTTTCAACGAAATTCAATTTTTTATTTACAAAAATTATAAATAAACTGAATAAATTACTTATATATTGCTCTATACTCGTTGCCTTGTTAACTACATCGAATTATACGAAATGCGGAAAGTATTTTAGGTACTATAAAAAATTCGAGGAAGTGGTAATCTACCACATAGGAGAAAAATAGTTTTATGAAAAAGTTTTGACCTCGTTTCAATTTAATTCGCTATATGGGAACTCTCCATTTACCAATTTCGCAGTTCTGTTGCAACGCAGCAGCGACAAAGCTTTCCAACTTAGACTAAGTATTTTTTTATTGATACTAACTTGATACTAACTTATTTTACAGCTCAAATGGCAACCAACCTATGAATTTTAGTAAATGAATAATTCTCAAATCTCTGTGGAAATAAAAATGCCTGTACTAATAATAAGAAAGTCATGTGTTGATCCTTACCAGATTATTTTTTGTTCGATTTTCATTCAAATTTAAATATTATTGAATAACATTATTTTTATGTTTCAGTTCTCTGTTGCTGTTGGTGTGTTGGTTTTATCTTTCGTCGATGGTAATATTTTTATTAAACTGTTGACTTAAGTAGATCGTGAAATTGTTATCGATAAATAGCCATAAAATTTTAGCGTAATTTTCTATTTTATGTAGGTAATATCGATAAATGTAATAGCGATTTTATTACAGTTACATTTTTACTTTGATTTAAAATGTTTGCGCATTAAAAATTTTTAACCGTTTATTTTCTCAATAAGCATAATATAAGCGTTGTAATACTCGTAAGTATTTTCTGCCAATTGTACCAATTTACTCTCTGATTTTGTACACAAAATGGATTTTTGGAATGACTTCTGGTCTATTAGAATTCGGTTAGATTTAGGAATACAGAACTGCGGATCCCTGCACATATATGGACATTTCTTTTTCATGGAACAAAACTCATGGAACAAAATATGGATAAAACTAGTAATACAAAAAGGAAGAGTATGGCGCTCTTAGAAACTAATACTGATGGGAGATTCACCTTTGGGCCTGGTATCAAAGGTATATGTATGGCTTTAGTTATTAAGCATGGCCCTAAAAACATATCAAAAACCGGGATGCAAGCACGAATAAGGCTGGTTCCTCAAATGCAATATCTTGGGACATGAGTACAAGCAACGATGGTCCCCTAATATCAACTTACTAAAACCAGGAAAAAAAACCTGGATAGCTCTCGCAAAACTAAATAAGATTCAGGTCCTAAAAGTAGTATATGAAGCTAGCCCGATACTCAGCCCGACGATGAAAACACTAAACTATCATTATCGTGAGAGTTTACTATCCCAGCCAGAAAAAAATTCACTATCGCGGCAATAAACAGTATCATGATACAATGGCATGACATTTATAAAATTCGAAATTTTAAAATTAGTTTCGCGTATTTTTAAGATATATTACTATTGCTTGGGACCCTAGTCAAACCTAAACTCTTCATTTGTATGAAACTAGCCGGATATTCAGTTCAAAAAACCCGATACCAAAACTAAACTTTAGTTATGGAGAAAGTTCTATATCCCAGCCCGAAAAAATATAACTGTCGCGACAGTAAAATGTGTCATGATATCTGTTGTGATATTTAGAGTATTCAACCTGAAATTATAAATATAACTTTTATGTATTTTTAAATTATCCATTCAATTGTCGGGTAACCTATACAGCTCTAACCTAATCTGAAAATGACAATGCAGAAATTCAATTAGCATGCGTAATTGACCACTATGAAGCTCGCCCGAGTTTTGACTGCAAACTGAGAGATTAACAGAAAAAATCTGTCACAACAAACCCTTACAAAAATGAGAAACTTGCTTAGGTCTCTTTTTGGCAGTTTGGTTTCGTACTGACACAAAGTTGGTCTACTCATCAGGTTGTAACGACCAAACTGCAAAAATACCACTCTTACAACCTTGCTTTATACCAAAAGTATAAAATAAGGACTTATAATTTGGCAGATTATATCACCAAATCAGAAACTTTAGGAAATTCTCACCTACCGTCGTTGCAACCTGATGAGTAGACCAATTTTTTATCAGTACGAAGCAATATCGTATCTCTGTGTACACAAGTTCCCTGGGGTCCAGGGGTAGTATATTTTCTACTTTTGGTAGAAATATTCTGAGTAGATGGTCCTCTTTTATTTTTCTACGACTTAAAAAGTCTTAAAATATTGTATTGGAGCTATTAAATTTTATATGATTTCTGATCCAAATTTTGTTTTAGTTCATCATAGATATATTTCGATTTAAAATCTAGTAAGCTCCTATTTTTCTTTCATGAAACATGAACTGAACGGGATCAAATAAAACATCAAAAAACACAGCTATTAAATTTTTTTGTCATTGTAAATTTACAACACTTACAATGTAAACATCTGTCAAAAACTCAGAACACAAAATGTCAAAATTTACAACTAAGAAAATCAAAATGTAATATACCAACACTCAATTCTTTTTGTCTAGCCTGTTAGGCATTTTTTTCTATGTACTCAATGGGGTAGATACCCGATCGGCTCGCAAATAAGCAATTTGCTAGCCAAAATCCTAGCTACTCAATCAATTTTACCAAAGAAATTTGAATTTCACATTATGTTGCGGCTTCAAAAAATGAACAGCAAGTTTTTGTGTTGCTTTAAGCACGATTTACATGATGAAAAAATTTTGGACAGCAAAAAACGAAGAGTTTGGTATATTAAAATTTTCGTGTGTATGACAAGAAAAGAATACCATCGTGCAAAAATTTTGTTGTGCGTTTTTGTTTTTTTTTTATCAAATGCTGCCATAAAATAAAAATACTGCCATAAAATATAATCGACCCGAGTATATTTTATGGCAACAAATATTATTTATGGCAGTTTATATTTCTTTCTCAATTCAACTAATGCGAAAAATTTATATTGTGTGCAGCTCTAAACACACAGCAAATATTTTGCTGGGACAACATTTTTTCATCATGTAAATCGCGCTTTACTCTGGAATTGCAAAAAATCAAAAATTTTATAAAAAATATAATTTGAAATACATATTTCCTTGGTAAAATTGATTGAGTAGCCAGGATTTTGGCTAGCAAATTGCTTGCTTCTTAGCCGATCGAGTATTTAGCCAATAGTTCTTTTTGCACAGTTTTTTTGTTCGGTTTTACGTGATTTTTTTTTCGTTGGATTTTTACACGGTTGGATCACCGTGTAAAAAAGAATTGGGTATAGGCGGAATTCCATTACTGCGGCTTTTGTTTTTGTGCAGAAAACCAGAAAGAGATAATATCAAAAATCCGACAAAGACAGACTATTTTTATTTTATAGCGAAATTTTAAGGGGAATATTTGACAACTACGAAATTATAACAAAAATTAGTTGAAAAATGAAAATTATTGTTAAATTAAATTTATTTATATCGCTACATTACTAAAAAACATATTATGTTTTTTAATTATTTCCTTTCAATAATTTAAAAACAAGAAAACGCTTTTCTATAAAAAAAAAGTTAGGGGAATATTTGACCGCGTTTGTAACATAACCTAAATAATATCACATGCATTAAAATTATATAATACGGAATAAATAATAAAAATTTAATGTTGTAAAATATTTTAATTTGAACATTAATACAAATCTATATATGTACGAGTATGTATGTATATAAAAATGAATTCCTGTTTGTTTGTTTGTTTGTTCCGAATGGGCGTCTCAGCCGCTCAACCGATCGCCATGAAATTTTTACCATGTACAAGTTGCATATCCAGAACCAACCTTACGATATTTTGGAAGGGGCTGGACCCCAGGGTCTAGGGGCTGCGGTACAAATTTTTTCGAAAATTTTAATTTTCTTTAAATTTTTATACGTAAATGAGTTTATGGGGCTGGTTATAAGACATTACTGACATTTTCGAATTCGAGGGGCCCAGCTCTGGATCAAAAATTAATTTTTACATGTATAGATAACAAATATTTGATTATTCCAAAATGACTTCTCAGCCGCTCAACCGATCGCCATGAAATTTTTACCATGTACAAGTTGCATATCCAGAACCAACCTTACGATATTTTGGAACGGGCTGGACCCCGGGGTCTAGGGGGGCTGCGGTACAAATTTTTTCGAAAATTCTAATTTTCTTTACATTTTTCCACGAAAATGAGTTTATGGGGGCTGGTTATATGACATTACTGACATGTTAGAATCCGCGGGGCCCAGCCCTGGATCAAAAATTAATTTTTACATGTATAGATACAAATATTTGATTATTCCAAAATGACTTCTCAGCCGCTCAACCAATCGCCATGAAATTTTTACCATGTACAAGTTGCATATCCAGAACCAACCTAGCGATGTTTTGGAAGGGGCTGGACCAAGGGGTCTAGGGGTTGCGGTACATTTTTTTTCGAAAATTTTAATTATTTTTTTACGAGAATGAGTTTTGGAAACGGGTTATATGAAAAAGGAGACATGTTCGAATTCGGGGGATCCGCCCCTGGGTCAAAAATTCATGTTTACATGTAAAGATACAATTATTTGATTATTCTGAAATAACGACTTAGCCGCTTTACCGATCGCCTTGAAATTTTTACCATGCATCTGTTACATGTTCAGGACCAAGCCCACGATACTTTTTAAGGGGCTGGATTCTGGGGTCTAGGGGCTGTGGTACAATTTTTTTCTCAAATTTAAATTGTTTAAGATTTTTTGACGGGAATGACTAAGGAAAGGGGTTATATGAAATTAGTGACATGCTCCAATCCGGAAGTCTGCCCTGAATCAAGAATTCATTTTTACATATATAGATACAATTATTTAAATGTTTCGAAATAGCGCCTTAGCCGCAAATTTAGACACCAAAAAGGATATCTAGCGTGCGATTGTTATACACAAATCATACCTCTACTATAATTGATTTAATTATTCAAATTAATTTTATTAATTTAAATTTAAGACAATCTTTCATCACTTGAACTGAAGACAAATCTCTGAACACTTATATTATCCATATACTAATAATCCATTTTTAATGGTTTAACATGTACTGTTTAGTAATATCCTATTTATCATATCCTGTTTTGAAATGTACCATAGTCAGCGAGTTCTAATTTCCACATAACTTCAGAAATAATTAACATTCTATTTTAATCCACTATTACAACCGGCGGCTTTTAATGAAAATGGTAGTTTCATACTAAACACCAATAGTTTATTATTTTATTTAGTTTATTACCTAAATAATCAATGATTGTTTCATAAAATCAATTCTAGGAAAGGTACTAAAAAATAGTGTACGTATAAACTGATTTATTTTGAAAAGTACTAGCGTTTTATATTTGGAAAAAGCATCTTCTACAAGAAACATCCTTGGATTCAAATTATTGTACGTGTAAAATTGCCTTAGTTTGAAAAAACTTCTTTTGTTTTTCAAAATGCCATTTCCAACCACAGTTCGCGGGAAAACCTATCGAAGTGGACCTAGTTTTAATCGTTTTGAATAAATTAATACTATTTTGTGTTTCGGATGTCGTTGTTCTCGATTGGTTAGCTATATTGCAATAAAATAATTGTTGGTGATTATTTTCCAGGTATTAAATATTAATTCAAGTGAATATACATTCTTATTAGATTTAAGTTTTCAGTTTATAAACGTGTTAATCTATGATTACTTTTTGATTGTAGATAACATTTGATTTTGCTTAAAAAAAATCCGTAAAGACATTTTCAAACACAATTCGCGGTGAAACGTATCGAAGGAAACATTAAAATCGTTTTGATAAATAAATACTAATTTCTGTTTTGAAGGCCCGTCATTCCTGATTAATTAGCTACACGTTTCATTTTTGCTTAAAAATGCCACCGAAAAAAAGATCAATTGGGCAGGTAACTGCAAAGTCGAAGAATATTAGAGCCGCAAGAGTGGCTGAATCAAGCGAATAGTATGAAACACGACTTGCAAACGTTCGAAGCAGTACATCTTCTTCTAGAGCTAATGAAACAACTGAACAGCGCGAAACACGACTTGAAAATGTTCGAAGCAGGATGTCTTCTTCAAGAGCTGATGAAACAACTGAACATCGTGAGGTCCGGCTGGAAGTCGGTCGGTTATGATATAGACGATTAATAGAAACTTTTAGAGGTGATTTAAAGTTAGCAGCATTCAATTACGAGAAAGACTATGATTGCAATGTTTCAATTGGGCAAATGGAAAACATTTTTTTGTATTGTCATGCTTTAAAGTTTTACAATGAATCGTCTGGAATGTGTTGTTCAAATGGAAAAGTGAATTTGCCTCCTCTGGATGATCCACCTGAACCTCTTCTAGCTTACGTCTCCGGAACTACTGAGTTACCCAGGCATTTTCTACAAAATATTCGAAAATACAACTCATGCTTATATACCTCCCGTGCAACGCCGGGTAACTCAGCTAGTTTATAATAAAATCGCGATTTATATCACACTCCACCAAACATATAAATTGTATGAGCCAAGTGTTCACCATAAAATTATTACTAAACTAAAATTTGTTGAGAGTGTACCCCCACTCTCTTTTTCAGTTTGGTTGCCATAAAAAATACTTCGATTTAAATTATAAAAAATTTATAAAAAATTATAAAAAAATTACTGTTGCGCCGCTCACACATAGGGATTTTTGATTTTATCTCTTTCTAGTGTTCTGCACAAAAAAAGCCGCCGTAATGGAATTTCGCCTTAAGTCTGCAGGTTAAGACTATATATATTTCTACCTGTAATCTGCGTGGCATGGATTCTATTAAATTTTGAATCAATTTGGTGTCGATGTTTTCCCATTCGAATTCGATTAATGATTTTAAAGAACTTTTGTTCTTTACCCGATTATCTCTGATTTGTTTGTCTTACTGATTCCATAAATGCTCTATCGAGTTTAGATCCGAGGTTCATGGAGGAGTTTCATTTCAGCTAAGCTAAGCGAAAAACGTAGTTTCTTTTAGCATAGTTTAGCTCGCACAGCTCAATCCGCTGAGCGATGAATATTGCTCAACATTATATTTTGATAACACATAAATTATATAACATATTAATTTTTTGTTTTTGATAACATATGAATTATTCTATTATTATTATAGTTATAGTGTTATTTTTCGGACGAAATCGTTTAAACCGTATGCATAAATGTGTATGTTGGTCCAAAACAACAATACAAAAATAAATTTTTGACATGATTCTTTTCCGGAAAAAAGATATACACCACCAAATGTTATCAACCCAAAGATAACGAGTTCGAATTCTGCTGGAGACTTTATTTTTATTACGCGAGTATTATTCTAACATCATCGTGTAGTATTGCAAGTATTGCTCAGTTGGATCGATATGGATTTTAAAATGACATTCTAAATGGGGGAAATGTAGAGGTAACGATAATAATTGTAAACTCACGCATGTGCGAGCACGCAAAAATTCATTTTTGTAAATTAAATTTTACAATTATTGGTTGAGGAATGGCCAAGTTCAATTGAGCATCATTTCTCTTGTTTAGCTAGTCGAATGTTAATATTTTCTATGTTTCATAGTGCCTTTGATAGCACCGTTGTATCTTCGGTAGTGTCTTTCGATATAATTGGTTTTGTCATTACCACTTGCGAACATAGTTTTGGTTCTCCCGTTTTACTTGCATGAGGTTTTGGTTCCTCTTTGGTGAAAGCTTGACTAATTTTTTCTTGCAATCCTGGATTTTGTGTTTCTCTGTCGTTTTCGGGATGTGGCTTCTTGAAATTAACATATTTACATCGAAATTTATTGCACAGTGGTATTAGACCGCTATTTTTTCGATGGGTCTATTTTAACTCTCATGTTATGTATCGCTTTGATATTATACACATCTTCCACTTTTTGTTTGATTTTAAAAGTGAGCATAAAAGCCCTCTTTTATTAATTTTAACTCCTTGTATGGATTCGAGTTTTTCTTTCTTAATAATGTTTAAAACATTTTCTATTTGATAATCCTATTGTTTGAGATCCTCAATAATTTCCTCGCACAAGTCGAGTGATGGATGACCTCTAGCCATAGCTTTGATTGGGCGATCATTCTCATCCTCATATATGTAAACCAATGATGCCCTTCTCAATTAAGCTTTCTAGTCAAGCTTTATAGGTTTTAAGGTCTACGACAATAATTTTGCAGACACGATTGTTTAGAGATACGAGTTTGTACTCTGCTATCGTAATCGATTTCATAATAACTATGGTTTCTAGTAACCTCTTAAGTTGGTGTTGAAGTTTTGGCCATTTTTGGAGTGTTGAGCTTTCCTCTTCTTACTTGGTCTTTTATTTCTGTTAAACACCCAATTTTTTGCTCGTTCTAATTCTTAAATGATCTTTAAATAAATAAAATGATAATTTAATAAAAACCATGTGAACGGATGGTCATATGTTTCATCGGGAGTTTAATTGTTTTTGTTGTGTAGGAGTTATTGTACAATGACTTAACTCGCACACAAAACAGAGACAACATTCCTAAATCCTTGACCTTTATAAGAATGGTACATCTGTTATAATTAGGCAACCCGGTTAAGATTTATTTATTTCAACGTGGAACGCTAATCCAATATTCAACAGCTTTTAATTATAAAAGGATTTGTGATATTCATTCGCGTACAGGCTAAAAACTGCTTACATCAAAATAACTTTTAGATTGAATTTTGTTGAACAAATCTGCGGCGTTCAATGTTCCATATAGAATCCAATTAACTTTTGTGAGCTTTTGGATTATTTCATGATAATACCGTACAAGCTACAAACCCTACATAAACATTCGATTGTGCAAAGGTATCTGGTGAATACAAAATGATTTGAAATTTGTACGATTTGCTTTTTTTGTTCAGTAATCAAAAATCAAATTCAAAACACAATATTTGGTTACACAATCAAAAATTTTGTATGGGTACATGTTAATACGGCGTGTATTAGACGTCGTGTAAATTAAATGATGTTAAACTATATGTACCGATAGATAAGAATGTTATAGGTTTAGTTAGAAAGCATTTTCTATTCAAAAGCATTATACAATTTTTGGTTACGGTATTGTTGTTGGTTTTTAGATAAGAAGGTTTTGGTTTAGATTTTTGAACGTGCGTGTGCATAATGTAATGTTTAGCTACATTGATGATTTTAATATTTGGGTCACGGATTATAAAAAAAAATCGGTGCCAGCAGTTTACGCACTTTTTATATATGTTTATGTTTAGCGGGGAAAGACTCATGTACCTAAAAAAACCGATAACAATACAAACAAATCCATTAACCAAATTCATTAATGGTTCATTATTATAATAATAATATAAGTCGGGCTTTAATACATTAACGAACCATTTAGTGAGTAGTTCCATATCTAAGGTGTAACTTACAAATAAATCTGTGGCATAAAGGTAAAACATCTTATCTGAATTTTATACAATTAACAGCATAGCAAAAAAACCATTCTTTTTGGTTTCCTTAACTATTACGAATATTATAAGCAAGTTGTATTGCGATTTCCCAACGGTAATTTAATGCACTATTATTTGAATGTATATAGTACTAGTAATTTTCTTTAGTTTCCTTAGAAAATTAGGAAAACTAAATTAAGCTATTTTACCTTTTTGGTTTTTGTATAACTGCTGATCTTATGTGAGAGAAGCTGTTTTTCCATTTTTGTTTACAAATATATTTAAACTTAAACAGACATAAGCTGTTTTAAAATTTCATTTTATTCATAAAAAAATAATTAAGATACAATTCCATTGCTTTTAAGAAAAACACATTTCGTCATTATTGTTAAAAAATTTAAAGAAAATAACTAAAATTTTGTACAATAATTATTATATAAATTATATTATTATTTATTACGTATTTTGAAACGTAGCCTACACTAGTTATATTAACATAAAAACACTACTCAGTCTTCAGGTTCTGACCCATCTATCAAATCAAGATCTACATCGCGAAGAATATCACTTTCAAGATCAGTATAAAAGTCATGAAACTCCTGACTAACAAGCGGTAGCATATCCAGTAAGTCGCTTTTCTTTTTGGCATTAATTTTTACTGGCACTGAATAACAAATCTCCAAATCGTCCATAGTAACACTGTTAATGCCTCTGCGATGAATATTTAAGGTTTCTTTATATTGAATATGACCTAGTTTTCGTGTATAGCGAAGCCATTTTACATCTTTCCATAGAAAACGCTCAACTAGAACAAAAGTGTAATTAATATAGATTTAAAAATATAGAAAATAATAGAATAATTTAGAAAATAGAAATAGAAAAAATTTACCAAATGTATTAGTTTTTCTCCACATAAACTTTTGTTTTATTAAATTTGAGAAGTTGAAAAATTGATCCCTTTTAATTTCCGTAACATAATAGTTTATATTAACAGATTGAACGAAAATATACCAATCACGTGGGTGGTGTATAAAAGCAGTAGTCTTCTTCCTTTTTTCTTTCGATTGCTGCATGAACCGTGTCACACTCCATATGGGTGTGCCCCGGCTCAAGGAATTTATGGTCTATTACCTCCAAATGAGGCAATTGCTGAATTAATGTTTGGAACATTGCGGTAATAAAATAATTTTTATTCTGTCCAGCACAACAGTCGCTGTAGAGAATAATATGTGTAATTTCATAAGTGTTGAAATAAACAAGAAGCAATCTCATTGCCCCCTCTGTTACCATCTGCTTCATGCCAGATCATGTTATGAGCTTTTTTCAAATGGCCATCGTGAATTGTCAAATTGAACGTTCAAAGTTGTCTTTTGTAAAAACTAAGTGATGTTCGGAAATATGGGCTAGGTAGACATTGTTCTAAATCAAAAGTGTATGTTTTTACGGCATGATTTTCTTTTGCATATAACTGGTCCAGTCGTTTACTTCCGTATGCAGCATCAGCATCCCCTAAATGTGCTTTCTTTTCAGATTACAATTTTAATTTCTGTTCCTCATTTTCTGCTTAATTAATTTGCATTTGCAATAATTCGCATTTATTGCAGACATCCAGTTTCGGTTTTTTAAATTTCAAATTCAAAGATTTGAAAATTTCGGAATATCTTGTTATAGACACGTGATCTTCATATTTTTCGCAATAAAGTTTATACATAATTGACAAATTCAAATCCGACTGCAAATATTTCTGTTCGGTGTGGCGACGTGTATAATGGCTTTCATAATGCGGGAAACTTTGAATGTACTCTAAAACTTTATTAGTCACCTCTTCGGAAATTTTATTTGCGGGTACTTTCATTCCACGTTTATCGTTAGGAAACGCTACTCCAGAACACTTAATTTTCTTATTGATGATACTTTTAATAAATTGCCCAGTTTCCTCAAATATAGACAAAAAACATTTCTGACATACCTGTATGCGGTCCGTACCTACTTCCACAAAGTAATTATAGGAATAGATCCGATTTCTTTGTGCAGTTGATGATTTAACTTTAGTTTCAGTTTTTTTTTGGTAGTATATGTATCATTCCAGATATAAATGCTTGGCGAAGGTAATAACTACCTAAGTTCCAATATTCAGTAAAAATACTTTTTTGGGTCTCTAACGATACCTTAGTTGCGCATTTTAATTTACATGTAGTACTTAACGGTTTGATGCTTCTGCAAAATACGCATTTGCCCTTTTTAGTGATGTACTCGTGACCCAAATTACGTTTCTTGGTTATTTCGTGTTTTTTGCTTCGAGATTCGAGTTTTCGAGAATCAGAACATTGTAATAAATTATCTTCCAATCTAGCAGTTCACATTATGTTTATATTTGAGCTAGATTCGTTAGATTCACTATTGTTTCCTACGTCGCTTGGAATATAGTGTGGATCAACATCGCTGTCATCGTACGTAATTCCATCATCGTCGGTTTGAATGTCAATTCCACAGGTAGGTGAGATTGGAGTAGAGGATTTTGTATTAGCTATTTTAATATTGTCCAAGTCTAATCGAGAAGCACTCAGGCAGAATATCTACGCGCAAGGAAAGCCACGATTAAATTCCTTCGACAAAAGAAACGCGATCATATGAGGTCATGCATCGAAAACATCAGCTTCCAAGCGGAAGTAGGAAATTCAAGGGACTGTTTTGCTAATGCCAGGAATCTCACTAAAGACTTCCACCCAAGAAGTACAGCCATAAAAGACGGGAATGGAGAATTGAGAACAAACGTGGCTGATGTTCTCTCAGTATGGCAAACCTACTTTCAAAGTCTGCTAAACCGGAATGACGACGTGACCCCCATTAGAGCAATAGCTCCTCCAGGTGATGAGGTCTTCGTCGAATATCCCACAGCAGAGGAAGTAGACGCAGCTATTAGTCGATTGAAAAACGGCAAGGCACCCGGTCTCGATGGAATCCCCGCAGAATTAATCAAACTCGGAGGCGCTACTCTTGCAACAAGTTTATACGATCTCGTCGTTTGTATTTGGGACCAAGAAGAGTTGCCGGAGAATTGGAAGACCGCACTCATATGTCCGTTGCATAAAAAAGGCGACCGTCTTAAATGTGAAAAATTTCGTGGCATAGCTCTATTGAACACTGCTTACAAAGTGTTGGCTAATGTTGTACTTGCCAGACTCATCCCTTTCGCCGAAAACATCATTGGCGACTATCAATGTGGTTTTCGTCCCAACCGATCGACGACTGACCAGTGTTTCACCATGAGGATGATCTTGGAAAAATGTTGGGAGTACAACATAACCATACATCAATTATATATAGACTTCCGGCAGGCATATGCCAGTATAAACCGCGACAACCTTTGGGCCGCGCTCATATGCCTAGGTATTCCAGAGAAACTTGTTTCTCTGTGTAAATTAACAACGTCTGGATCTGCATGTAGAATTGTAATTGAAGGATCTGTGTCAGAACAGACTCCTTTCAAATAACATCTGGTGTTCGACAGGGAGATGCACTCGCGCCTGTGGTGCTGTTTAATTTGGCGCTTGAGTACGTAGTGAGGAAAAGCAACATTGAAACTTCGCGCTGTATATTCAATAAATCAGGCCAAATTCTTGGATATGCAAATGATATCGTGCTTCTTGGCCGAAGACCTAGCGACATCAAGGACAGTTTCATACCGCTCAATCGCTGCGCAAGAAGACTTGGTTTGGAGGTGAACAGTACCAAAACGAAATTCTTAACAACACCCAGGAACATCTCAATGGCAAATCTCGAAATTGGCGACCACAATTTTGATAGCGTCGAAAATTTTAAATACCTCGGGTCACTTATAACATCATCAAACGACATGCAGGCAGAAATAAAAGCCCGAATCGCTGCCGGACAACGAGTTTTCTACGCGCAATCAAAATTATTGCGATCTAAACATCTATCGCAGTCGTGCAAGCTCGCACTTTATAAAGCACTGATAAGACTGTGCTGACTTTCGGAAGCGAGAGCTGGACCATGACCTCTAACGACTGTAGATTATTATCTACCTTCGAAAGGAAGGTCATCCGTTCAATTTTTGGTCCCATTAAAGTTGCGAACAATGAATATCGGATTCGCATGAACCACGAAATAAAGCAACTTCTCGGAGGTAGCGATATTATCGGCTTCATCAAATCTAATCGAGTGAGATGGCTCGGCCACGTTGCAAGATCTCCACAACAACGAATGGTTTACAAAGTGTTCCATCAACAACCAGCCGGAGTACGTCGTAGAGGAAGACCCAGACTGCGCTGGCGTGACGACGTCGAACAAGACCTACTCGTATTAGGATGTCGAAATTGGAGGACGAGAGCGATGGACCGAGAAGGATGGAGGACCATAGTGCGGGCGGCAAAATCCCTTCATGGGATGTAAATGCTAGAGAGAGAGAAAGTCTAATCCGTTGAAACCCTCGTTAAAAGATGAAAGGGTTTCATTGCAAACAACCGGATCGAAAAATTGATTTTCAACTGATCGCAATTTATCCATTTGGAGCACTTGCTTACTGGAATGCGGAGACATTGTATCTAGAAATAATAAACGAAAAAATTATTTGATTAAAAATAAAAATTACAAATACTGTATTACCTGGTTGTTTTCGAGAAGTCGCGAAGTTCTGGTTCTGCTCCTTTGTAGACAATACCAGGGCAACTAACTTCTGACCCCGACACATTGAGTTTTTTCCTATATATGAAAATACAAAATTAATTAATATAATTTAGATTTTTCAGTACAATCTGGAATTTTTGTACTATTTGCAAGCGTAATTCAATTAAATTGTTGTATATGATTTTTAGGTGAACAACAATTCATAAAAACGGGAAAAAATGAAACAAAATTATTTTTTATTAAATTTAAATCTATTAAATAAAATACCAAATATTATACTTACTTTTATGTTTTTTTTGTATAAATTATAGTTTCACTAAACTGCACTTAAAATTATTTTCTCATTGATTTGTATCAAATTTACTAGAGGTAAAGCAACTTATACTGACTTAAATAAGTAAAAACTAATTTAATGTTGCGCTAAAGATCTTATTTGGAATAAGTTATTTTACCAAATTAAATCTTTCTATGAAATATATGGTTATTTAAACTTATTTCAAAATAAATATTTCATTTTACCGAAATAAATTTGGAATAATAGCTTATTTCTGAATAAGTTGATTTGAAAATTATAATAATAATTTCGCACTATGAAATTAAGTATAAACAAGCTGTTTTACTAAATTTTTTTTTAACATAAATTGTTTACTACGTTTTTTTATATGGATTTAAATTGTTTTAATTTGGAATTTTTTAAATATTTTATTTTGATTTTGAAATAAGCTGTTTTTCCTTTTGCATTTTTATAAATTTATGAAATAAGCTGAATGAGCATAGTCAATATCTCTGAGGATATACCAGATAGGGACATGTCTATTAGCTGGAAAAATAGCTTATTTTTTTTTCTTTACGATTTTGCAAAAATATCAATTTTGTCTTATCTCGAGATAAGCTACTTTACCTTATTATTGCCACAGAAATAATAATGTCAGCATTAGTAAATACATTGTTAAAAAAAGAATTATGAGTGAAAATTAGCAATAAACTCAAATTCATTTTATATTCTTCATTATACGTGGAAAATCAATTCCGTTTTTCCTAATTTTTAAGAATTTTTACGTTAGCTTAAGGTTGACACACTAAAATAAGTCAATTTCCATATCTAGGGATTGGTGAAAAAAAATTTCCCAATTCAAATCGATTTAATTCGTGATTTGATTTGCGAGAACGGAACCTATCCCCTAGATCCGATATGGAAATTTGCACATAGTGGATTTTCTGACAAACTCATCGTTATCCAGAATTTATGTAAATTAAAACTAATCAAACCAATAAAATTGATTTGAACTACGAGATCGCACAATATTATCACTACTTTCTGTTATGAAAGGGCGCTTGATTGTTATCCTTAGGCTATCATTTCAACGTAGTGAAATTTTCCGAAACAGCTCAAATCCTGTTCTAAGTTATACTTTGTATTCATTTATTCTTCATTTAAGAATTCGTTTTGTTTTTTTTTTCGAGTGTCAATTTAGGACATTTTTTTTTGAAATTTAAATATCTATATAAAGTAAATAATACTTTTTACGCTATTTGCCGTAGGCACTGGCGAAACACACTTATACTTAATAAACACATTTTTATTAATCACTTGTTTTTTGTTTCGCAAAATTATTTTGAATATTTTTAAAAAGTTTGATCGATTTCGACTTGTTAGGTCATCATCAGGAGTATCTACTGATTTGTAATTGTACAGACCCCGCCCTTTTCTTTTCTCACGTACGCAATAATATACCTTGAATTTTGTTACTCAACCTATGATTCATCGCCTACCTTTCTACTATATAACAAAATTTTTATTTATACAAATCAGTAGATACTCCTGATGACCTAACAAGTCGAAATCGATCGAGTGATTTTTTCAACTTTTTGAAAATATTCAAAATAATTTTGCGAAACAAAAAACAAGTGATTAATAAAAATGTGTTTATTAAGTATAGTAAATAATGTTAAGTTTATATATAATGTTTAAATTCTGTATAGTTTTAAATTAATTTATTGGACTCAATTACCCATAAATGACTTAATGTGTTTTATTTTGTTTTCTCAAGATTATTTCTTACTCTTTCTGTTAAAACCCTATCTACGAAATAAAAAAATATGCCGCCAATTTTCGTCTCTTTCTATTAATTTCGCCAAAATTTTCGTTTAACAGTGTAATTATACTAATACATTTTCTGTATTAAACCGCAGCCACACGAATGCAAATATTGACCATATATGGTGTATTTTATATTTGGCAAATATTGGTAAAATATGACAATTGACAAACTCTACTGTCTGCACGATTTATTGAATTTGTTTTTTGTTTTTTCCTTTGATCTGTTTTGAAAAACCGCCTATTGAGCGAATGTGCGCCAATGTTGGACAATAATGCAACCTTGATTTGAATTTGTCATTTGTTTTGTGGCCACACGATTTGTTATTTGGACAAATACGCCAATGTTGGTATGTATTTGCATTCGTGTGGCTGCGACTTTAAAAATTTTTTATTGGATTTGTAAATGTTCACGGGATATTTTTTGGGACAAACTTCATGACCGTTCGTTTTTTCATTTTCTTTAGATAACTTAGAAAATATCAAGAAATTAATGCCAAAAAATCAACAAAAGTATGTATGTGATTCGTCATGGAAAACCCCGTTTCAGGATTCAATTATTTTGAGCAAAATACAGTTTTTTCAAGATTGCTTAGTTCCATAACTATGTACGCTCAGCCTAAAGTCGCAGCCACACGAATGCAAATACATACCAACATTGGCGTATTTCTCTAAATAACAAATCGTGTAGCCACAAAACAAATGACAAATTCAAATCAAGGTTGCATTATTGTCCATCATTGGCGCACATTCGCTCAATAGGCGGTTTTTCAAAACAGATCAAAGGGAAAAACAAAAAACAAATTCTATAAATCGTGCAGACAGTAGAGTTTGTCAATTGTCATATTTTACCAATATTTGCCAAATATAAAATACACCATATATGGTCAATATTTGCATTCGTGTGGCTGCGGCTTAAATGAATAAATATTTTAGTTTTGTTCGGTCTGTCAAATAACCAAGTGTTATATAAAAATGATGACGCGTGGTAAATACTTATCGGTCGATGAAAAAGACAAAATCTTAGCCCTTTTCGGAGAAGGTTTTTCTTTCCGGAAAACAGGCAAAAGATTAGGCCGCACTAATTATGGGATAAGAAAAAGCCAATCAAGAGGAAAACTGAAATAAGAGTCAAAGAACCAAAATTTGGTTTGTGAAGCATTAAGGCACGTTAATGTTGTGAGTAGACGGCCTCTTTCATTTTCTGCGACTTAAGCCGAATTTATTTGACTCTGTAGCAATTTTTTTTGCAGAAAAATTTGCTGCAATTTGAAGTGAAGTTAGACAATTATGATTAACTTTTTTTTATATATTGTTATTGAGTAGGCAAATATTATTGCTCTATTCATTTTTGACATAAACTCAAACGTAAAATAAACAAATCAGTTTGAGATTATTTTCGACGTGTTGAACTTGTTTCATTCAATTTTGATTTTTCAATTCTCGTGCTTCTTGATTTTATTATTGTGTCTTAAAATCAATTAATTTATTTAATTAAAATATTTTTTTAATTATCTGGATTAAAGTACTCATACTACGGTATATGCTGGAAATATTCAGATAATCGTGTGTTATTATTTACATATAGTTATACAGTGATAAATATTCGTAAAAGAACAAGTAAAATCGTTCAAAAATTTATGATCAGGACAAAAATTATGTCCACTATTAAAACTAAAAGTATACTGTATTGTCACCCTGTGTTCGAATATTATGTTCGTAAATAGGGATCAACTAACGGTACTGTATTGGAAGAAAGAAAAATTTAGTTAATTTAGTTAAACATTCGTATAAGAACAGCGGACAAAAACGTCTTTTTACGCACTTAATAAATATATATTTGTTTTAAATTTTTGATTTTCGATCTTATTCAGTAAGTATATTACGATGCTTATAAAATGGAATTTTATTTAAATTATTATTTATTGTAATAATATTTTATTATAGTGATGCCAAATGGAAAGTTCTTAAATGAAAAAGAAAAGAATTTTTAAAGAACAAGGATTTACCATGCGTCAATCTGGTACTAAAATTGGTCGATCTTCAATTGTGGTCCACGACATCCTAAAAAAGCTCTAAGTTGTGGTCTAAAACAGAAAACAAAAGGAAATAGTAGGTTACCCAAATTTCAAATGGACAAAATAAGAAAGAAAACAACTCGTAACAAGTTACCCGCCAATCAAATTAAAGCAAAATTGGGCTAACCTGTTGCAAAACAACATATTGCTCTTAACACTCGAACACCAAAAAATATTAAATGATCGAAATTGCAAAGTAAGACTAATTCTTCCTATAAACATATTGAAATGCGGCTACTGTTGGTCAAGCGGCACATGCATTGGAAAGATAAAAGGCAAAAAGTGATTTTCTCGGATTCGAAAAAATTCAACCAAGACCGCCCAGGCCACTACTCTTGCTACTGGCACGATATCCGTGATTAAAATATATTACAGTCTAAAAGAAATTTCGGTGGAGGTACAGTAATGGTGTGTGGAGCTTTTCACTATGGCGGGAAGCTACCAATTTGCTTTATCACCCTCCGAATGAATTCAGACATGTACAATGATTTGTTAGAAAACGATTTCATAACTTTTCTTGAGGACTACAACGACAATGATTTGATTTTTAACGAAACAATTCTTTCATCCATGCATCAAAGCAATCAATGGAGTGGTTTTGTCAAAACCAAATGAATGTTCTTGATTGGCCTGCATGTATGTATTCTCGGTTGTAATTATTAGCGAATTTATTAGACATATTTGCGGCAAAGGTTTAAGCGAATGGTCGGCAATTTAAAACGGTTGTAGCGGTTAGAATATTGCAAACCAATATTCTAATCGTACATGTTACAAACTTAACATCTCGTAAACTCATCGCTAACTCATCATTACTCTGTACGTCTAAACAGAGTAAATGCATCGACAGATGCACAGATACATGCAAGCCGGAAACAATACGACGAGCATTCCAAACGAAAGCAAAAGCAACACGACGAAGACGAAACCAAAACAGAACGAATAAAATAATTTTCTTTTAACCAATCAGTTCGTCTCCATTCTCCAACCGCAGCCGCTCAAGCAACTCGCTGCACAGGCAGCACACCACCGCCGCACACCACGATGCACGCGCATCGCTCCGCCATTGTACATAGTGGATGAATTAATTAAATTCAATTAATATTAATTTAATAAATAATTAATTAATAATAATAATAAATAATATTTTATAATGAAAATAATAAATTCTACAATTTTAATAAAATAAATAAAAATTAAATTTAATAAATAACAAATAAATTAATAAATAATAAAAGTAACAAGAACTTTTATAGTAGCGACCCCGTCGCCGGTTTTTATCGTGCAAAAAGATTAATTAAAAATAATATAAAGTGTGTGAAAAAGGTGTTGTGTGCTGTGATAATATTTTTTATTTTTTTTGTGCCCACGCAACATAAGCGCCGTACCAACGTGAGTGACACAAAAATTATGGCGTGCGCATTAAAGCCGCCACACCCATGGAACAAAATTTAACGGACAACATTTGCCCCCACAATGGCGATAGCGCCCCACAATGGCAATAGTGCCCCACAATGGCGATAGCGCCCCACGAGTTAGCCGGACAACGGCAACAACAACATCAACAACAGCAGCAGAAGCGACAACAAAAATGGATGCAACAACAACAATAACAGGGGCCAAAATTTGCTCTTCCCCAACGGCGAAAAGCGCCCAACACGGGATACTAAACACGCCATCAACACGTGGAAGAACAACAACAGCTTCAACCAAATCAACAGCATCTATAGGAGCGGCATAAACGACACCAACAGCGGCAACAACAACAGCGGCAAATGCAGCAACAACTACGACTAAACCCGGCTGCAACCAATTCTTATTTTTTTAATAATATTTTTTGTTGTTGTAAATAAAACATTTTTTTTAGTTGTTTTATTACATTGGGCATGTAAATTCATGACCCATCCCTCAGCGGCACGCACGTTCTTTCTGTGAACTACACCAACTTGTTCACATTCTTTTTCGTCTAGTGTCGCCATCGATCATGCAATTATCATGATCCAGCTGCGCACATGGTGCAGTGAACATCACCACCATATCTACTTTCGTTTTCTTGCGTGGATCATGCAACTCTCATGATCCATATCCAGCGACGCGCATGGTTTTGTGAACATCACAACCATGACAATTGTCGCTCTCCTCTTGCGTGGATCATGCAACAACCATGATCCATGAGTTAGCATCAACAACACCCACCTCCACAGTGACCCCAATTTTTCATTTTTTTAAACACACGTTCCAGTTTCTTGACACGCACAATTTTGCTGTAATTTTCAGTCGACTGGCTAATCAATACCGAAACATTAGATGTCGCAACCGACAAATACCCTTCGGTATTTCAACATTCAACAACGAACCACGATCGACACTTGAAAAACACTGGGAAAAAACTATTCGCGATCGGTTTTCTCATACACTCTGAAAACTACAATTTTAGATTCGGAGTATCGGTCAACTCACCGACCGATTAGGCACAGAATTCGCAGCTATTCACTGAGCTTATGCACATCTTAAACTCACAGTGAATAAGAATTACTGCCTAAAACTAACAAACAAATCATCACTACCGAAAATATAAATGTCTTAAAGAACGGATATCTTTTCGGATTCTAAATCAATTAATCAACCGATCGCGCAATCATTCATTAGGCATTAATCGATCAGCTATACGATACTAAAAGATAAGATATGACATCAACAACGGACTGACGCCCAAACTTTACCGTGTTGAGCATATCGACAGATATCCTTCAGTATCCCGACTATAGCTTTGATCAACACTTTACTTCTTCTTCACTGTGTGACTCATCTGGGGGCAGGTGATGTAGCGGTTAGAATATTGCAAACCAATATTCTAATCGTACATGTTACAAACTTAACATCTCGTAAACTCATCGCTAACTCATCATTACTCTGTACGTCTAAACAGAGTAAATGCATCGACAGATGCACAGATACATGCAAGCCGGAAACAATACGACGAGCATTCCAAACGAAAGCAAAAGCAACACGACGAAGACGAAACCAAAACAGAACGAATAAAATAATTTTCTTTTAACCAATCAGTTCGTCTCCATTCTCCAACCGCAGCCGCTCAAGCAACTCGTTGCACAGGCAGCACACCACCGCCGCACACCACGATGCACGCGCATCGCTCCGCCATTGTACATGGTGGATGAATTAATTAAATTCAATTAATATTAATTTAATAAATAATTAATTAATAATAATAATAAATAATATTTTATAATGAAAATAATAAATTCTACAATTTTAATAAAATAAATAAAAATTAAATTTAATAAATAACAAATAAATTAATAAATAATAAAAGTAACAAGAACTTTTATACGGTCATCTACTTAAAGCAGTGCATTTAAGGTTGTTCGGGCAAAATTGAGGCAGAAACTTCAAAAAACATCAAATTCAATGTCAAAGCGGATATTTGAAGTCATTAAACAACAAGGGCGTCATACATAAGTGTTCTTATACGAATATTTAAACATTTTGGAGTATTTTTTTAAACTGACTTAATATTAAAAGTATCTTAATATTTTGCTTTGTTGAAATACCAATTAAATTTAGCGTAATTCTTTACTGTTTACGAAATAAACAATTTTATTTAAGAAAATCATACGTATCTGTTTATTTTATTATTTAATAAAAAATTAATCTTTGTTCTTATACGAATATTTATCACTATACAAGATATTTTGAATTTTATCGCATGTTTCATGCGTTTCATTTAATTTAATTTTAATTTTATCGAGTTAATTTCTTAGTTCATATCTAATTTTTTTTTTTTTTTTTTAAATATAGATTTAATTTCCACTTTGGGTCACTTCATAGACGATGTGCAGGAGACAAACACTTATTTAAGTTCGTTCGTAGTTTTGCTTGATGCTAGTAGAAGTCGACGTCACAGTCGCCGATTTTTTGTGAATCCGGTAAATCAAAAACGACACCGACAAGGTCTTTACCACAATCTGGTGGTAGAGATGCGATTAAATTACGCAGAATCATTTCGCAATTTCCACCGAATGACGCCCCAACTATTTGACGAGTTATTGGCAATTGTTGGGGTCGAAATCCAACGCAACTGCACCAAAAAATCTACAATATGTACAGGTGAAAGATTATATCTTACTCGTTGGTAAGTTATTTGGAAATATAATTTATATGTGATCAAATTATTAATTAAAATTTCTATTGTCATGTTTAGAGACCTTGCTAGTGGGGATAGCATGGTACGCTTGCCACATTGGGCAAGCCACAACATCTCTCATTATCCGGGAGACGTGCAAGAAATTGTGGAAAGTCCTAGCATAAAATATAAAGCAAAATATGGATAAGAGGTGTCATGTAGAGATTTCGAGGTGGCAATCTGTATAAGCCTAACAAGAACAATGAACTTTAAGATACGTTTATATGGATTAAATATAGAAAAAATTAGATTTGTGTATAGTTTTTCTTTCTCTTTCTTTTTTTATGCTAAGTGTGATTGTGATTTTTTACTCATTATTGAATGCGATTAGTTTATGCTTTTTGCTCGTATAATGGTTTCGAATATGCAGTAAATTATTAGTGAGGTAGTGAGCTTGAGTGTACGTTCCTTGTAGTCTGAGGATGGTTCGTTACGATAAATGATTAGTTTAATATTTTAAGTCATTCTAAGATCTTCCATGTCTGCACAACCCCCACGACCTATAAAATTCATTATCCCGATTCATTTCAAATGCCGTGTGTAGACCACTGCAACATTAATTAGTTAATTCAACTTTAAACCGTTCAAGTTCCATTACAAACTCATTGACCTCCTTTACTGTTGTGACATCTATTTTGTTTGGTAATTATATATTTATGGCTAATAATTTTTGGGTACGAAATGGGTTGAATTGAAATTCTAACAAATTTTAGTTTTGGGGAAGCTGAATTTGACTGAGTCATCTCTAACCGGGTTGAGGTCAAGTTTGGTTCAGCTATGGTTAATGTATGGAACTGGATAATTATTTGACTGATTATTTTCAAATTTATTTTGTAGACAAATCCAGAACTTCATCCAGGATTTATGTTGGAATCTCGATTTAGCTCAACATACCAGATTCGAACATAATTAGTTAAGAAATTGCCTGGCACGGCCGAATTTTTCTTAAAATCCATTTTAAATTCCCCACCCAATTCTGCATACCTGATTTGACAATAATTTCTTGGGATATGGCCAAGTTCCATTCAGAATTGTCGAATTATTTGGCCACCAAAAATACACGTTAAAATCCCAATACAGGTTGACCTCAGTTTATAAGAATCCTAGCCCAGCTCTACAAACTAAACTGGAAAGTTATCGGTTAGGAAACGGCCAGGTTTCATTCATTATATCCGAATACCAAAATTTCTTCGAATTCAGCTTTGCGCACCGAATTTGGCCATCATTTGTTGAGAGATGGCCTAGTTCCATTGAGCATAATGTTAGAGTGCCATTCCAATCCTGCATACCATATTTGACAGTAATTGGTTGAGGAATGGTAAAGCTCCAGTGAGCATGGCATTTTATATCCTGTACAGTATATTATACTTGGTAATTAAACGAATATTCTTTTGTGGCCAAAATTAATAAAACATTTGAAATTCTTGTGAAATAAGCTAAATTTATTTGAAATATCCAATCCGGTAGTTAATCTGGCATTGAGTAACATTGATAGTTTTCCGGGAACCATTGCCTTTGGGATGCCTCACATATTTTTGCAACTTTTTGAATTTTTGTTTTGCTATTTCATGGTTACCAATGCAAAACTTAAATACTAATGGATTTTAGAGTAATTTTTAGTATAATTTAAATAATTATGTTTCCAGGAAATTCCTCAGATTGCTGATTTAGGGAAGCAATTGTTGAAGACCAATACCATCGTTATGCATTAGACCTATTAAACCTTTATCCTTCCTCTAGTAGATTAGAAAAAGATTAGAATTGTATAGTGCCGTACGATCACCGGGTGTCTGAAACCGGTCGTTCCATCCAAAAAAAATCCTATCCTTCCTCTTGTTATGTGTAAACAAGTTACAGGAATAGACCCGGCATTATCCGGGACACTTGTCAAGTACTTCATCTTACAATCCAATCAATAATTCAAGCGGTTCAGTCAATACAATCACGTTTCTAATATACTGTATAATATGTTAGTGAGTTTATCCATGGCTTTGCACAGACGATTATAATTAAAGTTAACCACAAACTTCGATGGTTTGCCACAGTACATATTCCTAGTGGCTTTTAAAAATATGGCACGCGATAATTTAATTACTTTTACATTAAGTTTACGTTAAACTGTTAAAAAGACGTGTCATGCTTTTTCTATGGTCTTCTATTGTATAATATATTGATAGATACATTTCCAGAGATACAACTTTACAAGAATACTGCATGATTAAAACATGAAAAAATATCAACGTATTTATCGAGAAAGCACTCCGTACCATGTACCATACATACTTATAAACATTATGTACAGGATATTACGATATACAATAAAATAAAATAAAAGGATTTTAAGACAATTCGGTTAATACATGCAATATACGTAATGGATCGAAATATACATTACATTTTTATTATGCGCCTATATCGTAATGACAATTTTATATTTAAGCTGCCATAATAAGAAGTCATCTCCATTATAACGAATATTTATGCCGAAAGATCAGGATTAAATTTTTTAAAAGGTTATCGCGTGTGCTTTATCAATTTTTCATAACATTATTAAGCAATGTTGATGTGGATACTGTTACATTGTTCTTGTTTTTTGAGTATAACGAAACTCCATAAAGCCGAAATGATTAAATAACAAAAAACATCAAATAATTTTACTGATTTCCAAAAGAAACAATAATTGTTGACACTGTCTACATTCTCTACATTGTAGACGTCAAAGTTTTAATTGTCTACATACAATCTCTATACACATGTAGAGTATTAATTATCTACGCGGTATAGACAATGACCCGCATCACTGATTCTCACTCCTGTTGAGATCGAAAATGACAACAATTCTTTGCTATCGCTTCATATAACGTGGTTGTTTTTCATCATCTCGTTAACTACAAAAAAAATCTCTTAGTGCAAATTTGGTCTGTTTGGTATTTTATTAAAATTTGTTTATCATTATTTTAATGACTCTTCCTTTTTTCTATCATCGAGGTCCTCAATCGATTATGAACGCACAATGACTTTTTTGTTTGATAAATGGGTAGCATTCCCACATAAGGGTTATAATAACATATACAAACTTGTATATTGTTCTATTTGTATTCTAAAAATCTGTTTATCAAAACCAACGTAAGGGAGGAAGACATCATAACGTTCTGCATAATAAATCTGCAAATTGATAGTAAAAGTTGAATGTTCAGTTTAAAAATAAAAATTTTCTACATAATTGAAATATATTGTATGGTGATGATTGCAGATACATTGGCACCGATTTATACAAAAAAAACTTAATTACAATAACAACAATTTGAAATACTAATAAAATAACTAAGGTTTAGTGGATGTTCACGATAAAATAAAATTTTAATTAAAATAATTTACTATTTTAGTAGATTGCTTTTATTTCTCGCCAAATAAAAATTAAACATTTATGTCATAAAACCAATGTGAATGGTGTCGACAATTTAAAATTACATATACCGTTCTAGACAGACACCCACATAAAAACATAGTTTTATATAACTATATAAACAATTTTTTAGGTGCCGAGATTTTAAATGGAACGAGTTTACTGCTCTGCCACATGAAATGAGTCAATATTACAGTAATTATATAAATTCGCATATAAAAAGAGTAATTTTTGATATTTTGTAACTATATACCAGACACCCTATTAAAAAATTGAGAACGAGTTTTTTTATCGAAAATTGTTGTATTTGTAATTTTTGTACTCACTTCATTTGGATATATGGGGAGGGAAATTATTGATATCAAACGGTTCAAAATTTGATCCTGTTGTTTGTTAAAGATTTCAGCAAAAAGCTAAAGCCAAAATTTCAATTTCTCGAAGAAGAAGTTCATTATTTAAAATAAGCTGACAGAGGATCAATTTTCCTCCATTGAAAAAAACATTTACCGATCAAAAGCACATTGACTAAAACTTTCAAGTTTGTATCAGGAGATACCAGATTCGAATCCCGATAGGGGCAGGATGCAAAAAATAGTTTTCATCATCTGATTACAATCGGTGGTGGAAATGAATACAAATAAGACTCCCATGTTGGAGCGCACCACTAATTCTCCGTCCCATCTTCCATGCCAGACTATAGGCTAATATGGAGCTATGCAATGTGCAGATGGTTCCACGTAAATCAGACGCGAAAGAATTGGAAGTTCTTTGGCCTCAGAACAGATTACGAAGATGAAATCATAAAAAAATTAAATAATTCCTCCAACATTAGTTGAATATTTTCTTTTTGAAAAAGTCAGTGAGTAGTTTAGAGTATGGAAGCACTTGCAAGTGAAACTTCTGAATATTTCCAACTATTTAAAAAAATGTTTAACTATAATTTAAGTGAAAAAATAATTATTATGTGCGCAGATAATACAAATACTAATTTATTAAAAGCAATCTCGTTAAAGTTTTAGGTTCCCTTAACTAGATGGTTGGCAATGCCGACTACTGAATGGATGTTACAATTATATGAACCCTCAAAATCGTAATTTTTAAGTTAAGAGAAGTGTTCCTTGACAATAAACAAAAAATGTTAAATGTATTAGGAGAACCCACTATCTATTTTATTCATAACATGCTAACCATGTTATGAATAAAATAGATGCTTAACATGCCTCCACTTAACTTTAAAAACAAATTTTAATCCGGTATAAGTGTCACAGATGTTGCGAAAAACATAAAAAACATATAATTAATATATGTATGTTTTAATATAATTTTTCTTACTACTGTACATAATCTGAAATCATACATGTATATTACAAAATAGATTTCTTTAAATAAATAAATAAACTAATGGCGCAAAAATTATGAGAAATAAAACAAGAATGAAAGATTTTATAAATAGTCTTTCAATATCAACGATGACTCGGTAAATGAGATGAACCTGACTGATTCCAACAGAAGCCTAACAATACGATTTAATGTTTAGTTGACTGGTTATTTTAGACACAGAAGCGCAGGTTTCTCTAAGTCGCTAGTGTAAATAAGAATCCGGGACATTAGTTCTCAACACGAACTGTTGATCTCAAATAATGTAGATGAGGTCATTTTAGTTATGTACTACATGACAATAAATAGTTTGTCGTTGAATACTGGATGAATGGTGCTGCTCCTGAGCTAAATCAATATTTAGATGCAAGTTCAATTATCGCCACTAATGTAACAACCAACAGGTGAGCGAAAATTTTCGGAAAAGCCCTATTTATATCAATTCACGACGATATAGTTCCATTTAAGGCTCTCAATATCTCGAAAAGATTTAAAATCATCATAAAAAAGATAAACTTTTTTCTGCGGTCCACAACTATTAAAACTTCCGTTTTCGGAAATTTTAGAAACTTAACTTTTAGACCAGAAAAGTTTCTTTTGGAACTTACTTAAAGATTTATAAGTAAGCAGGTTTCTCCACTGATTTATTGCGATTAAACAACATACAAATTAAATGTATATTGAAAAATTAAATTTTTGAAAATAGAGATTCCTTATGTGGAAAATTTTTAAGTATTTTTAATATCAAATTTCGATGCCTAAGCATCACAAACCGTAACATTTCAATATTTTCGGATCGAATCCCGATAGGGGCAGGATACAAAGTAAAATTTCATGAACAGATTACCATCTGTGGTGAAATGTAACATACCTATGAACCCCTGTCGGTGTGCAAAACCCATGGGCCAACCCATCTTCTATGCCAGTATAGGCTGACTTTTATTCTATGCAATCTGTTCTGGGGTATAAAAGCTGAATAAATAAAAGCAATCCCAATTGTTTCTCGGTTCACTTTTGATGCCCTACCTTAATTACACATTACGCTGCATTGATTGCCAAATCGAGGACGTACGGCTATAGGTCCGATTTACGTAGAACCATCTGCACATTGCATAGGTCCATGTCAACCTATAGTACTGGCATGGTAGGCAGGTCACCCTATGACTTCTACACTTCGACAAGGGTTAAAAGATGCATTAAATTTCACCACAGATAGTTGTATTAATTTCCAACACCGATTGTAATCAGATGATGAAAAATCCCTTTTCCATCCTGCCCCTATCGGGATTCGAACCCGGTACCTCCCAATCAAAACGCCAAAACTTTAACCACTGTGCCATTTGGTAACCGATGGGTAGTTGTCACTGTATTATAAACGTACTGTGCCTAATATTAATCCTAAATTGCGTACTAATTTTTTTATTATCTGCGATCGATAATAAATTTTTTGACAATTGATAAAACTCACATTAAATTAGTTTAGACAGTAATTTAGTCAAAAAAATGATCATCAAGCACATAATTTCTGGCAAAAAAAATTTTAAAATTTGGACAACGTGTATTTTACTGACATCTACTGGCATTTTTCTAAACTAAAATAATAAGCAATTGAATTGAACGTAAATGTTTTCTTCTTTGAATTGACTTTCTTTCTTGAATAAATTATTTTAACAGTGCAGTTAAATGCACAAACATTCACTTGTACACTAGACTTGAGACGGAATTAGATTATGGAAATGAAGATAGATTAAATCAGGCAAATAGTAGAGCTGGAAAAAATATGAATTCATTTTCAATGCCGCTCAAGGCTGTCATTGGTTTTATTTGTTGTGAAGTTTCTAGTATGCTCATTACAAGAATATACTGGACTGTCGATATTGGAGTACATGTAGGGTAAGTTTTTGTCGCAGTGAATACGCCAAACAAACCTGATTACTGCTAACCAAGTCCATTGGGTTTTTCATGGTCCTTCGAGCTGGATAGCGGCAACTGCAACAGTATTTTCGGCGACTATTATTTTATAATTTTGTGAATCAAGATGGCGGAAGTTCGAGCCCTTAAACGCATTTTTAAAAATTTAGAATATGTTAATAACAAAATCGGTGAATTAGGGTCCGGTATTCAGAGCGGTGAAATAAAAACATATTTAGCAATGTTGAGTGACAAATGGAAAGATTTCCAAGGTATCGAAAGGTGGAAAATTTACTTAGGTTCAATTAGAGTTTCTGAATAAAATCGAAACGATGTCTTTCGAAATTAAACAGTTATTATATCATTGTGAAACAAGTTTGGAAACGGTGAACACTCCAGAAAATACATCGTTGAATGATTTAATGCTGAATCAATCGCAATTTGTTCGTGAATTATCTGTTTTACATAAACGGGACATTGAAGTGCGATTACCACGTGTTAATATACCACCATTTTTAGGAAACTATTCGGAGTTTCCATCATTCAAAGACCTTTTGGAAACTTCTATTAATCAAAAGGACGGTATATCTAAGGTCCATAAATTGCAGTATCTCAAATCATTATTAAAAGGAGAAACTTACAATTTGATCAAGCATTTAACTGTGACGGAAACGAATTACAAGGAAGCCTGGAAAAAAGTAAAGACAAGATACAGTAAACCGAAATATGTAATATGTAACATACTCAGACAATTTATGAAGCAACCGATAATGTATCAAAGCTCGTCAAAGGGTCTTCGACATCTTACGGATGTATCTGACGAAGTTATCCGTGGTTTACGCGTTCTAGGAAAGCATGCTGAAAAATGAAATATATAGCTCATTTATATTTTGACGCAAAAATTGCACCCGGAATCTAAAGAAGCTTGGGCTCACAAGTCTGCCAGTGAGGATTTTCCCTCTCTCGAAACCTTTATTGAATTCCTCAACAAAAGGAGCGATGCATTACAGTGCATTAATTATTCGCAAAAGCAAAAACCGTCAGCACCCAAAAGGGTCGGTGCAATGACAACACAGGTTACGGCGAAAGGTGTGTGTTCAATGTATTCAGGTGAACATTATTTAAGTCAGGGTAGTACTTATCTCGAATTACCTAACGACAAACGCAAAGAGTTCACAGTAAATAAAAGACTTTGCTTTAATTGTCTGTGAGCAACACACCCATCCGTGGTCTGCTCAGAATGAAGAACTAAAGGGAACAGTGACGTCAGAGCCGATTAAGGAAACAGAATCCACGGTGTTAGTTGCCATGGAATCCAGAAATCGCAAAGGAAATTTTCAACAAGCCATTTTACCAACAGCGCTAGTATTAATCGAAGATAAATATGGACAAATGCAGAAATGTAGAGCCTTATTGGACTCCGGTTCACAGTCATCGTTCATATCAGAAAATTGCGCTCAGAGATTACAATTAGCGCGCCTGAAAGCAAACGTGCATATCACAGGACTGACATCAGGAAATTTAATATCCTGAGGCAAGTCAACGATTACATTACGATCAATGTATGATCGTAAAAATACGACGCTAGATGTTATCATAATAAAACATCTTCCCACATAAATTCCGAAAATTAAGACATACTTGCAACAAACAGATTGCATGTCTGAATTCAATTTGGCCGATCCACATTTCGATTTTCCATCTCCCATAGATTTGCTGATTGGAGCCGATAAATTTTTCGAAATTCTGGACCAAAGGCGATACAGTTCAATAATATTGATCGAGACTATTTTCGGATGGATAACTTCAGGACAACTGCAATCAGCTGATAACGAAGAAAGTAAAACGTTCAACACATTTATGCTGGATAATACAAGATTGGATGAAGCATTAAAAAAATTTTGGGAGATAGAGGACGTGTCATTTAATGTCGATAAATTTACACCAGAAGAAATGGAATGTGAAAGGTTTTACGGATTATGGATACGCATAAGAAAACACCCGATATACGATAGATAGTAAAACTACCTTTCAAACACAATTCGAAAGAATTGGGCCATTCAATCAATGCAAGAGGCAACAAACAGATTCCGGTCACTCGAGCGTAAATTAACAATGAACACGACACTACGTGAAGCATATATAGATCAAATGAGAGGATATATTAACCTAGGTCACATGATTGAAGTACCAGCGAATTATAAACACAGTGAAAGATTCTCTAGTCTCTCTTCTTCAAACAATTTTATGGCGAGAACAACCAGTCAATACATTGAAAATTTATCAGCTTGCCAGGGTTACTTTTGGTCTTGCATCATCAGCATTTCCTCGCCATCAGGACACAGCAACATCTCGCGATTGACACAAAGGATGAAGAAATCAAACGGTGCACACTCAGTAATTTTTTAGTCGATGACCTGCTAACGGGAAGCAATGATAAGGAACAAACTGAAGAGTTAAAAGAGAAAATGATATCTACTATGGCGAAGGGTGGGTTTTGTCGAAGACAATGTAAGTCAAATGTACGCGAATTATGTGATGCCATCGAGGAAGTACCAGTCAGTGATATCGGTTTTGAAGAAACATCCACAGTTAAAACTGTTGGGCTGGACTTGCATCTAGCCAGTGATACTTTCACTTTCAAAATACAGCCAGAAAGAGAAAGCAAGATCACCAAACGATAAATTATATCTGAAACCTCCCGTTTATTTGATCCTCTCGGTTTCGTGTCCCCGTCCATAATTCTAATTAAAATATTGTTTCAGAAATTTTGGCTCCTGAAGTTAGAGTGAGACGACCAATTGCCAAGCGATATAAAAGAAGAATATATAAAGATACGAGGTAAATTTGCGTGTCTTGAAGACGTTACAATTCCGAGATTTACAGCAGGACAATTCACGAAGATGGAAGCATCGCAACGCATCTATTGACCTTAAAATCGAAAGTAGCGCGCCGATCAAGAATATATCTTTACCGCGACTGGAATTATGAGCTGCCCATTTATTAGCGAAACTGATTACTAAAGTAAGAGAAACAACGAAGGTAGATTATGCAGAATATTTTGCGTGAACTGATTCGGCGATCGTATTGGCCTGGCTCTCCACATGCCCTATGCGTTGGAAGACTTTCATCGCTAATCGGACTACCCAAATTTTGAAACAGTTTCCCAGACGTCATTGGGCTCACATCAAATCTAAAGAATCCAGCAGATCACGGATCACGAGGTGTGAAACCAGATAAAATAATCAACCTCACGCAGTAGTGGATAGGTCCAGAATAGTTGGTTCATTCGGAAACGTTGTAACCAATAAACGAGACATATAAATTACAAGAAAATGAGCATAACATGGAATATAGCAAAGCAGGAATGTCAGCCGTTACTCTTCACATACAATGCAAAGGATATGATGATTCCTGGCTAAAACAACTTTTTGAAGGAGAATTTAGACTTCAAAAAATATTCAGAATAATTGCATATGTACTGAGATTCGTACAAGCACTAAAACAATCCCAACGGAGAATAAGCACGCAATTAGTAGCAACGGAGATAAAAAATGCTCATCTCGTGTATAAAGTGGACACAGCGAATGGAGTTTGAGAAACATACTGTGTTCTGTATGTTTGCGACATAAAAGCATAGATTAAGTACGTAAGAATGATAATTTTCTTGTATTAAAATGGCATTAAGCATATAATTGGGTGCTGGTTGTATAATTGCTAACGCAGTACGAGACAACGATATATTTTGGATTGTTTGTCTTTACTTGTTACACAATATATAACCCGACAGTATCATCATTGTGTAGTTTTGTTATTGTTTCCTTCATTGAACAGTTTTTGTTTACTATATAGTTGCACAAAAAAAATACGAACGTTTTTTTCTTGTTTTCAATATTGTGTAACAAGGAAACGCAAACAATCCAAAATATATCGTTGTGTCATACTGCGTTAGCAATTATACAACCAGTACCCAATTATATGCTTAATGCCATTTTAATAGAAGAAAATTATCATTCTTAATTACTTATTCTATGATAAAAGGGTAAGCAACAATTCAAGATTTTATCATTAGCACCTTTCATCGATGAAGAAGGTATCCTGAGAGTAGGTGGCAGGTTGCAAAATTCAATTTGTGACTTCGACAACAAGCATCGCATAATAATTCCGCAGAAACACTAATTTACGAATCGAGTTGTATGGGATGTCCATTTATCCGAATTGCGTGCTGGTCCAACGCTTACATCGATTCATGTACGGCAGAAATATTGGGTGATAAACGGACGAAGCCGAATAAGGAGCATTTTGAAAAAAATGCGTCATTTATACGAGATACACAGCTAAAGTAACCACGCAGATGATGGGGAATTTGCCGCCTGAAAGTCACTTTCGGGTTATACAAAATGCTAACTACGTTTTACAATAAAATCTGAATTAAAATGGACGACCTCATTCTTTCATTTTTCTAACACGTTATAAAACGTCTAATATATTTAAATAAAAAAATTACATAATAAAGTTTCTAAAAATAATACTAAACAATCGTAATTTTCTTTAACAAACCAAAAAAAAAAAAAAATAATAATTTACTTTATCTAAACAACTAATATTTTTATATTTCTAAACAAAATTTTCCGCCATGATGACACCGCAGTTTCCAGGAAAGCGGTCGGCAGCTTCGCGTAGTCTAATCAATAGAGAAAGAAAGATATATATATATATATATATATATATATATATATATATATATATATATATATATATATATATATATATATATATATAGATATATATATATATATATATATTATTACAAAAAAATATTTAACAAACTAAAAACCCAACAATTTAAAGAATCAAATTACTTTTTCTTCTACCTTGAAATTATTCACTTATTTAATGACTAAGGATAATTATTTGTCTTTGGGCGTCATCTTCTAAAAGAAGAACCCGTCACGAGTTTAATTTGCACCGGCTATGGCTCTAGAAACACTATGAGACCTGGGCGTAGCTGTTGAATAATTTCTCAGTATTAAAAAAATCTAACTATTTAATTACTTTGATTAATTCCGGAAACAATAAGATAATTAAGAAAAGGAAAGGATAATTTTCATTAGGAAAATTTTAATAAATTAATTTGCTTACCAACACAACCAATTGTTACTTACTAGTATCATAAACTATATAAGTACTCATCAAAATCCATGCAACCAATATAAATACTTGTATGGGCTGGTCGCTCGTACTATATCATCTCATCCAAAACATGCGTTGACAAGTAGTATTTTATTTCCGGAACAACGTTTAACCGAAGGTTACCATCAATACGGTATTGAATTATGGATCCGTTATGCTTCGCTACAATGGAACGGTATTTGGTTGAGACGCTTTGCAGCACGTTGCTCAGTTACGCGGGTAAAGTTGAATTTCCACGTCACAATTAATCAGTAGCAGCTCGCGCGAACGAAGCTCGATCAAGCTTATTATCTTGATACAAACACCTTTTATATTGCGCACTCTCGCTACTTATCGTTGCAGTGCACAAAACAGAAAATTTATCAATTCGTTGCAATTACAATCGAAATGTTTGTAATTTCACACGCACAACAACAAACGTTCAAACAAAAATAAACTTTGGTACCAACCCAATATCACAAACTAAAGTTCTAAGTTCTATGAATAATGAATATTCACAATTATATATATAAAAAAAATTATATCACCATAAGTATACTTATCTCGACATTTCGAATGGTAGAAAATCCCAGTCCAAAAAAAATATTTTTTTTCTTCCGCACGTACTCGTAGATGTTACCGCTCCAACCTCCGGATCCAAAAAAAAAACTCTTGCTTCATCATTTGATTAAGAAACCTCAAGTTCCCTCTCCTTCATCATTTTCCATCATTCTCTTCGTTTCGTAATGCATATTCTCTTCTAATCCCTCCACAAGATGCTTAGCAAAAATTAATTTATGTAATTAGGTATAGGGGAAATGTTATTCCGAAAAAACCAATTAATGTATTTACTACATATAAAATTATATTTCTATTAATGATGATGAATGTAATAATTCGATATTATCGAGAGAGAGAGCGAAATTATACATACATACTTGCAGAAATCATAAAAAGAAGAGTTCAACCCAAAATTCCAGTACCAAATAATTCTAATAATTCGGAATCGTTACAATGTATATTCGTCTGTTTGTCCGTGAAGGCGATCCATATTGAAGGTGTTACAGATCTGACCAGTGAAGCTTTCTTGGCCACGCTTAAACGTTTTACTGCCAGAAGGGGGTTATCTAAACGAATATATATTATAGTATAACGACAATGGTTCCAATTTTGTTTTTTTATCGTGTGCATACGAGTAAACATGTCTAAAAGGAAATATCTCATTCTTAAATTCCGATTGTAATATATAATCACATTCATGAATAATGCGATTTCCATATCCATATTTGTTTTATTTTTTCTATTTCCTTGATTTTAAAAAATAACAAATCGTTGTTGTTGAACTCAATATGACATAAGAAAAGTCATAATTTAGTTTAGTTGGAAATTTAGTTTACAATCGGAGGCACAGCATATTTAAAAAATACTATAGTGCCACCTTTGAAAGAATGATATGAATCAGTTATTAATTTAGTTTAGTCGGCAATTTAGCCAAAAAATCGGTCTCAGGCACACAGTCTAAATATTAAATTTGTATTGTATAATTACTTACTTATAAAATCGGCTGTCAAAATAGTATTTTGTTTATAACTTTTGACAAGTGTCTTCCATCCAAAGCAGTGAGAAGAAAAGTAATACAGTGTAGTACAGAGACATAAGCAAAAGTACTAAAAAATTGTGAGCCATATTCATTTAGGCTAGTCATTAGTCATGGCAAGATGGCACTTATTGTCATGGTAAACGTTGATTGTGAAACACATAAAAAATTAAGAGTTTAATTGTTCGAATGATCTAAAATAAAGCATCTAATAAAACAAATATAAAAAATACCGTGATTACATTAAAAACTTGTACGGTGAAAATTGTGAATTACCTCGGCGATTGAGCGAGAAAACACCCATTACAATTACAATTTCGACGCGAATATACACCGGGCAGAAGCGATACCATTTTGGATACCTCAACCAAATTTATTAAACAGACACGATTCCCGTACACAAGAATATACTGGACTGTCGGTATTGGAGTACATGTCGGATAAGTTTTGGTCGCAGTGAATACGCCAAACAAACCTGATTACTGTTAACCAAGTCCATAGGCTTTTTCAGTCACTTCTCAACTTATAAATAAAAATATAAAAAGTGAAAAACTTACTCGTACGGCAAAACCCGTCGTCTAGGATCACCAGATGTTGCGAAGTGAGAGAATTGAACCGGAGCACTTTATAAATAATACGTAATAATAAGATAAATAATAATAATAAATAAAAAAAACAAAATTTAATTTATTTATTTATTTTATTTTTTATTTTATTTATTTTTTATTTGGCCCAGTGAGAGAACTCATTGAAGGGCATATTTTATAAAATACTTACAGCTATATAATTAAGACATTTTAACAAATTAAGGAAAAAAAATCTTTAATGAAAATAAATTGTTTAGATGTTGCTGATGAAGGTGCGTGCTGCTGCTGCTCCACTAAATCCCAAAAACTGAAAATTGTATATATATATATATATATACGTTGATGGTAGCATGTTCATTCTAAAAGGTGCTGTACTTGGAATTCGAGCAACAGAAAGCACAAATATAAAATATTTTAATAGTGTGCCACTTACTTTATAGTGTTGAGTAGAATCAATTTAAAAAAAATTCCCTGTGGCCCACTTAGTTCAGGTTAATATACTAACTAGAAATTTATGTGATTTATGGCCGGTTGCACAGCAAAATGACTAACGACCGGTTAGTTGTGCGCCAGATGAAGTTTTTATATGAAATCTGGTTTTGCAGTCACATAAAATATCAACGCAAACTTGGTTAAATATATTTTATTCCGCGGAAATATTTAGCTTGCGTATAAATATTTGAATGGCCAATTTTTATTGAATAACTTTTTAACTAATCGTTAAATATTTCCATGGAATAAAATATATTTAACCAAATTTGCGTTGATTTTTTTTTGTGACTGCAAAACCAGATTTCATATAAAAACTTTATCTGGCGCTCAACTATCCGGTCGTTAGTCATTTTGCTGTGCAACCGGCCATTATAATCAAAATGTAAACTTATTTGGCCCTTCGAATAATTAGACAACCTAGCAATAGTAATACTGCAACTTTGTCCGATAGACGTTGTCGACGTTGTTTTAATAGATGTAATAGATTACTAGTCGATAACTGCATACATAACATTGCGTAATCTACCTCTCCCATCGCTGATCATAATAATCTGGTAACAAAAGTCAGAGCGGCAGTTCAAAAAAATACTACTTGGACTACGCAATGCCCTTGCAAAATTGAACACGTTAACTATGTTACGTGATTCTCCCAAGCCTAACAAAACTGAAAGGTTTAATTAGTTGTAAAATACCATCTGGAAAATTTGGTAAATGATTAAATTATATTTCGACTTGCGAACACCTGTAGCATTTGTGTGGATACTTTTGTGAGAAGACAAATTATTTATACCATTTTGTATAGAAAAAGATTTAGCGGGACTATCAACATGTAAAAGTAGATTACATATTCGTATTTCAATTTTTGGTACAAGAAGTAATCAAATAAATATTCAAGCCAATTTGTCACCGCTCGTCGCGAGAAGACCGTTGGCCATTAAATAACGCACGCATATTATAAAGTCTTCTCGCTAGTGCTTCCATGAAATTATCTTGTCTTATAATATGCGTTATATTTATGCATAACAATCCTTCTTATACATATCTTAAAAGAGAAAATGCTGAAAAATCGTGTCTGTAAGATAAGTTTCATGTTGCAATAACGATTAAAGTGTGTATTTTATTTTAACTGTTTTCATATTGTGTTAATTGTGTTAAGATGTTATAACAAAAGTTGAACTATGAAAACATATTATATTTAAAAGCACCTTATACGCCAAGAATTTTCTCGTTTCACCACCAACAATGTTAAGCTATTAGCATGTTAATTAAATTAGGCAAGAGTACTTGGTACAATTCTAACTTTATACAACTCTTCTTAGAGACAATATCATGTTCAACATATTATAAATTTTGCTTTTTTTTAAAGTAAATTAAAATACACTAAACCGGAAAAATTTCGATTTTAAGGTTTTGGTGAATTTACCTCTCGCTAAATTTTAATCATGGCTTACGTATTTTGAATTAAATTGCTTCAAAAAACACAATTTCCTTATAGCAACAATATTTATTTGTTTTTGGAATATCATTTTCGAAATATTATTTCTTCTTCAGTTCCTTTTTTACAACTATTCTTTACGTATTTTGTTTATGAATCTCATTTCCGTCCAACAAACAAAATCCCTTCATAATTCGTTAAGAGATAAACGAGTTCCGTCCTAGGTGGCCATATTCCAGAACAAGTGCAAAATCTATAGTCGATTAAATTTAAAAACCTTCGGATTCGACAGACATTCGGATTTAACGGACTAACCAATTAGTCCGTTAAATCGAGGTTTTTCTGTAATTACAAAATTCCTGTGCAAGAGCAAAATGATAATCAAAAGTGTATATTCAGGTGATAACCTGAATAGTTTTCTTGTAGTTCCAAAAATTCAGATTACTTGTTTTGGTCAATAAATGTACATATGTTCTATATTGGTAAATTATAATTATGGTAGTCTATATAAGAGCAATATATTAACCACCCAACAACAACATAACTTTGATTTTTGTCTCGATAAGTAGTTTAACACAAAAAATTCTATAATACAATACAATCTTATATTACATTGATAATGATAGTGATGATGATGATATTGATGATTCAAACTATTTTTAGAACTTTGATATTTTTTTTTTATTATCTCAGTTCGTAAAAAGTTAGTATAGCATAAAAGTTATAATTTTATTTATACGAGTATAAGTCTAGCATAGTTTTTATCTTTACGAAGCAATAAAAAAATTACCATAGATTTTCCTCAGGCAAACGAATACTATAAGGAAGTAGCTTTATATAGTGAATACAAACGTATAAACATACATATAAAAATTAACCAAACATTATTTTGCAGTAAAACTTTCAACGGTTACTAGGATGGCTGAACCAAATAATCAATATAATATTCCAACTTCTAATTATTATCCCGATTTAAAAGGATATCGTTTTATCTTGTATATCTTCATAATATTTATTCGAAACCGAGTTAACACAAATTGGAAAATGTGCTCATGTTGAACTTTTCAACTGGATTATGCTGTTATATTTTATGAACATCGACATTAAGATTATGACTTGTTTTATTAGTTTTCAACATATGAATGTATTACTTCTTGACCGTATGATTCTTCCTTATTTTGTTATAACAAATAAGGAAATCGGTTTTTTTTATCTTGTCTTCTCAACAAAAATTATAAATTAATGACAGTTCAGTATTGTATCATTGATAGTCGCAGGATACTACTGAACAAAATCATGAAGTGCGACAAGAGATATTTTCAAAAATAATCAATTAAAACTAATTACCCTGTGGAGTATTAAATTCAATATTGACAGCAACGATTACTTATCGGATGATTGATTTAAGACATCCCATCTACAAAGTTCTTGCTTGCTGTGTTGGAAAATTAAATTATCTTCTAATTACACTGTGCTTGAATCGCAAACTTTTTTTCTGTCACAAGCTGGGCACCCAGAGAGTAAACCAAATTAGAGTACGCTGAATTTAATGGTGCTAGTCCCTTTTCAAAGTTCGTCCCCATTTTTGAGATATCGCTTTCGACGACATCTTTTGGCTCTGAGTCAAAAATTTGTCAAAACATATACTCACATTCACGTTGATAGCTCCAGAACCATTAAGATTTTCGTTTTGCTTTCTTCGGGAAAGTTGTCGCGCAGGCCAAGACAAACAACTTTTCCGAACATACCTACCAAGACCGAAAAACCACATTCACATTTTTGTGTTAGTTTCTTTTTTTGCTTTTCATTTCGACGAAAAACACTTTTTTTATCATTTTTTGTCCATTTGTTGAATTTAAATCGATAAAAATCGATCGAATAAACATTGCATCGACAAATACACATACAATAGAAACTATTTAAAAGAAAATTAAGTCGATTCAGTTGATTTTATGGTATTTTTTCTTAATTTCTCCTAACAAATTAACATTTTTCTTAACTTTTAATTTTAATTTTCTGCGGTTCTCTGTCGTCTTCGGAATCTTCTTCCTCTTCTAAATTCCAATAAAAGTAACCCAAGAGTTCATCCAGCTTTTTGCTGCTGTACCAAAATTCGAGCCATCGAGCCTTGCCGTCACTTGGTGAAAACGCTCGCCGTACTGAACGGATTTGGCTCGTGATTGTTCGGCGAATTTTTCCACATGACAATGCAAAAAATGTATTTTCAATGACATTCTAACGTTTATAGTATGAAAAGTGGTCTGCATATTTTCAATATATCTGCGCCAATCATCGGATCGATTAATTCCGAGAACATTCTTAATAACTTCTTTTATACATTTCCATGCCACAAGCTTTCGTTGACTGAGAGCGATGGGGATTCAATGGGGATGGAGTTTTTATGCATGATAAGGCTCCATGCCATTCGGCAAAAAAATCACCGAATATTTAAGGACTAACGGCATCCAAATCCTTGATTGGCCAGCGAATAGGCCAGATATGAATCCCATCGAAAATATTTGGGATATTCTTAAAGACAAATTAGCAGAAAAGTGCCCGCGCACCCAATCAGAATTGATCGAAGCGATGAAAGAAGTCTAGGAAAATGACGCCGATCTACTCACCAAAGCCAAAAATGCAATAAGTGAAATGCCCCGTAGGATAAAACTATTAAAAAATGGTAAAGGAATGTCCAACAAGTATTAATAAATATAGTTATCATAAAAATTTTTAACTTTTATTTGAAAAATTAATTTTTTAAAGCAATGATCTTCCAAATATTTAAATGTGATAATAATTTGGCCACATCTATAGATCATAGTTAATTAAAATAAACTATTGTAAACCAGAAATGCAGAATGCAGATATCTTACTAAATGGCTGGGAAAAACTAGATTTTTCTAATTTATAAAAATAAAACTTTTGAATAGCCCATTAAAATCTGTTTCCTTACGTTTTTAAATCTCATAATTTTAGCAAGATTGACAATTACATGGGTAATTTCGAGCTGTTCCATTCATAATCCAATGCAAAATGCAAATTTCTACGTACTAAGAATTATTTAAATATAACAAAATTTATTGAACCTCTGTATTGATATCTTCTTCAAAGTTGAACCATTGAACTACAAATTTGTTTAACACTTTCTCAGTGGCTAGGTCATGCTATTTTCAAATTATGAAACCTATTATATAAGAAGTAATATTTTAGAATATATTCACAATTTATCAAACATTGACATTTCCAAAAAAAAAAAGAAATTCTTTTAATTTTCTACCTCAATAGCTTCTGACCTTGCCTGTGTACGATTGAATTATAAGCAAAAATGTAACCAATTTATGATATTTTTTGATTGACTGTGTATTTATTTTTATTTGTGAAGTTTTTTCGAAGAAAAAACATATTTACCAAGAATTTATATTTATTTTAAGGCAAGTAATAATTTAAAATAATTTTTTTAACTCGATTTGTTGAGCAACTACATTCAATTTATATATACAAATAATTTATCACAACTTTATAAATTAAACTTCTTATGAACAAAATACACTTTAAATTCATATTTCTCTATTCACATTTACTACCTTGTTTGAAAAATCATAGGACTGATTACTACATGGCGTCACTAATATTAAATCCTTATAATTTTTGGGAAGAACCAAACTTAAAAAATAAAGTCTGAAGTTTAGTAACAATCTATCAAGTGGTTGACTTACTTGGACTATATAAATTGCGTCACCACCCGCCGAACAGGCTGAAGATTTTACTCAAAAGAAGATGTTATTGCCGATCTACTATAATCCAACATCGACCAATTAAACAATTTTTGGATTTAGCGTATTGAGTTGGAAAGAAACTATACTGAAAAATAAATGTGAATTTATTTCAAACAATATTTTTTTATTACTCAAGTCCGGGACTTTTAAAAAGCTTGATATGTACAGGAGTTTTCACATTAACTGTCCCATAATTTCAAAACCTTATATTTGACTAACTTAATTTCTCAAAATTTGTATATTTTTTTAAAGCCATTTTATCTTAGTAGGCACTGAACTAAAATTACACTGGTCAGTAGTACTATACGTGTGATTTCTTTATATGTAACTAAAGTGGAAGCGGACCGTGAACTTGTCGTCAAATTGCATCAGCAATGGTTTATAAAAAGTAATATTTTTAAAATACTGCCTATCCGTTGATATGAACCGCAAATCCATGTGGCTACGGATACAGGTACGGTAAAAATAAAACAAAAACCGGGTTTTCAAGAAATTTTCGTACAAAACAACAAGTGAAAACTTTAAGAGAACGAATTGGAAGAAATCGTGTCACTCATATGAAAAGTTATACATATTCGTAGGATACTTACCTACCAAGAATCTGCACTTACAAGCATAGGCCTTAGGCTCAGAAGAAAGTGTAGAAGGAAGGTAGGATCACAAAATCTAAGATGTTACTCTCTTGGCACGATGAAAACTTAATTTTTAGAAGAAAATATGTCTCTACTATACAAAGCTTTCTAAAACGAAATGATCGTGTATGATCGATGATTCGATTTCTCAAGCCCAGACAATGTCAGAAATACTAAAAAAAACTTCTTAGGACTATTGCGGTCTATCTGAAATCTCACACTTGTATGTCCAATTTCGCATTTCAAGTCCAGCTGAACCCAAAATAATAATGAAGATTCAGATACAAATAATATGACTACCTTAGTGGACACTGGCTCTGCTTCTGCTAACAACACTGCTGGTGGCAACACTAAATATTCTCACTCTGCAATTTTTTCTCGCAAATTGCAAACTATTTGCTAATTTCAAGACCATGATTGTGACTTATGATCCACCATACAACTTAGCACGACAACGGACTGAAAGCCCGTTATACTCAAAACTTCTCATTACGGCAGTTGGTAAAACTGATTACTTATTGCAATTTCTGGAAAATCATGTTTATTAGACCTTATGATGCGGAAGACAGTTTATGTCAACTGATTCATCAAATATCTGCAAACTGAGGATAATACAATTAAATATGCGAAATGCCAAAGCTTTCGGACACGAGATCAGGCAAAATTCAGAACACCATAACAATGACCTCCTTTGAATACAAGAACCTTACGCGGTAAAAGGTAGAGTAGGTGGAATTGCGACGTTGGCGCGCATTATCACCGGAGACGGTCATAATATCCATGCAGCAATTGGCATCTTCGATGTTAATCTGGAGGTGCTCCAAATTTCCCAGTAATGCGACTCGCATTGCGTGTGTATTGAGATAAGATCAAAGTAGGTAAATTTTACCTAGTAAGCATCTACTTCCAATATTCAAACGATCCACTGATGTATGTATACAAGTAACAAAATATATTGAATGGCCTAAGAAACCATCCAAATATAATCACGGGTGGTTTTAATTGAAACTTACGATTACGCACAGTAATGAAACCAATGATGTAGGAACCACCATTGAAGAATTTATTGCATGAAGTGTACCTCTTCGAGAAGAGTAACCAACTGATCAGTGAAAGAAAACTGGACCACAAGTGATCTCAGACCAATCATGTTCACTGTTGAGGTGGTTTCTTCATCATACAAAAGAGAGAAATGCAGTGATCTTCGGAGGTACTCATTTAAGCATGCTAACTGGGATAGGTTTCCAGTCTGCTGGTACTAAAATGCCAAAGAATAGGCAGCCAATTAAAATGATACGTTTATCGATATAAACGTTTATGTGTTTAAAATCATAACCAGTGTCTGCGACAAATGCTTGTTTCGTAAACGTGCTAGAACATATAAATAGCCGTGGGGTTCAAACAATGTTACCATTAAACGTACAGAATCAAATCCTTTGTTGCAAGCGCAAACGAAACAAGCCAAAGTATCAAGCAAAAGTAGGTTAGAACAATTAATTACGAAACATGGCAATGTAGAACCGTGGGGCTTCGTGTACAAATTCAGCACAGGAAAACTTAAAAACATTGATGTGTTTAGTACACTAGCGTACGGTGGTGGTTAAACCACAACATGTTGGAGGACACTACTAAATGTCTACAGAATACCATCTTGTCTGATCAGATACAAATGAGCAAAAACTATGCCGTGCTCAACGCTACATATAGTACCAAACATGAATCGGGTGGAACACTTTAATAGTGAAGAAGCGATAATTGCCTTCATTCTTTCCTCGAAAAAGGGTAAAGCGCCTCGAGATCAAGAAAATGCAAAGAGCTTGGCCAATATTTGAACCAAGTATTATAAGACCATTTGTCTCGAAAAAGAATTTCTTTCAAAATGTTGGGAACATGGCGAAGAAAGTATAATCAAAACGGGTGATAGAGACCACACCACTTCCAAAGTATAGAGGCCAATCATGCTGCTACCTGGCAGATTGTTAAACATATTTCAGAAGAATGGTTTGTCCACTTAATCTCCATTCGATCATTAACAGCTTCTTGCGTGAAAGATCAGCGACCGTTTTGTCAAAACCAGGCATGCTTTCCAAAAACGTAAACCAGGCTCAATCTTGTTCCCGCACCTGGAATATAGGTTTTAAACGTTCGTCAGCAGGCTGATGTAGAAGTAGAATTCGGGACGACAAGGTCATGCTCTTTGACAACAATAGTAATAAAATGGAGCTATCCTCCTCCAAACCTATCATGATCCATAACTAGAAGGTTTACTTGACATCGGGAGATTACCTTTGGTGGAAGGAGAATTCGGATGGTGCGATCGGTAAAATGGTTAGGAGTTGATTTTTATGAAAGACTCGGTGAAACCTCGCACGTCAAAAGTGTGACTGGGAGTAATAGAAAAGTTTTCTTTGTATTGAAAAGGTGGTGCATGGGCGACTAGAATAAACTGCCACCATCGAAGGACAGTAATGAGCACACAAATTGGAATTTTCCTCTGTATAACTAAAGCGTATAGGATAGTCTTAACAGGCAGACCAGATGCGGTTGCTGTCCAATAGCTGCGGAGTCATTGTGATCGATATAATATTGAATGAATGACTAGCTAATTACAAAACAAGGAAACGGCAAGATATTAGTCACGAAAACTTTCCAATAAGGCCGAATATCCTGAGCAAGCTCTAAAGGAGTATTCGAAAAGCGTCCATAGCAATCCGGCAAGACAGATGGAACCAATCGACTAACGACTGAACTACTTTAATAATAATAATAATATAATATTTATTAACCATAACTTAAGTATAAACTTTTATGTTACAGACATATTTACAAGATACACAAAAAATAAAAATAAATAAAATTTAACAATTAAGCACAACACAAAACCATAGCAAAAGTATTTACATATATAGGTACATTATTTACATAATATTTATATACATAATAATTAACCGTTACCATGCTTCTGCATAATTACATCAAATAACAATTTTTTAAATCTTTCTAAAGAATTTACATATTTTAAATCCACTGATAAACCATTCCAAGTACCAATTGCGTTTAACCCTAACTCTGTCCATTGGGGTCATATTGACCCCAACCGTTTTTAAAACCTAAACAATCATAATTTTTGTAATATAAACAGTGCGAATAATTTAGATAGCCTCTACTAAAACCTTTTACATAGAACCCAAAGCTTTTAGTTGAGGCTATCTAAATTATTCGCACTGTTTATATTACAAAAATTATGATTTTTTAGATATTAAAAACGGTTGGGGTCAATATGACCCCAATGGACAGAGTTAGGGTTAATAAACCAGAATTATTGTATATATTGGTTCTGTTAATTGGCAGATTGATATTTCTCGTGCGCAGAGATTTTGAAAAGTTAAGTTTTTCGTACAATTACGTTGGCAAACCCGAATGAATTAATCGGAAAATAAAAACAGCAGTTCTGAAATAATAATACTCAAACAAGTCATATCCAAGAACAGAATATTTATACTCTGACAGCGAGTTCATACGAAGGATAAAAATCTCGGATTTTTCTATCCCACCGTTTAAACCAATTACATCACGTAAATTATACAACAGACACGCCTCTTTTCATACAAAAAAAGTTGAAAAAAATTAAACAAAAATCTGGGATAGAAAAATCCGAGATTTTTATCCGTTGTATGAACCGGCAGTGAGACGTGATCAAATTTCCTCAAATCGAAAACATAACGAATGCAATTATTAAAAGTAACTTCAAGCAAACGTTTCGATGAACTATCACATACACCAAAAACTACATCACAGTAAGTGAAAATTGGTACAACTAGGGATTTAATTAATTGTACACGTAAATCAATTGGGCAAAACTTCTTTATCAATCTAAGTTTATACAAACTATAATTAACACGTTGACATACAGAATTAACATGGTCATCCCAGGTAAGTTTCGAATTTAACATTAATCCTAAATTATTAACCAAGGGAACAAAAAAAATAACGTCATTACCTAAAAGAAGTGTAGGAGTCAAATTAATTGAAACATTTCTAGAAAGAAATAATGCCTTACTTTTAAGAGGATTAAGAGAAAGTGAATTGTTTTTAGCCCAAAAAGAAATCTGGTTTAGATCATTGTTAAGACATGAGATGGTCTCATCTATCTTGAGAACATCCTCACCAATGGAAAGCTGTAAATCATCAGCATAAAAGTGGAATCTACAATGCTTTATACACCATGATAGAGCATTGATATATATGGAGAAAAGCAATGGATCCAAAATAGAACCCTGAGGTACACCAGTAACCATATCACAAATGCTTGAACAATCGGCACCGCATTTTACAAACTACTTACGATTACTCAGATACGAATGTATTAATTTTACGGCAGATTTAGAAAATTTATAATACAAGTAAAATTTCTGTAACAAATGAACATGATTCACACTATCAAATGCTTTTGAAAAGTCCAACAAAACCAAAATTGCAAACGAATGTTTCTTATCAAGCATAGCAGAAAGATCATCAATAATATGCACAAAAGCTGTATTAGTGCTATGACCTGTTTTATACCCTGATTGGTACTTACATAAAAAATCAAATTGTTTAAGATGCTCTTGAAATTGCAATTGCATAACCTTCTCCAAAACCTTTGAAAGAGCAGGCAAAATACTAATTGGACGAATGTCCGCAATATTAGATATAATATCTTTTCTAGGCAGAGGAATGATAGAGGCAACTTTCCATAAATCCGGAAAAAAAGATTTTGTCAAACACTGGTTGATAATGAACGTAATATGTGGAAGAAATAAATCTATAAACATTTTTATTATCTTAATCTTATCTTAATCAATCAATTAAATCATAAGCTTTCAGATCAGATTTCACAGCACCAATAGCATGCAACACCATAAATTCATCTACACAGACAAACAAAAAACAGTTACTGTCAACAAATTCACAAAAATCCAAATTAGGTAAAGGTAGAACACCTACCGAATCCCCAAATTTGCTTAACCCAATTAAAATATCATCAGCAGAAAATATAATATTTGTGTTGTCTGTGGAAGATAAAACGCCAAGCTTTTTCAAGTTCTTCCAGGTTATCCTTCAGTTATATAGAAACTTTGTTTGGCTTGATTAATTAATTTATTAGTTTTGTTCCTTAGAAACTTAAAATAGTTAAAATCCAATTCTAAACCATGTTTTCTAAACTTTTTATAAGCCAAATCTCTACGTTTCATTAAATTCAAAATATTTGCGTTTAACCAGGGTGCTGTTGGACATTTATTAATACTTGGCTTTCGGCGTACACACATATTTTCCAAAGATAAGGAATTCGAATTAAATTCTTGAAGTATATCATTCACATCAGCATAAGAAAAAAGATTCAACCAGTCTAACGAAAAGAAACAATTAGTATAATATTCATAGTCAATTCCATTATAATCAGGAACAACGGTATAAGATATTTTATCCCTAATATGACACAACTTATAGCATGCAAAAATCAAATCATGGTCAGAAATAGCAGGAACTGCACATTGTCCATTAGATAAAATATTTTGCTCATCAGGCTCAAACACTACAATCAAATCTAAGAGATTATCATTTCTAGTAGGACCAAATGGTAAACTATATAAATTATGAATTTGAAAACAAGTATTTAATTTATTACCAATTAACATATTATAGTTAAAATCACCCAAGCACACAACCTTTTTATACTCCAACAAATACTGGGTAAAAATGATATTCAAATTATCAGAATCAACACTTACCACAGGCGACGGATTATAAATAACCAGCAACAGGATTTTACCAAAACTACTGATAAGTTCTGAGGCTAGAAACTCAACCTTACCAAAACAACCAGATCCTTACTGTTTAATATTTAAAGAGGCACGAAAATATAAAGCAACACCTCCCCAACGATCATTAATTCGATCACCTCTCAATATCTTATAATTATTTATATGGAGTGGCTTGTTTGTAATTTCACCGTAAAGCCAAGTCTCAGACAAAGCGAGAAAATCATATTCATGCACGTGCAACAGAATAGTAATATCATTTAAATGTTTAATTAAGCTGCGTAGAATTTAAATGGCCAAATTTTAATGAATCATTTTTATTTACTTTCAAATTGTTACTTGGATAAGGTTTATCGTACAAAATCGTGTCCTTTTAGATGGTGTGGTGTTGACTACTGTAGTTTTTAACTGTGGACTCCGAAATTTGGCTCGTACAGGCCCAAGTGTCCGAAAATTTGATGAATTAAAGCTTCGAACAAAAACTCCAACCGACCAAGTATCAGGATTCATCGCCTTCTCACGTAATACTTTACTGATACCCAATTTAAAGCACACGTACTCTAAACTATTCTCATTGAACTTTTTTGGAATCAGCTTAGAAACACTACAGGAGTCCGTTCTCAAGCACGCATTAGCCATTGCTAATATATCACACTCAGCAGTATCCGGGGCAAATCTTGAGAGGTGCAACCAACACTTTGGAGGAACAGTTTTGATATTAATATCAACAGGTAAGTTTCCAGTCCCACAAATCCTTCTATCCTGATTATGTGCAACATGAGCAATGGATGATGTATTAACAATTTGCCGACGACTAACCATCGGAATTGATGCAAGTGGCCTCGAGGTACCAGAGGAAATCAATGGAATCTCAGAACAAGGTGATGTAGATGCAGCAGCTTCAGCATAAGATATGGTATCAAATGATGCAGATGATGTAGACTCAACAGAAACTGTTGAAGCCATATTCAATACGGAGGTGTTACCTAAATTAGGTGTAAATTTGCAAACATCAACGGTAGGTATCGATGAAGCTTCCACTACAGCATAATCACTTGATGTCGTTAATCCAACGGTAGAGCACTCAGCAACTTTTCCAGCACACCTAATGCCTGAACTATTGAGTTTCTCTATAATCTCACCAATTAGTATCCTATTGGTAGAAATCTCCTCCTTCAAAACTTCAAAATATGAGTTCTGAGCAGTACTTGCAGAGGAATCCGAAATAATATTACAAAATGTTCGGTTGGTCATAAGGTCACGACACTCATCGCAAAACCAAAAAATGTTGGAGTATTTCGAACAACACTTAATAGCCGAACGATCAACATTCACGCAACCGTAATGGAAAAATTTACGGCAAAATCCAGAACATGTAATTTTGTCCTTATCCACACTAGCTTCACACTTAGCACAATTCATAATGTATTTCTATACACAACGAAAACTTACACCAAAGTATATGTATAATTATCAAATGTCACACTCACAATACAGCTGTTAACAGCACATATATATATACACTATTTACACACTATTTACATTATATTATTTACAATACTATGTGTTGCATTAATATTTGTGCTCATGAAAAAATTATTTTAGTTATGTTTCCTAGATTATAAAACTCATGTAATTTTTTTTTTTTTAAATTTTTTTTTCACAATGTAATTAATTATTAAATTACGTTTCATTTGGCATATAATTTATAAAAAAATTATCAGGATTTACGTATAAAAAACCGAATTTACTCTGTTGCAAAAGTAATTGTGTTACAAATTATTGTTGCAAAAGTATTTGTGTTGGGACAGTTTTAATAAAAAACGTTACTAATTTATATTATGTTGTTGATTTTATTTAAATTTAATATTTAGTCTGCCCACCGTTATTTAATATGACCTCCTTTAGTCTTCTGGGTATGCTGTCAAATAATTTGGAAATAAATTCTAGAGGTATTTTACTCCACACCTCAACAATCTCATCCCATAACTACTGCTTACTTCGTCCAACTCTATATGGTATATTTCGTTTTACATAAGCCCAAACATTTTCTATAATATTTAAATCCGGGCTTTGCGGTCGTCAATTTATGCGTTGTTGGTCTAAATCATTTAAAAACTTGGTCACAATAAATGCTTTATGGGCAGGGGCATTGTCGTGCTGAAAAATAAAGTCAAGCCCAATTATTTTTGAACCAGCTACCAATGCTACATCATTCAGCAGTTCTAAATAGGTCATTTGGTTCATTTTCCCAGACACCATTGCTAGTGGTCCTACTCCATAAGACTTCCTCCACCGCCTTGACGTTGTGTAGCATAAACACGACGTTTGTTTACCTTTTCTGGCTCCGAATAATAAAATTTGCGACCCCAAGATCCGTCTAACGATACCGAAGATTCGTCAGTAAACAAAACGTTTCTCCAAAATTCGGGGGGCTTGTTCATATGCTGCTTTGCGAACAACAGCCGTTTTATTTTATATTGTTTAGAAATATAAAACTTTTTGGTGCATGTATAGGCCTGTACCCCAGCTTCTTTTAAACGACGAGAAATTGTGGAATGGTGTATTTGGAGTTCTTTGTTATCCTTTAAAGTTTTAGCGAGACCTCGTTGACTTAAATGTGCATTTGTAAGCATACATCGAGTGATGTAAGCATTTTCTCTGGCATTAGTTATTCTTGGTCGTTCGCGTACTCCGATATTTTGCACCGTTCCGCAAATATTTTGCTTCCGAACTTGATACCAAATGGTATTTTTATGGCACTTGTACTTTTTCGCCAGTTCTTCGGCTGAGATTCCCAAATTATATTCTGCCGCAATTGCAGATCGGGTTTCAATACTCAGTTCGCGGGTTTTTGGCATATTGTCACGATTTTTAATGCTCACAATTCAATGAAACTTGCAAAACTATTTGAAAACGTGTATTTTTGAAAAACAAATGCTGAAACAGTTATTTCAATGCACCATTTGTTGATTTTTTTTTAGAAATTTGCTAACACAAATACTTTTGCAACAGTAATTTGTAACACAATTACTTTTGCAACAGAGTAAATTCGTTTTTTTATACGTAAATCCTGATAATTTTTTTATAAATTATATGCCAAATGAAACGTAATTTAATAATTAATTACATTGTGATAAAAAATTTTAAAAAAAAAATTACATGAGTTTTATAATCTAGGAAACATAACTAAAATAATTTTTTCATGAGCACAAATATTAATGCAACACATAGTATAAAAAAAAATAAAATGTTAAATTAACATACTAAACGACTATATTTTATTTATATAAATACACAATATTAAATTAAAATGAATTAAAATATTTCAAATAGTAAATATTTTCACATGAAAAAAAACAAATCGACGACCAATCGCAGTGACTACTTAATACTTTTCTTAATACTTAATACTTATAAAGAGTGATCCAATAGGAGGTAATGTTTCCAATCAAGATTCTCATTATGATTCATGCGTCACAACTGTTATGTTCATATGACATTTGGGTTCAGTATTCATTGACGTTTCACCATAAATAGACTTACACGAGAACAACGTTTACGAATTGTGGAAATTTATTTCAAAAATCATTGTTCAGTGAAAAATTGTTTTCGTGCTCTTCGACCATTTTATGGTATTCATAATCGTCCAATCAATAAATCACATCACAACAGTCAATAAATTTTGCATCACTGTTTCATTATTTGATATTCATCAACCGACTAGAGTGCGTACAAGTCGATCTAATGTGAATATTGCTGCTGTAGCTGAAAGTGTACGTAAAGACCGCAATCAATCAATTCGTCGCCGTGTTCCAGCTCTGGGTCTCTCGTATAGCACATTGTCACGTATTTTGAAGAGAGATCTTGGTTTGAAGCCATACAAAATACACCTTGTTCAAGAATTGAAACCGGTTCACCTTCCTTTGCGTCTGTTCAAAAATTGTGTTCAGAGATGAAGCTCATTTTTGGCTAAATGGATACGTCAACTAATAAAATTGTCGAATGTGGGCTGATGAACAGCCAGAAGAGATTCAAGAGCTTCCAATGCATTCTGAAAAATGCACTGTTTGGTGCGGTTTATGGGCAGGAGGCATTATCGGGCCGTATTTATTTAAAAATGCGGAAGGACAGCGTGTAAACATCAATAACGCAAACTACAGAGTAATGATGAATGAATTGTTATTGCAAAAAATTCAAAATATTGGTGTAGCCGACTTGTGGTTTCAACAGGATGGTGCAACGTGCCACACAGCAGGCCAAAAAATCGATTTATTGAAAGAAAATTTTAATGAAAACATCATATCAAGAAACGGACCCGGGAATTGGCCTCCAAGATCTTGTGATCGGACGCCGTTAGACTACGTTTTATGGGGATATCTGAAATCACTTGTTTATATCGATAAACCACAATTAATTCCTGCATTAGAAGCGACGGATGACCACATACTATTCGATTGCGATCTCGCTCACAGTACTAGGTTTTACAGAATACGCAAGACGCAGTGATAATCACATACACATACGTCCATAACAAAAATGACAATGACAAATAACCTGCCGAGTAGCAAAGTACTTCATTTGTGAACCTAGCTTCGGTTTACAAAGTATGCTTAATCTTTACCAGCTAAGAGTTTGGTTGCTATTTTGAGTGGTGTAGCTCGGTCCCGGTTTCTTAACCATAAATGTTTCAATGTAGGTCCACTGCATTCTCTGCCCTGGTTCAACCTAATGTAGTTTGGCAGATCGGCCGAGCACATTTGCATGTTGTTTTGGAATGGTATTGAGTGCGAAACCTGCTCTGGCCCGCCCTACCTCTTGTAGCTTCTGGTCAAAGGTTGAAACTGTTGATTAGGGCGGTGGACCAACAAATGAGATTATTTCATCAAACTCAAACATTTGATGGAAAAAGTAGAAACAATTTTTACATTTCGCGCTAAAATACTTTTAAAACCTTACATTTTGCGCTCTCTCTAGTTACAAAAATTAAAGAACGCGCTCATTGGTAACCAATATAAATAAATTTCAATGAGAAAGTTCATTGAAAGATTTAATATATTATTCTGTAAAGCTCTCGAAAATCTTTGCGTAAATTCGTTAATCTTTTTTCCATGAACAAATTTCGAAAACAAGCGTGAAGCCAGAAAAGCACTTTAGATACCAAAATGTGAAATGTTTATTTTTAATCTTCTGAGTGCAAATTGTTCCTATGGTTGTCAACTATAAACTTATTTAAGCACTCAAGAAGGTGCAGAACTTCTGGCATCAAACCTGGACAACGAAACTGGTTCGGACAGACAAGCACAAGGAGTCTAGTAAGAGACACTTATTGTTATGGGGCGGAAAAAATGTAAAGATATCTAACGGGACACCTTTTAAAAATGTGAGGTTATACTAAAAACTTAAATAGAAAAAATATTGGGTTAATCGAAGATGGTTTAGAGGTCACGACTTGAGTCCGAAATTCGTTAAAACGGTATTTTTAAATTTTTTCACTTTCAAACGAACTAGTTCTCAGCAAAAATGAAAATTGTGGTATATAGAGGAGATAATTACCTTTCCAAAACATCAGAGATATCAAAAACCGGTTAACAAATAGCGACTTTATTGCCAATAAACGAAACTAATAAAAACTTGGTCAAACTAATAAAAAAATTAGGTATAACGACTAAATACTAAACAAAGGACTGTTTTATGAATGTCATAACAAATCGTATGAGTCATAAGGACTGCTGATGGCATCATCATAAAACACAACTATGTAGGGTTCTTATGACTCATTCGTCTCATTAGTTATTATATAAACAAAAGAAATGCAAATTAATTTCAGTTTAAATCCAAACCTCTCGAGAAAAGGACACAAATTTGTAACAAATAAATCAAGTCCGTCTAAAGTGCTACAAAAGTGGGCAAAATAGCAAGGTCCAATACAGAAACGTATCTTCTTGGCCATGAGTACTGTCAAATTATTGGTCCTAAAATACCCTCGAAACAAGCAAGTGTTTAGTTTTTTTTTACAATCACCAAGCTGTAAAATTAACTATTTCGAAAAAATGTAGCTCTGACAATCCAGGTACTATCTAGTTTTTGGTCAAAAGCTCCAATTCCAAAAAAAATTGCATGTTGAGTGGAAAAGTCTTCTAAAGAATAAAAATAAACATTCAAAAGTTTGTCGTGAAAAAGAAAACGCCTTTAATAGTAAACAGACAATATGATATTGAAAAAGAAAAGTGCAAATCAGAGCGAATGGAGACGGAAAAAATTGTAAACGAAGATATCTGAAAGAAAAAAGAAAATCATTTCCAATAAACTCAGAAGCATTATTTTCGTCATCGGAGAATGAAAGCGGGAGGATACCTGATAACAACATAAGCTTCGAAAATGTGGATTTCCCCGTGTTAATCAGTGCCGTTGACGAAAGTCTTGGACATTCTATTGATGAACTCGTTTTGAATCGAACAACACTGGGGCGTCTTCGTGAAACAAATAGAGTAGAAATAGCAGCATCAATTAAATCGACTTTCAAGTTTACAACAGGCGTAGTACATTGGGATGCAAAATTATTTCCGAAGTTATCTGACGGAGACCGTGGATCGTTTGCCGATGATTATTTCCCATAAAGATGGAGAACAATTATTGGGCGTTCCCACAATATCAAGCTTATTCTATTGGAGCGTAGCTGACAAAATTGTGGCGGCTTGCTTCGATACAACATATTCAAAAACTGGAAGATTAAATGGGGCAGCTATTATTTTAGAGCAGACACTGGAACGAAGTACGAGTGTGAAGAAAATGCTAAACTTTGGCTAGTTTCATTAATTGTGTTTGTATTAGTGATATTACCTGGGTAAGACGGAAAATAGTCGAAAATTATAGTTTTCTTGGTTGTAACTATTAAATCCTATTAAAATTAACTAAATAATATCAAACTACTTTATCTCGACTAGTTATGTGAATGTTTAGTTTGACTCAAAATTATATCTAAATTTCTCAAAAAACGAGCATTACACTACTAATTATTAAACTTGCTGTACAATTTTGCCTTAATTCAGGAAATGCAAAGCAAATAATTTAAAAAGGATCTTACGATCATTTATACAGAAAAAAGCCTGTTGCATTTACCGCTAAGGAAAACATGCTCATATTCAGACAGTAAAAATAACTCGTATTCATAATTCTAAACAACAAATTTACTGTATAATTTGTAGATGAAAATATTTATTAAGAATTCTTGAAAATGAAGTATCCCTAGAGATCTAAACACAACCTCAGGTATATGGGATGCTAGTTGGGGACCATTTCAGTTAGAAAATATATTCAGATGCTCCCCAACCAGTGGAGGGGCAATTAATAAAATTTAGTATTATGACCAAATAGAATAAAATTTCTCAGGCTAATTGAGATCAAAAGAATCTGAATAATTAGTGTATAATTACCATTTCAGTAAGAAAATGTACTCAGATGCTCCTCCATCTCAGTTAGTCTAAGAATTTTTATTATATTTGGTCATAATACATTATCATTATTAACTGCCTCTCCACTGAATGAGGAGCTGATATTATATGATATTATATGATGTCGATATTATAGTTAAATTAACAGTAACAATTTTAGCGTTGCAGGTTTAATTGTTAGCGGAACCGGACGACTCGTTCTTTGATATCAGAAACTGTAATGAAATCGGGATTTGTTGTAATAAATATGTAACAAATTATGGTATGGGTTTAATTGAGGCGGGCTGATTTGGTCGGTACATGTTTAAAGCACTTTTTTTTACTATATTTGGCCATAATAGAAAATTCTATAATTAGTGGTCACTCCTGGATGGTGAGCTCCTAATTATTTTTTTTCTAATTCAACTTGATATTCAAGTAACAGTCGACATACCTTAGTTTGTGAATAGATTTCCAGGCATATCTCAGTTGATCTAACAATTCTTAAATTTTTTTTTGGTTATAATACAACATTCTATAAATCGATCTCATCCTTAGATAAGGATGTCCTCACTATTTTTCTTACTAACGTGAGCCCTAACTAATAATTCATATTCTTCAGGCTGTACTTAGATCTCTATAGATATCTATTGTGGCCCTAAGAACTCTCACTATATTTGTTACCATTTCTAAAAATAAGAGTTCCCTGCTTTTGGAGCTTGGTATTATTTTTACTATTTTCCCACCCATTTTACCCGAGTGCGGATTATAATATCCAGTTATCTCATTTAATTTCAATAATTCTTTCTTATCTAGTTCAGTGTGTAGTGTTTGTTACTAATCTGCCTCGGATACCAATTTTCTAGTTATTTTTTTTAACTTTCATTAACCGCAATATTCTTATTAGTGAATATTGTTGATTAATGAAATCTATATAAATAAAACAAAGTCGTGTTAGTTACACCATTTATAACTCAAGAACGGCTGGACCGATTTTTATGATTTTTGTTTTGTTGGATTTGACTCCGTTCCGAATAGCATAATAACTATTAAAACATCGGAAAAATTCACCAAAAAAAAAGTTATCAAGAAAATTCATTTTCTCATATATTTAGTACACAAGTGTTCCAAGCGTTATCCACGAAATTTAACCGCAGAGACTATCACTGGCAATGATGGTTATCCACTGTACCGGCGTCGATCAGCCGATGATAACGGTAGAACTATCACAACGATAGTGAGAGGAAATGAGTTCGTGGTCGACAACACTTGGATTGTTCCATATTCGCCACTTCTTTCCAAAACATTCAAGGCGCATTGCAACGTGGAGTACTGCAATTCAGTGAAGTCCATAAAATACATTTGTAAATATGTCACGAAAGGTAGCGATATGGAAGTTTTTGGTGTTCAAAATCCCAATACAAACGATGAAATCACGCATTATCAAGTTGGTCGATATGTGAGCTGCAATGAGGCGATTTGGCGTATATTCTCATTCCCTATTCATGAACATCATCCCACTGTTGTACATTTGGCGGTGCATCTGGAGAATGGTCAACGAGTTTATTTCAACTCATCGAATGTTGCTCATCGTGCTGAGACACCTCCAGCAACAACATTGACCAGTTTCTTTTCGATTTGTCAAAGTGATCCGTTTGCACGAACATTGCTCTACTCTGAGATGCCACGTTATTACACTTGGAACGCCTCATCAAAAAAATTTCAACGTCGGAAGCAAGGCGATGAGGTTCCTGATCATCCAAATGTGCGTTCTACTGATGTTCTTGGTCGCATTTACACAGTTCATCCGAAGAATGACGAATGCTTCTACTTGCGGTTGTTGCTGGTGAATATTCGTGGGCCGACATCATTTGAATCACTTCGAACTGTCAATGGTGTAGTGTGCCCAACATTTCGTGCTGCATGTCAACAGCTCAACTTGCTTGAAAACGATACTCATTGGGACATGCCAATCGCTGAATCAATTATTTCTGCAACTCCAAACCAGATACGCACATTATTTGCTATCATTATTTCGACATGCTTCCCATCAAATCCACGTGAACTATGGAGCAAGTACAAGAATGACATGTCAGAAGACATTCTACATCGAATTCGTGTCAGTTTCGGAAATCCCGATCTCGAGGTGAATAAGGAGATACATAACCAGGCTTTGCTTTTGATCGAAGACATGTGTTTTCGCATGTGCGGCAGTTTGTTAGTCAAATTAGGAATGCCAACGCCATGTCGTGGAATGAACGACGCTTTCAATCGAGAATTGGAACGTGAACATGAATATGATCGAGATGCATTGAACCAATCAGTTCGAACCAATGTACCACTGTTCAACCTCCAACAGAAAGGAGTGTACGATACGCTAATGAAGGCAATTCATGATGGAAATGGTGGATTATTTTTCCTCGATGCGCCCGGTGGAACTGGGAAGACATTCCTCATGTCATTGATTTTGGCCACTGTTCGTGCGAGATCCGATATTGCTGTAGCAGTTGCTTCTTCTGGGATAGTGGCCACATTGCTAGAAGGATGCCGAACAGCTCATTCAGCGTTGAAATTACCGTTAAACCTTCAATCGGCTGAAAAACCGACATGCAACATTGCAAAACACTCAGCAATGGCGAAAGTTTTGGTAGCAAGTAAAATCATCATCTGGGATGAATGTACAATGGCGCACAAACGCGCATTGGAAGCACTCGATAGAACTATGAAAGATCTACGCAATGACTCAAGATGTTTTGGAGGCGCAATGATTCTACTTTCTGGCGATTTCCGTCAAACAATACCAGTTATTCCAAGATCGACCGCTGCTGATGAAATAAACGCTTGCCTCAAATCATCGACTCTGTGGTGTTATGTGAAGAAACTTCAGCTGACGACAAACATGCGAGTTGCATTGTTAAACGATCCATCTGCCGAAGAATTCTCCAAGCAATTGCTGACTATCGGTAATGGCCGTGTTCCGGTCGACAAATCGAACGGATTGATTTCGTTTCCTCAGAACTTTTGCATTTTTGTCTCAACGAAGGACGAGCTCATCAACAAAGTGTTCCCGAACATCATTACTAACCACAAAAATCACAATTGGGTGAGTGAACGAGTAATTCTTGCGGCAAAGAACAAAGATGTGGATCACTTAAATTTTACAATTCAAAATCTAATCGTCGGTCCACTTCATTCCTTCAAATCTATTGACTGTGTGACAAACGAAGACGAAGCAACCAACTATCCAACTGAATTTTTAAACTCATTGGATCTATCTGGCTTGCCACCGCACAATTTACAACTAAAAGTTGGCTCGATAATCATCATGCTACGAAACCTGAATCAACCAAAACTATGTAACGGAACGCGTTTGGTGGTGAGAAAACTCATGGGCAATGTAATTCACGCGACGATACTTCAAGGGAAGTTCAAAGGTGAGGAAGTTCTCATTCCGAGAATTCCGATGATCCCAACCGATATGCCATTCGAGTTTAAACGAATTCAATTTCCGATTCGTCTTGCATTCGCCATGACGATCAACAAATCACAAGGCCAATCCTTGAGTGTTTGTGGCCTGAATCTAGAAAATGAATGTTTCTCTCACGGCCAATTGTACGTAGCATGTTCACGTGTCGGTAAACCATCCGCTTTATTCGTTCTCGCACCTAACAATAAAACAAAAAATGTCGTATATCACAAGGTGCTACAATGAAGGGACTCGACTCCATTGCAACTCACCCAGCAAATAGTTTAAAAGAAAGTAGTGCAATAATGCTACGCGAACCATTTCTATTCAATTCACTAAAACGAAAGCCTTGCTGCCACGTGAATTACATTCATTTCAATGTAATTAAAATATATTTCATTTTGATTTTTGTAATTTCATTGAATTTAATTAATTTGGAGTATTCATTTAATTTATTTAATCTTAATAAAAAACTCAATTTTATTAAGCTAATAACTTTAAAAAACATTTATTGATTTTGAGGCGGTACGAAGTTCGCCGGGTCAGCTAGTGGTAAATATATTATAATTTCTCTCGGGTTATTTTAAAGGTAATTGCCAATTATTTAAATTAAAACTAATAAATTATGAGTTACGTTAATTCCGCTTAATACAGGTATCATTTTGATATGCACCAATACATATAAACGTTTAGCATAGATTCAGTAAAAGCTTCACACTGCTATATAAAAATGTGAAGTTTTTGCTAATTTTTTGTAAAGTTAAACTTTAGCAGTAACTTGACATGCATGAACGATGTTTATTATATTTTCCTTGTCGACATCACGTGAAATTACATTGCGCGCTGCAATTGATCAAAAATGGGCAATACATCCGGAGTAAATGTTCCGTTAGTTGTGTTGTGAGACTCAAGAATGACTGGAGTTCCTAAAATAAGGATAATTGCATAGCAGGCATAGATGATCCCAACGTGCATATACAATTAAATGATGTGAAAGCGAAACCAGCGGGTTTTTAAGAACAAATTGGCAAAAGAACATGCTCGGGATGACAAAAAAATTATTGGAAATTTTTTTTGGGCAAGATATCAAATGAATATGTCCATTTCCGTCTGACAGAGCCTATGCATCATGCTCGCTGATTGTCCAAAGCCATTTATATATTGAAATTATTTATCTTTCGTGATGAATTTAATTTATGACATCATAAATGATAATAACATCATAAAACACAACTATCGTTCTCATAAATGTTCAAGAAGTGTAATGCTACTAGTACACAGTCTTTCGGGAAATCTATTTGAAATCAAACTTAAAATTTTCGCGTAACCAACAGTATAAAGTATTATTATTATTATTATTATTATTATTCTCTTTATTTAGAAAAAAAAAACAGGTTACATACATTAATACAAATCATAAACTATTTCTAATAAAGTTAGAGCTCCTAATAGGTTTTTAGAACCTGTGGTGGAGCAAGAAAGAAAAAAATCATGAAATTTAGGTTGCCAAAAGTGTACAAATAAAAATAATAAATTAAAAACTATCATAAAAGAATAAATAAATAATACATACAATAAAATTAAAATTCCAACTGATATTTAGTGAATACAATACAAAAAAGAAAAATTAGAAGTAGGTTTCAATATTGTCTGTATTAATCAGCCAATGTCGAATCATTTTATCAAAATAGTGTTTGCGGCCAATCGGAATGGATTTCAACTCTATTGGTAATTTGTGAAACCAATACAATCCCATATAAAAGTAAGACCTTCTGAACCTTTCATTATTACAACGTAAACCGGCAAAGTTGTTCGGATTCCTTAAAGTATACGTGTGATGAATACGACTATGGAAACTGGAACTCCGAACAAAAAACATCTTTAATACCTTATAAACATAGAGATATCTTAAAGGTAATAATTTCAAATCTCGAAATAAGGGAATTGTTGGAGTTGTTAAAGGCCGACAATAAATCAATTTAATAATCCGTTTTTGTGAGATGTATAGGTCCTTTATATTGGAAAAATAAATCCCACCCCAGCTTGATATACCATACATAATAATAGATTCAACTAGTGCATGATATAGAACTCGCAGTGTTGACGGTGGGCATAATTGCTTCAGATGGTAGAATTTATAAGCCGCAGTAATAACATTTTTTCTGACAATGGTGAGATGAGAATTCCATTTCAACTGCGAATCGATGGTAACTCCTAAGTACTTAAACTCATTTACGAGGGAAATTTCAAAGCACTGCGATGAACATGAGTGTCCAGAGCAAAATGGAACATGATACAAAACCTTAGAATTGGGAGATGCGGCCTGACCAAAAAACATTACTCTGGATTTATTACTAAGAGCCAGGCGATGGTAGTAAAACCAATTACCAAGATTCACTAAGTCTGTTCAAACTAGGTTCTGTAATTCCGAAGGGTTTGCTGAAGTGTAACTTAATACTAAATCGTCCGCAAATGCAGTGGTGTGCCCCAGAAGATCGATGTCGAATATAGAATTTATGTAGATTAAGAATAGAATAGGTCCTAATACTGATCCCTGCGGAACGCCGCAATTTAAGTAACCAGGTTCACTAAATTTATCATTTATTTTAACAATTTGGCTACGATTGTTGAAATAACTAACAAACCAGTCAAAAACTTTACCTCTGCTACCTATATTTAATAATTTGTTTGCAAGAACCTCGTGATCCACCGTGTCAAATGCTTTTGCAATGTCTAAAAATAACGAAGCGGATTTTTGCGAATTGTTGAAAGCCGAGTAAACATAACTGAGGTGATGTAGTAGTGCTTCTTCAGAGGATCTTCCTGCTAAGAAACCAAATTGACTACGGCTAAAAAAATTGATTTTCTCCAGATAACCGAGCAATCTACGTTTTATTATTTTCTCAAATAGTTTGGAGAAGGAACTTAGCAACGAAATAGGTCGATAATTATTTAGTAATAGCACATCACCTTTCTTATGAATTGGAATTACAAGGGCTGATTTGAAAACATCTGGAAATACACCACTTTCTAGGCTGAAATTGAAGAGGTAAGCTAAAACATCTACTAGATACCACACGCAATTTTTTAAGATTAGGTTGTCGATTCCGTCAATTCCACAAGAGTGTTTATTTTTCAAACTACTAATCTCTTTTATAATCTCTCTGGCGCTAATCGAATCAAACACACAAGACATACTAGGTGAAGTGGTCGAGCCTAAAACATATCTGCTATAGCCTGGAGAATTAGGCGAAAAGTTAGTGTTGTTCAAATTATTTGTTATCTCCGATGGAACGTTGAGGAAATAAGTATTGAATTCATTACTTATAGATAATTTGAAATAAGAACATCAGATTGGTATTTGTAAATTTTGGTGATTCGGTTTTTGTCTTTATTTGTTCCCAGAACTTCATCAATAGCCTTCCATGTGAGTTTAGAACTATTTTTAACATACTCAAATTTCTTCTTGTAAAATGAATTTTTGACAAATTTAATTCTAGCATTTACTTCCTTGGAGAGTTTCTTGACAAATTTTTCCAAACGTGCATTAGTGGGATTATGGCGTAATTTTCTAGAGAATTTTTTTAATTTATGAACCTTCAAAAGGAGATAAGAATTCATCCACGGTTTCAGTTTTTTTAATGTAGGGGCAGAAGATTCGACCTTAGATTCACGAATGTGCGATTTCAGAATAAATAAGAACCTATCAAAAGCGATATTGCAGTTATTCTCACCATAAACAGTCGCCCAACTTTCAGATTGTAGACGAGCATTCAGACGGCTATAGTCAACTCTCGAAAAATTAGCAGCTACCCTATTTTGAAGCACAGGGATCTGAGATGCAAAAATGTTTAGCTTAGCAAAAATGTTTACCACAACTTAATATGTGGTCAGATAGATGAATCGGTGTGTTTTCCACAGTAAAAATAAACGAATTTGTTGATTTGATGAACACATGATCAAGACAAGATGAATGTCTAGTAGCTTCATTTAAAAGACTTAGAAATCCGTGGGAGGCTAACATGGTAAGGTAACTATAGCATTCATTGATATTAAGTAAATTTATGTTGATGTCTCCCAGAATAACTATGTTATTATTATTAATTGATAGAAGTAACTCCTCAATATCGACACAAAACGCGTTTATCGGTTTATTACAAAATCTATAAATGCAGATAAAGGTCCAATCATGACGCCCCAAGGTAACATTTAAAATTAAAACATCAGCTGTGGTCCAGTTGTAACAATGAAAAGAAGATACAGTTAAATTTTGATTGATAAACACACCAACACCACCAGATCTATAATCATCATTACAGCAAGCAATGAAATTATAATTTGGCAGTCTGTAATATGAAGATTCGTGTGAGTAAATCCAGATTTCCGAAACAAATATTAATAGTGGTTGCACTTTTAAACTAGATAAATAAGCACTGAAAATGTCGAAGTTTGCGCTCAAACTTTGAATGTTTTGGTGAATTACACTACTCATAATATAAGACTAACAATTCAATATGCATACAACAAATACCGAAAAACAAATTTTGAAGAGTGAGAGCAAAGTACAACATTTTCAATACAGCCAGATAAATCACAACAACGAGTAATCTATTCCAAGTAAATTTCAAAATATTCCGACTAATTATAAATAAATTTGAAAATGTTAAAAAAATAAGTTTTAAGTTTTTTGAGTAAATCACTAAAAAATAACTCAAACAGTGTTTAAACATCATCCAAATCATAACAAACACTACTACCATAAAAAAAATAATTACCGGAATCAAAACAGCTGACTGATTAATATAAACAAATATTATTTTTGACAACAAAATGTATAAAGAGTTAAGCTGGAATATGGAAAAAATATATAAAAAAACAAATATGAGCTAATAAAGGTAAGATAAAAAAACTACTTAACGTTACATTATTTAATTCTAGATACCGAAGCAGCAACCGCCTTATCCAATTGCTAGTGTATGATGTTCTGGATATGAAAAATATCGTTCATGGAGTGAATACGATAGACGTCAGAATCAGCCGATTTCTTTAGGTAAATTTGTCCGGCTTTGCACCATAAATATTTAAAGTTTGATGACAGTTTTATGTTTTTAGCCTCATGATACAGCTGTGATTGGAATTTTGAAAGGCGGTGCATTTTATGGATTTGATGCTCCCGGTGGTTTTGCGGCAAGATGATATCCAGATCTTTAGTGTAAAGTGTTTTAATTTTGCGCATTTGCGTTAAAACTTTTTGTTGTAGATCGATGGATTTTAGTTTAACAATAAAGAAGTTGTGACGAGTTACATAATTGTTGGTTTTATTCAGTGTGGTTTTGCTAACGTTTCTACGAATGGGTTCGATCGATAAAATATCATCCGGTTGAATGGAATTTTCGACTTTACTAATAGTGTTGAAAATCATTCCACTAATGTCAACATGTTCCAACGGCAAGCCACTGATTGTAATGCTTGAAGCGTTTAGCATTTGAGCTGGTTTGTCATAATCAGCCTCCATTTGATGTAATTTTGCAGAGTGGATACTAAACTGGTCTTCTAGATGTTTAAGTTTCGAAGTGAGAGCATCGTTCGCAGCTTGGAGAGTATGTACTGCGTCTTTAACTTTGTCCAGAGCAGATAGTTTCTTTTCCATTCGTTTTAATTGAATCATAATATCGGCTAGACTCACGTTCACATCACATTCAGAGTCCGAGATTTCGTTGTCAATCACAGATTGACTGGATTGTAGACGACTGCTTTCACATAACCAATTGACAGTTCGATTATTAATATCACTTAACAATTCCTGTGAGATACAAGCGCACTTAACATGGTAGAAATTTTCACAAGGACCGCTACATTTAATACCAGGAAGTCGTCCTTTTTTGTGATATTGGCACCACACGAGCGGCAGGTTACGGTCATTGTTTTACAAAGGCGCGAAATTGATTGACAATAAAATGGTTGACGATGTTGTACTTTGCTATGAAGATGTGAATCACGCACGAATAAATTAACAAATCCCTTATATTTTTGGTGAACTATATTTTAAATATGACTTAATGATTTCATTAATATAAAAATTAAAGCAAAAATTAGGTAAATTTAATTATTTTATTTATTTTTATTATTTTATTATTTTAGACGTATTTTAGATGTTTACACTTTGACAACTACGAATTAAGCCAACGAATTAAGCCAGTAGCAACCAACATTTCTGTGTAATCGTTATAATTAAATAAGTTTCTCGCTTCTCTAGTCCATCCCTCATTGATTTTGGGGAAAGTGCTGCCGTTATAATAACGCATACGAAATTCCGTTTTTACCCCTTTTTCGTAAAAAAAAATTTCTCGGTTTATAATTTGGTGAAGAAAAATTCGGAAATAAAGAGAAAAGCCTCTCTCTTGGTGAATGCCTGTAAAACAATATAAAAAATATTTTATCGTTGTTTGAGTTTCTATATTTTATATCCTTAAATTGTAAAGTTTTATCTTTATGAGGTTGATGTATTGTTTACACTGTACATAAAATACTCGAATATATCACGAGAAAAGAAAAACGAAAATATTTTACGTTGGATAAATTCAAGGAAAAACTTAAAGCTCTTTTTAGGTTTTATAAAAAAAAATTGATACCTGTTTTGACTTGAATATATCCTTATAGTTTTAGTTATGTATTACTTTAGAATTTTTTTTTTTTTTTGGGCAATGAATCAAGTTAGGGTAAGAAATATTTTTTTGTACTTCGTATAGAAAGTGTATTTAAAAGACTATTCCAAATAACGTTCCATTTTAAAGTTTTTAAAGATTATAACTTTCTCGTGTGATTCGCTTGGGTATGGAATGTGGCTTTGGTGCTTCGAAATATGCTATATGTGTTATAGTTTGACGTTTAAGTTCTTGTATTTTACAATTTCGGAATAAATAAAGTTGGGATGATATTTTTAAGTTTTGTGGAATACTTTTATATCTATCATTTGGTGACAGTTTTCAAGTAAGTAACCTGTTCAAGAGACACCTTCTTAAAACCATTAAAATTGTTATTTCGACAATATTAAATACTAAAAACTCACCTTGCTCTTTTATGAAAATGCTCTGTTTATATTGCACTGAAATGGTTGGTAGTTAGCATGACTTAGATAAAATTGGTCATGATTCTTTGAGAGGACATCCGCAAAGCCTCTAAGAAAATTATAAATTGATTTTGAATCTCAAGATTGAATTTTGCGACTGTTTAAGAAACTTAGCAGCATTCAAAAGAAGCTCTACCCAATATTCAATATGACAATAAATTGTATCCAGTATAAATCTTTAAGGGTATAACTAATAATGAAAACCTTTTATTGTTGAAATTCCTGTTCAAAATGATTAAAGGTAACGAGAGCAAACAACAAACGGTAATTTATATTCATAAAGGACGGTTACTGGAAGTTTCGCAGATTTGAACGCTATTATCTTGGTGAAATAACAGCTTTCAAAAATATGATTTTGCTTCTAGTTGAAGGAAATTTTATCTCTTAAATATAACTTTTTTGAGTAAAACAAAAATTGAATAAAAACCTGTTTGAGACTGTAAACAAACGTGCTCGATAATTCATTCCCAAATACAAATTAGCCATTTTATAGGGAATTTATGAACTTTGAAAATGATGCTGTGGAAATTTCTGTACGATGACTCCTTGTCGATTTTTGAAACGTGCACAAGTACATTTTTAATCTTTCAAACTAAGTACTCCACGATAAAATGTTAAATTAAGTCTTTAAATTTAACGTCACGAAAAGAACAACTACTCGTTTGCGCTACAAAATTTGTGGTTTTAGGAAGCCGGTGTAACTTATCGTGAAATTGAACAAATCTGTTATATCAATGTGTCTATGTTGTGAACCGGGCTTGGCATTGATATTTAGAAACAGGCAGTGTCGGTCGGCCTGAAGGATCTGGTTGAATCATAAAAACTACACCAAGAGAAGATCGAGCTCTAAAACCGGACAAGCAGTGCTCAAGAAATTATGAGTGATGTACCAGTACAAAACCAGGTATCAAAACAGATGATAATAAATCAATTGAAAGCTTATCGACTAAGATCACAAAGACCTGTTAGAGTTCTGACTTATAATCATCGTCAGCAACGAAGAAATTATGCGTTGCAGTACAGCAACTGGACTTCGAGGGACAAGTGTAAAATGTCATTTTTTCGCATGAATCGCGGTTGTTGCAATTTGTATGCAATCAGACGGCCGGTGTAGAATTTGTAGCATTTCATGGAGGTTTGGGTGGATATTTCGTGGAATTACAAGACAGATTTGGTATAATACCAAATCCTTTAACACCACACGATATGTGGAAGAATTTTTAAGGCACGGATAATGCCCGGCTGTACACAGCTCTAAGCACACGACAAATTCTGTAACAGCACATTTTAATCCCATTTAAATCATCATCCGCGACGCTCAGATTTAAACCCAACAGAGCAAGTCTGGGATATGTTTCAACGGCGTGAAAGAAATCGGATATGCGTACCTGACACCAATTTTTACTAAATTTCTTACTAACTAAATTAATGGTTAGTTCATACCAGTTATTGATAGGTATCCTTAAATCCATATACCAAGTGACAATTTTGTCTGATGTATTGAGAACGGGGTAGTGATGTACGGGATAGTGACATCTATCGCACCAAAAAATAATAGCTGATTGAGGCTATGAAATCTGACATTTCCGATTTGCATATGGAGAGCACAAAGTAAATGCAACAAAAGGACTGGTAGGTATTTAATTTTTTTAAATTAAAATAAATTATAATTTTATAAAATTAAATTTTGTTCAATTAACAAATAAGTTATTTATTTAAAACACAAACAGAATATATAAATATCGTGATATTTTCTAAAACGGCGTCAAATGTTCAGGAATTTTTTTATAGTTTTATCTGTAATGAAACAGTGGCTTGTTTTTTGTTGTTCGGTTAAATATTTGATTTTTATAATTAAAATATATGTACATACATATATTAGTCTTAATTGTTTCAAGAGTGTGTTGTAAATAAATACATTCATTTTGAATTTTAAGTTATTCTGTGATAATGTTAGATGATTTATGTGAAAATATTGACATTCCCCTAACAAAAATATTGAAATATTTTGGAAATTCAAAAAGGCCAATTCGTGAAGGCGATGAAATTTTAAAAGCTGGATCCAAGCTATGAAGATTGACCCAAATTCAATAAGTTCTTTGAAGATAATTGGTGCTGTCGTGCAAACTTCCGCGTTATCCGGAAAACCGCATGAAATTATACTACAATTTTTTGCTAAGCCATCCTTTTGTTGGAAGCGTTTGTGCTCTTACAAAGCTGGAGAAGGAGCTAGATGCAAGCATATTGCGGCATGCCTTCTTTTTATAAACCGGTAAGATAAAGAAAATTTATTAAAACATAAAAGTTTAGTTCAAATTTATTTAAAGTTTTTCAGAAACCCTAAACTGCGGAGGATAAGCTGCACCAAAATGGGGCAAAAGTGGGACTTTCCATTCCGAAACAATATAGTGGCATAGTTACAACCGAAATGTGCCACCTTCGAAACAAACAAAAGATTGCCGAAACACTAACAGAGGAGCAAGAAAATGAATTTGTGTCGCAATTTATAGATCGTAAACATATATAGTATATATCTGTTAAGAAACATATTGTATAAATTCTTTTTTTTAGGTCGACCACAATCAGAATTAGTCAAACTCATGAAAGGTGCACGAACACGATTGTCTATTATATCGAATTCCTCGGATTTGGACAGAGAAGTTGAAAATTCACTTAATGAATTTTACCAATTTATTATGGGCCACCATGGATTAAAATCTTATAAGCCTTTCATGGAGGAATTCCTAAAACAAACCACAACCACTGAATTTTGTAGGATAAAAAAAAATATAGAAGAGTCGATTCAAATTTGCAAGGCAACAATTAAACAAACCAGTTCGCAGTGGCATATAGAACGACAGATTCGAATAACATCCAGTATATCATATTATTTATTTACTTATGCTTCCAATAAGTAATCGAACTGGAATAAAAAATTATCTCGGGTTTATCATAGCTCATTCAAAGGAAATAAGGCAACCCAGTATGGATTGTATGCTGAAAAAATAGCTAAAATAATTTATGGAAAACATTATTTATTGTTTAAATGTGGCTTAAATATTTTACCAGATTTACCATTTCTAGCAGTAAGTTCAGATGGCATATCATTTAATGGTGAAGATTGGAATCTAATGGAAATAAAATCACCACTATGGAAGGAACATGACAGCAGACGGCGCCGTTAAAACATTGCCTTACTTAGAGCTTAATCAAGATGGCAACTAAAAATTGCGACAACGACATCCTTATTATGGACAAATCCAGCTTGGTAAAGCTTTAACTAACTTAAACAATTGTGATCTAGTTATATTTAGTTTATTTAACAATAGTTTTAAAATAATAAAAGTAAAGAAAAACAACTTTTTTATAAAAACTTATATTAAAACGTTAACTGAAATCTATTTTAAATTTATATTGCCTTTCGTTTTGAAAAAATGAAATTTTCCCATTTGTGCTGTGATTTATTTTTTGTGATATATTTCTATTATTTTTTTGAATTTGTTTATTTACGTACGGTTAATTTTGTTACTTTTGTAACTTTTGAAATAAGAACCATATTTCATGTAATTTTTATTTTGAATTAAATTTTTTTTCTTTTGGAATACATTTTTTCCTTATTATTTATTTAAAACTTATCTACTTTCGTTAGCAAGGTTAAAATTTATCATCTGTTAAAATGGGATAAGTTAAACTACTACACAACTAACATTATTTCATTGATGTATGGGGTAAGAGGCTGGAACATATTTTTTCAGATAACACCTTCATCTGCTTCAGCCGATCAATTCTTCGCTCTACATGTACTCTGGCAGATGCAATTTTTGTTGATCTTTCAACCTGGGATTTCGACAATTTTTCGAACAAAAAATCCGGTCTAACGATCTCTATTCCACAATTAGCAAGCTCATTGGCGATCAAAAAACTTTTATCGACCATTACTGCATCGCCTGGGTCTAATTTTGTGACCAAATCCGATAGGTTAAACATATCTTTGTCGGGAGACTTTCCAGTTGCTACTTTGCTTATATGATTCACGGCCCCAGCTGGAGATACACCAATTAATACTTTTAATGTGTGCCCGCCTTTATAGTGATAGGTACAAATTCTGCACGTTAAACAGCTAGAAGTCACAGTTTTGAACTCCGTACAATCTAAAACTGACTTTTAATTTTGATAACTATGAAAACATTTAGGCAAATTTTTCATATTTTGTTCACAAGTTTGCCAATGTATTAAACCTTTCATTCCGAGAGCGAGTAATTGTATCGTATCGGAAAAATAACGCTTTGCTGTTACGTCTGAAATTTGAAAAGAAATACTAACTGCGGCAAATGAACAATTAGTTTTTAATTTGTGCATGGTAAGCAAAATTCTGGTTCTAAAATTCATGACACAAGTATCTTTTGGTCTAATCGTGCCACACATATTGGTCATGACCTCGAGTACGCCCATGCTTGGTCTTGGTAAATAATTTGCTATTGGTATCCCACAACGACGTAATGTCAAATAAAGTGCTTATGTTTGCTTGAACAGATTTTTCTGCAGTAATTTCGGTACACTGAATAGCAACCGAGAAGAATATTGCCTTGGCCTGATTTCATCTACGTTTGCTGGAACCGATCTGTTGTTGTCGATTAACATAAAAATATATGTAATTTAATTATAAAACACAAAAAATATTACAAATTTTATATACATTAGATGTAGATTGAGTGGATATAGTAGAACGAGCTTCTAAATAATAAATAATAATAATAATAATTATCCCAACGACCTATTACCCCTCCCAACCGCGCGCGGGGAGTCTCCATCTGTATTATTATTATTTTTTGAGTATAGTTCAAGTGAATTATAAACAAGGATATCGAGTTGCTTAACCAGTGAAATTGAAAAATTGAATGTTGAAACGGCTAAATATGTAAAGTATAAAAATCAAATATGATTATAAATGAATAGCTAAGTGAATAGTTAAGCAAAACAATACCCATCGCAGACGGAAGGAAAACGGAAGTCGAGTCTACTTAGTACAAGCAGATTTAAAATATATAAAACAAGATAAAGTAAAGCAGAATAAAATGAAACAAATAAGTTAAATAAAACATCAAACTATGGTCAAGAAAAATAAAAAAGTTTTTTCAACATGCGTTTCGTCATATTAAAATCGATCAAATGGAAGTGCTGATTAGCTACGAACAGCATTCTAGAGACGGGCTCATACTTTCCGTAATCAGTTCGATGAGGGTCGATTCTAAACATAGGTATCGTTCTTAAACCTCACGAATTTATATTTAGATTAATTTTACCAAGCAGAACTGGAGAATCGATACCGCCGGTTAATATTTGATGAATGAAAACCACGTCTGCAACAACTCGGCGCTTACTAAGTGGTTGTAATTTAATTAGCTTTAGCGACGATCCTGATATGGAGGCAGGTTGAACATGTCCACCCACGGTAGCCCCCGTAAAGCAAAGCGAAGAAATCTTCGCTGGACTGCTTCAATCCTTTTAATATGAACCTCATGATAAGGCGACCACACTTGGCTAGCATACTCGAGCAGCGGACGAACGAATGTTGAATAAAGAGCCTTCGTAACATAAGGATCATAGAATTCTTTCCCAAGACCAACGCTTGATGAAACCGAGGGCAGGGTTGGCTTGATTGATAATACGATCAATGTGTTGTCTGAAATTCAATTCACTGTCGCAAATGACTCCCAAATCACGAACAGAACTGGCTCTGGTAACGGCAACGCTGGTAATGTAATAGTTGCGAGAAATGGACTGTACACGTTTTCGAGAGTAGGTGATTGTTTGACATTTACCCACGTTCAAATCAAGGTTGTTCTTTGCACACCAAGTGGAGAAGTTATTGAGGTCGGATTGTAATAGGCTCTTGTCGGTAGTGTTTGAAATCCGTCTGTAAATCTTCATGTCAATTTTTTATTAAACAATCGGCGTCGTTGATTGATAGAATGAAAAAAATTGGACCCAGATGGCTGCCCTGGGGCACTCCAGATGTTGCTGATATATGAGTTGATACTGATGACCTAGAACATGGTATAAACGGCCTTTGAGGTAAGAGCCCACCAAACGGAGAATTTGGGGAGGAAAGCCAAGGGCCCTAAGCTTAAGCAAAATAACTTCATGAGAAATCCTGTCAAACGCCTTGCTAAAATCGGTGAAGATAACGTCAACCTCTTTTCCTGCTTCCATCGTATTTAGTGTTTGTGAAGTGAATTCAATAAGGTTTGTGGTCGTGGGCCGTGCTTTGAGAAAACCATGATGATTGTCAGAAAACAACGGTTTACAATGAAAGTACAGTGAATCATACACAATAGTTTCAAACAGCTTAGGAATACTAGATAATTTTGCAATAGGTCGGTAATTACAGATGTCTAATTTGCAGCCGTTCTTATGAATCGGAACTATAAAAGAACTTTTCCAAATGGATGGAAAAATTTCAAGCGAAAGCGACTTTTGGAAAAGTGTCGTCAGTGGCTGAGCAAGAAAATCACTGCAGTTTTTTAGGACGATGGATGGTAGACCGTCAGGGCCGGATGAAAAATCATCTTTAAGTTCGGAGATCTTTAGGTTGTTTGATTACAATTATTCAAGTATGTAAAGTAACATTCATCAGGTTTAAAATCACTGCTTGTGAAAGCCAGACTGAAGAAGTTAGCAAAATGGTTTGTTATGACTTTAGGATCATTAGAGGAATGATCCTTATATTTGAAAGTGGAAGGGTATCCATCGGACTTTCTAGACGCATTTTACGGGCTAGATTGTTTTTAATGGTCGTAATCGATGACACCGGTAATTTCCGACTTGGCAAAGCCCCGTTGACTAGGATTTTGTAGCCACTCGTTACTGCCGTTATAATTTGGTTTTCTTCAAAATGTTCGCTACAAATACGACAATTTTTAAGGAAATTTTTTCCTCATCTTCAAAATAGCTGCCCATATGGCCAGTTCCAATGGTGAATCTAATACGGTTTTTGGAATCAGATGCATAGATCTTTCATTCGATTGGTAATTATTATATTGCGGCACTCCGCAATGTCTAAAGAATTTTAGTGATTAGTAAACAATTATAATAGTTTATATTTTCGAGCTCAATAAGTATTTGTATTAATAATTATAACCTCTCTGAAAAAACTGATCAAAAGCCTCCATCCATTTAATGTTTACAAACATAAATATCTACATTAAACCTTTTTTGTTGATCTTTTGACCAGTTTTTGAGAAACATTACGTTTGTATAAGTAATATTCTTTTATGCTATGTGCTTCATATCGATTTTTTTGCCTAAATTTCCAACTAACTAAATTGATGCTAAATTGATCATACCAATCGTTTCAAAGATGGCACAAAACAAACCGCATCTGATGTTTAATAAAATTGGCTAAATAATCTTAAATTTAACATTCTACGAAACATTTCTAATCGGTAATTGATAAATCCGAATTAAGTTTGCAGTTTAGAATTAAATATCGGGTAGATTTTGGTTTATACATATTAGAGACATCTAAAATACCTGGGTGAGCTAACGATCAATTTAGTTTTAAATAAATCACATATTTATTCATCGAACACTTAACACTTTTTTTATTTAAAATTGAATTTAATTTAAAAATAATTAATATTTACCGACACTTTCTGTAGAATTTGCACTACGCTTTCCAAATAAAACTCAAATGTCATATTTCTGTAGTTCCAATCAGGTTCAATTTTTTCCCGTCAGATCTACAAACAGTTCTCTATAAGTAAAATTTACGAAAATGCATACTTATCTTGATATCATTAGCGACATCTACCAATAATTGATATGAACTAATGATCAATTCGATGGTGAGTTTATACCAGTTGTTAATAGATATCGCTAAACTGAAAATTTAATTCAGATTTATTAATCACAGATTAGAAATACTGTGGAAATTGAAATGTTTTAATTTTAACGACTGGAGCAAGCTAACCATCAATTAAGTTAGTCGGAAATCTATGTCAGGCATAAGTAGTATATATTCAAGTTGTTTCAAACGATATATATATATATATATATATATATATATATATATATATATATATATATATATATATATATATATATATATAAGTTAACACGTGACACAACTGGGTTCACACGGTTACAAAAATATCAGGTTGCCTTAGTTGCAATATTATCATAAGCGCATGTTAACACCATTTCCGCAATAATGCTGAACGCGCATATTGTAATAAGTTAGTTTGTAAGTTATTGGCAACAGCAAAATCAGTTGTAATCTAGATTCTAAAATATTAAGTTGTTAAAATTATAAGTAACATTGTGTATTAAAAGTTCTAAATAATTAAATTAAATAAATAAATAAAAAGAAAAGAAATAAAAATCAAAAATTGATTTTTTTTAATAATTTAATACAACAAAATATTAAGTGGCGCCGAAACAGGGACCCTTGAAAAAAGTCTAGTGTAAAAGTGTTAGCCGTATTTAACCATAAATACGAGTTAAACTAAGTGTAAGAACATTAATGCGGTGTAATATTTAAACATAATAGTATCGCTAATTGTTAAAGATATTTAACCAATAATATCGATATCACATAAGTAAAATTGTGAAGTAAATTGTGAAGTGCACTTAACTCTAACACTATTAATATTTAACCAGAATATTAAATATCAATGTTTAACCATAACATTTTGTGAAGCCAAATCGAGTAAAAATCAGTGGTGGGAAAAGAAGCCCCCCAGTAACGAGATACGTAAAAAGGCGTTGAATTATATTGAAGAGGATCAAGTACAACCAGGACGGAACCCACTCAAACTAAATCAACAGCGGCCCATCCATTTACGACGAGGCAAAAAGTTCAACTAGATGACAAGGGTACAAAACAGATTGCAACTCCAGAAGTTAATCATACTTCTGTCAATTTTAATGTAAGTTTATAATGATTAATTTTTATATAGTTTGTGAACATTTGAACAATAAATTAAAGAAAGAATTAAATTTTATTAAGTAAATTGACTATATCATATCAAAATACAGATTTAGAAGAAAATTATTAATTTAAAAGAAAAAGGAAAAAAATAAGTAAAATTAACAAAAATTAAAATTTTCGATATCGAGACTTGAAGGAAAAATTATTATTTTAGACTTTCTGATTTTATGAAACAAATAAAAACTAAAAAGTAAAGTTAAAATTCTTAGCAACAAAAATTAAAAGAAAATCATTATCATAAATATAACCTTGAATAATTCAAGCAGGAAAATTAAAGAATCTATAACTTATCTAACAAAATTTAGAATAATTAAGTAGTAATTAAGAAATTTATCTAGGAAATTAACGTGAAATTATTTTTGATTGGTGATTAGTGGAAAAACAAATTTTTTATATAACAGAATATTTCGCTATATTTTAAATATAATTCTAAATTAATTGGTGATAGTTAAGGGAATATATTGCCTAATTGAATTTTAACAAATATTTCGAATATTAGCAAAATGGTTAATGAAACAATTATCAAACCCTCAGTACTCGGAGCGTGCGGAGGTGCAACCGACACCACGAGTAATAATTCAATAGACCTATCACAACTAACTAATATTATATCGGAAATCATAGCAGAACAGACGAGAAAAAATAATAATCACAATAACAGTAACAGTAATGACCAGACGATAGACGACAAATACCGAGAGAATCTTAAAGATCTAGACAAAATACCAGACGTAGTGAAATGTTTAAGGGAATTCTCCGGTTTGCCAGGAGAATTTAGTTCGTGGAAAAAGAGCGTAGATAGAGTCCTACACGTGTATGAGCACTTGCAAGGCACTCCTTAATACTATGGCATATTGAGTGTCATACGTAATAAGATTGTAGGTCACGCGGACGTGGCACTAGAATCATATAACACCCCTCTCAATTGGCAAAAAATTGCTAAGTGCTTAACTCTGCATTATGCAGACAAAAGGGATCTAGGCACCCTTGAATATCAAATGATGACCCTAATACAGGGCAACCTAACAATACCAGAATTTTACCAAAAGGTCTACCAGCATTTGTCTCTAATATTAAATAAATTGTCCTGCATAGATATGGGGCAAGAATCCCTAAATAACCTAACTGAAACATATCGAGATAAAGCACTCGATACTTTTGTCAGAGGCTTGAAGGGAGATTTACCACGACTATTAAGTATTCGTGAGCCTAGCGATCTACCCCAAGCGTTACAGCTATGCCTGAAGCTGCAAAATATGGATTTCAGAGCACAATATGCTAACCATAGTGCACATAGCACACAACGTAAACCACCTCCCTTCATTCGAAGGAACCACATGCCTATGCCTTCCAGTGAAATGCAACCTTTCTTTCCACAATTACTTCACAACCCTCAAAATTCACCAAGAATATTTCAACCTACTCGACCCCAATTTGGGTACCAAAATCCACAATTTCCAAAATTCCCACAACAGCCTTTTAAACCGCAATTCGGATATCCAACTTATCCACCTGGATACCCACCAAAACCTCAACCAAGACCCGCACCAATGTCAGTAGACGGTAGTGGTCAATCGAAGCAGGTTAATTACATGAATAGGCCACAAGACAACCGATACCCCATGAAAAGACCCTATGTCCATCAAACTAACCAATCACAACAAATCCATAGACCGAATAAATTCCAAAGAGTTTATCATACAGAACAGGTTCACGACGAACCAAATTTTCAACAATATGAAGAACAAATATCAGAATATGATGCACCATATGAACAGACTCTTTTAGAATACACAGATACACAAGACAATCCAGAATTAACTAATGACGAAAATATCGGCGGATACCCCGAAGAAGAGGGCGAAATTGAGCAATTAGATGACATCAATTTTTTAGCCTAAGGAGCTCTTCTCTACCTTATATGGAACACGTGGGGAGGAGCGGGAGAATATTTAAATTTCTAATAGATACAGGGTCGAATAAAAATTATATTCAACCACGGTACGTGCGAAATCCTCTACAAAATATTAAACCTTTCACAGCAAACTCCGTAGCAGGTAGCATCAAAGTCACACACCATGCCCTGATAGACCTATTTGGTCCGGAGAAAAAACTAAAATTCTTTCTACTACCCAGCCTCAAGTCATTTGATGGCATCATCGGGAACGACAGTTTGAAACAATTCGGTGCGACAATACACACCAAGGAAGGGTTTATGACAATTGATCCAAATTTAGAAATACCACTAAAACAACAAATCTCTGATTCTGTAAACAACATAAGCCTTAGAGTTAGCCACCTAAATTCCGACCAAAGATATAAACTAGATAAAATCATAAATAACTGCCCAAAACTGTTCTCAGATCCGGATGAGAAGTTAACTTTCGTAACATCCGTAAAGGGAGAAATCCGTACGAATAGCTCGGAACCAATCTACTCCCGACCATATCCATATCCCATATGCCTCAAAGAAGAGGTAGAGAAACAAATCGGACAATTACTTTCGGATGGCATCATCAGGCCTTCCAAATCTCCCTACAATTCTCCGGTATGGATTGTTCCAAAAAAAGAAGATGCGTCAGGAGAAAAAAAATATAGACTGGTTATAGATTATCGAAAGCTAAACACAGTTACAATAGCAGATAAATATCCAATACCCGAGATAAACGACATCCTAATGAACTTAGGTGAAAACAGGTTCTTCACAATTGTCGATCTTAAAAGTGGATTTCATCAAATTCCACTAAAAGAATCAGATATTGAAAAGACTGCTTTTTCCGTCAATCATGGAAAGTACGAATTCACTCGTCTTCCTTTCGGGCTCAAAAACGCTCCGTCTATATTCCAACGTACTCTTGATGATATTTTAAGAGAACACATAGGAAAGCGTTGTTTTGTTTATATTGATGATATTATTATATTCGGAAAAACCGAAAAAGAACATTTTGAGAATCTCGAGTTAATATTCAGAACTTTGGAAATTTCTAATCTAAAAATTCAGTTAGACAAATGCGAATTTTTGAAAGATGAAGTAGAATTCTTGGGATTCACTATATCGAAAGATGGCATAAAGACAAATCAAAAGAAAACAAGGGCAATAATGGACTTCCCAGTACCTAAAACGGTAAAAGAACTAAGATCCTTCCTCGGAATGGCCGGTTTCTACCGACGATTCATTCGAGATTACGCCAAATTAGCGAAGCCTCTGACCTCGCTTTTAAGAGGGGAGGATGGACATGTGTCCAAAGTAATTTCAAAGACAAAGGCAATTACGTTAAACAATGAAGCAATAACGGCACTCGAAAAAATTAAAAATTCACTTACCTCTAACGAAGTTATGCTTCAGTTCCCAGACTTCAAAAAAGAATTCGAGTTAACTACCGATGCGTCTAACTTCGCACTAGGTGCAGTATTGGCCCAAGATGGCAAGCCAATTACATTTCTCTCAAGAACTCTCGACAAAACAGAAGAAAATTACGCGGCAAATGAAAAAGAAATGCTCGCGATAATTTGGGCATTAACTACGCTACGAAATTTCCTGTACGGAGCAAGAAAAGTGAAAATATATACAGACCATCAACCTTTAACTTATGCCCTTAGTAATAAAAACAACAACTCGAAGATGAAACGATGGAAAGCCATCCTTGAAGAGTACGATCACGAATTAAAATATAAACCAGGAAAAATGAACATTGTAGCGGATGCGTTATCCCGAAACCCCGTGCCTGAAATAAATGTGCTATCAACAGCGCATAGTGATGATAGCTCATCACACAACTTAATCCCAACAGTTGATGCTCCAGTGAACGTTTTCAGGAATCAACTTACCCTAAAAATCGGTGAAGAGAATTCATACCAACTAATAAATCCATTCAATGGATATTCGAGACACGTAATCATTAAACCTCACTTCGCTGAGCCAGACATCATAAATATTTTCAAACGGTACTTAAATCCTAACACCATCAACGGACTAAAAACGACCGAACTGATAATGGAAAAAATCCAAGAAATATTTCCGGTACATTTTCGAGATTATAAAGTACGATTCTCACGAAGGTTAGTGCAAGACATAACGGATGAGAATGCACAAGAAGAAAAGATTCTATCCGTTCACCACCGTGCCCATCGTAACGCGGAAGAAAACAGAAACCATATTATAGAAAACTTTTACTTCCCAAAGATGAGTAGGAAAATTAGAGTTCTGGTTAGACGATGCTCTGTATGTAAAGAAAACAAGTATGATAGGCACCCCAACAAACAAATAATAAACCCCACACCTATTCCAAATTACCCAGGACATACGTTGCACATTGATATCTACTCTACAGAAAACAAATTAGTGTTAACATCCATTGATAAACTCACCAAATTTGCTGTCTGTAAACCATTAAAATCTAGGGCGATTGAGGACATCAAACAACCTCTTAGAGATATCCTGTTTTTCTTCAGTGTCCCTGAAATCGTGGTAATTGATAACGAACCTTCCCTCAGTTCAATCACTATAACATCAATGATGGAAGATGCTCTTAAAATCAAAGTATTTAAAGTTCCACCGTATAAAAGTGAGGTGAATGGTCAAGTCGAAAGATTTCATTCAACCCTCTCGGAGATAATGAGATGTCTCAAAGCTGATAGGGTGGAACGATCATTCGAGGAATTGCTTGAACGGTCCGTTAACGAGTATAACCACTCAATACACTCAACCACCAACAAGAAACCAGTGGAGTTGTTTTATGGAAGAATTCCTAATATCAGCCCTGAGGAATTCGAACAAGCTCGCATCAGCAATATAAAGAAAATTAAAGACAAGCAAGAGCAGGACTTGCAATATCACAATAAAAAACGCAAGCCTATAAAAACCTATCAGTGCCCTAATTCTCTAAGCAATAAGATAAGTTGTAAACGTGTAAACGATAATTTATCTTGCCTTTTTACAATATTTGCATTCTGTAATTGCACTCCAAGATAAAATTTAATACGGTTACGATAAATAAATGTCAAAACTTAACACACTCTTATGATGTATGTAGGTTCATATTTGGACTTTGAGGGCCTATAACTACCGTTCCCATTTAAATTTCAACATTATTCTTATGGATATAAGTTACTCTAAATAGCATCTGTTCACAATCTATAGTTCAAGTTGTTACGGGTTGTGGTATGGCTAATTTTACAGGTGAAAATTTTATACAATATATTATCTTGGCATTTTTAAATCGCATTCTCTAAACAGTTTTTTTACCCAAGATAAACCTATTGACAGCAAGCGAGCAAGATAACGTTAAACGTCAAAACGAAATTTTAATTATTTTATATCCTTAATAACTCAAAAAATATAATCTCTAGAAACGTAAATTGTTGCATATACATCAAAGCCATCTAGAATCACACATAGCCCCCAAACTCATATTGAAAAATAATCGGAGTCGGGAGTCATTTGAAATTCAAATCAAGATACGGTTAGATAGACTTATAAAACAAACCAAATGTTTCACGAGAACATTACAACAGTCAAAAAATTCTTTACTTCGTATGGTAAAGACGTGTACAATATAAGTCTTGTTTACAATTGATCGATCCGTTGAATTTTGGCTAATGTTGTGTATTCTAATCTGTTTAAAGGTTATTCTTTATACTAAGTACAAAATCGCATTATTATGTAATTATTATTTGCGATATGTTTTTGAAATCCAATCGAATCTGTCATAAGCAGATCATAATTTCAGCGTATTTCGTTGTTGAAGACTTGTTGAAGATTTACCTCTTTCCGAAGTCCTATTTAGCTCTTTCTGCACATGCGGATCTCGAAAAGTTTGGGATTGTCTTATTAGAATTTTAGAATTTCGAGTAAAATACAAAAAGCTATGCGTTTTAAGCAACGAAGCTTATTTAAAGATCAAATTTAGTTAGCCACTGCCACTTTTCTGAACTCCACGAGTTGCTCATCCTAAATTTTTTTATGTGCCTCCTCAATAGCACCGAAAATTTGTTAATCGAAACCATTTCTAGTAGTTGATGTAGATTTAGTTATGGAGGGACGTTTTAGTGTTACGATTTGTTTTTTACCATGAGTTAATTTTTAATCTTTGTAAAATGTTTGGGTTAATCTTAAGGATCGGTAACGAGTAGGAGGTGGGACTTTGATCATTTACCTGCACTTTAGAAATCGATTTTAAGCAATGTACATCTTGTTTGACCTTAGTGCTCGTTAAAAGCTGAAGTATTTAATGCATATAATATAATTAAATTTTGTACTCGTTCATTATTATTCGAATTTGTCCTAATTATTAATTTCTCAAAACATCTTCTTATATATACACTTCTTATCTATAGATCTAATATATAGACTGTTGAGAGCTCCTAGTGCCTTTAAATGAAATATTAAACAACAACAAACTGAAATTTGTTAACTAATTTAGATTTTCTATAGGCCGTCATATTTATTGTGCTCGTCAGTTTTCTTAATTGTGCATGTGTAATGATCAAGTAAAATATTGCAAGTGCCACATATTAGCAGAAAACTAACTGCATAACCATTAAATGAAGGAAATGGCTGTATTTGGAATTTTAATAAACTGCACATTTGAAAACAAACGTTTTACTTGTACGGTTTTATTCTAAATTGTAATGTTAATAAATAAATAAATAAACAAATAAATAAATAAGTGCACACCAAGTTGAAAGTTTTGCTTGCTATGTGGAGAGCGGGTCCATTTTAGATGTTTTCAAATCAGACACTTGAAACACTTGACATTTATATTTGAAAATTGACCAACTAAAACTGCTTTTTCTGTAATCCACAGACCATCTCATTCTAGGATATTCTACCTCTTAAGTCTTTTTCTTCTAATATAAATAGGTACATTATTTATTCCCTATTTTAAACATTATAAATAATAAATTTATTTGTTTTATTGTTTGTGTGGAAATACTGGAGCTATCCTAAGCAAAATTATAGGTAAAGTGAATACGATCGAATAAATTATTCAAATGTTTGATTTACTGAAAGAATATTTTAGTTCCATCGATAACAGTCCACTTTTACATTCTAAATGGAAAGAATTTTATAACTTTTTTATGTAAAGTATCGCAATTATTTAAATTGTTAGAACTTGAAAAATTGCAATTAATTATTAATAATATCCAAACGAAAGCGTTTTACACATTCAAGCAAAGTTATTCCGCGATAAATTACTTGTGTTACTTTTTGACATAAACTTATCTTGCCACTTTACATTTTATCTTGAAAAAATTTAGAGAATGTGAGTTTACTAAAACATCACGATATCCAATATAAATCTAGACTTCTACGATAATTTTTTTCGTGTGTAAAAGTTATCACTTTTACATTTTACAATTTATCTTGGTTTTTAGAGAATTAGGGCACAGGTAGGCCAAACGGTTTACATAAAACAAAACGTAAGGTTAGGGTCCAAGTTAACGGCGAGATATAAAGCAGAGATAGTCAAGGAAAACGGAAATACTACAGTACTAACGGAATCAGGGAAGGTAGTCCATAAAAGCAATATTAAATCGTAGACCCATTTTAATTACAGATACACCAGAAACAACGTGTTAGCGGAAGTGCAATTACTAGACTATACTAACTCTCAACTCATCTCTATCGGTACCGGCAGGGCAAAATTCAGGAAGGAAATTTCAAACTGATTCATGTGATTGAACTAGACAACCACCAAAACTTTATAGACAGAATACGTACGATATTAAATGAAGAAATTACAAGCGAACATTCCCTATACCCCTACTTGAATTACGAACTTTCACAACTACAGACATTGTTAGACAATATAAAGACGCACAAGAGTAAACGATCACTAGATTTCATTGGAAGTACCTGGAAATGGATTGCGGGAAACCCCGATCATGAAGATTTCGAAGTGATTAAAAGCAAAATTAATAATGTACTAGAAAACAATAACAAACAGGTCATAATAAACCAACTATACAATGAACGAATTAACAATATCACGAAAATGGCTAATATGATCACTAACATGATCCGCAAGGAAAATAAATTATCTGATCAATTAGCACTCAATATTCAATACAAGTTAAGATTAATAAAAGAAGAAATAATAAATATTAAATATGCTATTCATTGGGCTAAGGCCGGTATCATAAATTCTCTTATTCTATCAAATTCCGAAATCAAACTAGCTATAAACACAATAGAAAAACAAAATTTACCATACTCTACTCCAGAGGAAGCATTAGATTTTGCTAATATTAAAATTATCAGTAATAAACTTTGCTTATTGTATATTGTCTATATTCCTTTAACTACTTTAGAATTATATGATGAACTATTACTAAAACCTGTTAAGAAAAATAATAGAATTACAGAAATAGAATATAAAAAAATTATTAAAAATCAAGATAAAGTCTATAGTATCGTTAACAATTGTAAAACAGTTAACTATTTGTCAATCTGTAATCGCAAAAGTATTTTAGATATAAGTAATTCCTCTTGTCTACCAAACCTGCTTAAAAGCCGACCCGCAAAATGTCATCAAACCAACAATCAACATATAGCAACAGTGGATGAAATATCTGACGGTCTAATATTGCTCAACCAATTCGACGGTGACATAACCATAAACAACGAAACGCAGTATCTCAATGGCACATATTTAGTAAAATTCAGCAACACTACAATATCTATTGGAAATAAATTATTCATCGCAAGGGAAAAATCAACAGTACAAGTACTTCCAGCGATTCTACAACCAACACCACAGGAAAACGATTATAAAGAAGTCCTTTCATTACAAATGATGAAAGCCATACATATTAACAACACAAATAATATCGAACTTCTGAAAGAAGAAAAGTTCATCGAACAAATCTCAAGCTACAGTATTTTTTCGTTGATAATTATTGTCCTTATTGTTTTCATAGTTATAAAAGGAAGACAAAGTAAAACACTGCGAATCATCAATACAACAACAAATGTCACAAGTTCAGACGTGGAAGAACAAAATCCAGACAAAGATATGACCGAAACTAAAGAACATACGGGAAAGCCTGAGAGCCAGAATAAAGTCCAATTTAGAGAATTAGTAAATCCAGTGCCACTACATCCAAAAAGAAAATTCTACGAAACTCCATTTTTTTGATCAGTTGAGACACCTGATTTTAAGGGGGAAGAGTTAACACGTGACACAACTGGGTTCACACGGTTACAAAAATATCAGGTTGCCTTAGTTGCAATATTATCATAAGCGCATGTTAACACCATTTCCGCAATAATGCTGAACGCGCATATTGTAATAAGTTAGTTTGTAAGTTATTGGCAACAGCAAAATCAGTTGTAATCTAGATTCTAAAATATTAAGTTGTTAAAATTATAAGTAACATTGTGTATTAAAAGTTCTAAATAATTAAATAAAATAAATAAATAAAAAGAAAAGAAATAAAAATCAAAAATTGATTTTTTTTAATAATTTAATACAACAAAATATTAAGTTATATATATATATATATATATATATATATATATATATATATATATATATATATATATATATATATATATATATATATATATATATATATATATATATCAAAATTCAAACGATATATACACTGCTGGTCAAAAAACCCGGACACTACATTTTTCCAGTAAATATTTGTGTTAACGGTAACTATTCGCATTATTCGCGTTATGGTTGTACGAAATAATATAATGTGCGCAAAAAGGCACTAACGGATCAAGTTTTCATTTAATAAAAGTAACCACAGAATCAAAACAATTAAAATAACAAAATTACCGAAAAACCGATCGTCCCGCTCGTTTGTTGTTCTTTTACGACCTGACCCAACCGTTCGCTCATACTGACCAGTTTGACGATATCGTTTAATAGCGTCTTGAACTGTACTTCGAGGGAAATTTAGATGGGCAGCAATATAACGCGCGCTACGGCCATCCTCACTCAAAGCGATTAATTTTGCGATATTTTCTGGTTTCAGAATTATAATATTTACTAATAATAATAACTAAGCACTGTTAACGCTAACTGTAATAATAATACTAACAATCACTGCTTCTTTAAGGCCCGTTGCACATTTCAGTTAAGCTAAGCTAAGCGATGTGAGCGATATTCCTCGCTCTTGGTTGAAAATAAAGAGTTTTAATGGAACGATGCACACTTGAACTAAACTATGCAAGCTATGTTTTTCTGTTTTGAGCGATGCAAACTAACTTAGCTCGGGTTGTCTTTGGATTGCAAAAGTCAGCTATATCGCTCACGCACGTACTTATTTATAAAACATTGAAATTTGGATGACATTTGAGCATTGTTGTTCCCGCCTATGTGATTCTAATAATATTTTGGCAAGCACAGCATTTTATTTGTATTAAAATGTATGTGTGAGCGATGTAAAGCGATGTAATTAGTTCAAATGTGCAGCGGAGTGAACTATGCGAGTAAAACTATGCTAATAGAAACTACGTTTCTCGCTTAGCTTAGCTGAAATGTGCAACGGGCCTAAATGTTTCAAAACAATTGAAATATGCCCATTTATTTAGAAACGTAACAATCAAAATTTTGAATATTTTTCATTTATTACACTTTGTTGCTGTGATTGGATTTTAAATAAAAAAAAATACGGTTTCTGTTAAACGTATTTTTCGATTATGTACTATTTAATATGACAGTGCCTTTAAAATAGCGTAATTGCTCTAGAAATTGAAGATTTACGAAGAAATTTAAGTGTCCGGGTTTTTTTTACGAGCAGTGTATATTCTGCTGACATCTTCTGAAATATGGATGTTAGGGTTGTACATAAGCAATTGTATATAAATAATAGAAAAAGTCATGAAGACAAATGTTCAAAAGCAAAAAAATGATAAGAGCGTTTATTATAAAAAATTCATAACCGGTCTTTTGACCGGTTATGGTATGTTTAGTGTTAAGCAGGTTTATTAGTGATAAAACTGAATTGAATGATGGAAATGGACGCTAGATTAAATCGAGCCGACTGGAAAGTATACATGAAATCGGTTTCATCGCCGCTCAATGCTGTGATTGGTTATAATTGTGGTCCACCGCATTTTAAATTGTGTTGATTTACTAACCGTACACCGATGAGGATATTGTTCAAGTAGAACATTTATACCCAATGGGAATTATGGTGCTCGAATAAATTGATGACCATCGTTTTAGTCCAAGGTCCATTATCTTCCCGTGGCTTGGTGTAAATTACCATATGACGCCGTTAAAACTCGAGACCAATCGGAGTAATTGTTTCAACTCAAGGGAATAAATATAAACTAACTGTAATATTTGATTGTCACTCCAATCGTTTAAATGACAAGCTTAATTTAAAGTCCGCTAGTTACCCCGTTTACTTTGTACTTATGCTTTCGCCCCCGTGGCTTATGAATACAATTTTTTTGTAATTGCATTAAGTGCAATTCAGATTACCAGCTCACTAATAGCAATGATAACGAACAAAAACGTTACAACCAACGAGTTAATACACATACCCAGGGTACACATGTTAATTTGGCATGATAACACAAACAGATTCGTTCCTATAGCACAAATAGAATGTATGTGACAGTTTGCCAGCCTATATGGAAGATGGGTCGGCCCATAAGTTTTGCACTCCGACAGGGAGTCATAGATCTGTAATCAGATCGTAATCTGTTATGAAATTTCACTTTTGCATCCTGCCTCTCTCGGGATTCGAACCCGGTACCTCCTGATCCAAAGCCAAAGCTTTAAACACTGTGCCATGTGGTCGGTACAGTTTATAGATGTATGAAAATAAAACGATCACCGTAATGCTGCACCAGCACTTTTAGCACAATCCAATTGAAATGGTACTGGAATTGTTAACAAATTATAAATTTGGTACACAGTGAGAAAATTTTTTACAGATCCCATTATGCCGCAATTCGTGTGTGGCCTGGCATTAAACAACGCTACATCACACTTTCCGTATTTTTGTTAATATTTGTTGTATCGTACTGGAAGTGGTACTGGAATTTTTTACAAATTAATTTCAACATGTCCACGATATTTTTCGTCACACTACGCTTTTTGCATTTCTGTGAATTTTTGTGGTGTGGGTGGTACTCAATTTTTTTACAAATTGGTTACAATTAAATGGCATAATTAAACCCCTAGAAAAATACCCCAAATGGGAGCAACCATTTAAAATCATGGTATCGTACTGGGGGTGATACTAGCAGTTTTTACAAAATAAATTCCTATTTATTGGAATAGATCAATTCATAAAATGTGCCCCTAAAAAATGAAGCTCTTTAAAACAATATTTCTCAATAACATTTCTCCGTGTACATCACGGGCTTGCTATAAATGTAACAAACTATCCACAATTAAGATGAAACAGCTCATTGTGTACAAGAAATGAATGCACATGCAAATATTACAAAAGCCCATATTCACAAAAATCGATCATAATGCATCGATATTACCTTAATGAACATAAAATTAGTACTCCTGAATTTATTGCAACGGCCCACACCCAAAAAAATCGAACAAAATGCATCGATCTTCCATCCCGTGCAAGGAATAGGTACCCCAGAATCTATTACAATATCCCACAGACACAAAAATCGAAATTCACTTTGTAGGGGCCGGCTTTTTGAATTAAACTATTCCAGTATATTCTAATTATTTTGTAAAAGCTTGTAGTATCACCTCCACATTGTACGATACAATGATTTTAAACATTTGGTGTAGTTTTCTAGGGGTTAAGTTATGCCATAAAATTTGTAATCAATTTGTAAAAAAAAGCCAGTAACACCCCAGCACTTTACAACAAAAATTCACAGAAATGAAAAAAACGTGGTATAATGAAAAATTGTACCCCTTAGGGGTAGTTTTTTTGGGGTTGAATTATGCCGATATGTTGTAATTAATTTGTAAAAAAATTCTAGTACCATCATTTTCATTGAATTGTGCTACTAGTGCTGGTGCAGCATTATGGCATAAATAAACACGACGCGCGAGACGCGCGTATTTCGCGTCTGTCTGTCAAAGCAAAATTAAATATATGAAATTTTATGAACGAATATATACTGGACGCGCGATACGTGCGTAAATATAGGTTTCGACTCTATATTTTCGTTGTTACATCCAAGTGTCATTTTATTTTTAAAAGTGTGGCAAAATCCGCCAAAATTCTGGCATAATGTGAATATTAATAATGATTAATTATATATTATATACGAGTAATTATCATTAATTAATAATTGTGTTAAAATTTATAAATACTTTTTTGCTTTTCCGAGACAACACATCTCCAATTCGCGTCGGGATTGTACATATTACAAAAAATCTCATTAAATATTTCGAGCGACTTGACAGTTACTCGAGTCTCGCGCGTCGAGTTTGCTTAGGCTATTAGGGTCATATTATAATGAATATACCAAAACTGTACTCTGTCATGGTCGATAAAAAATTTCCATCGTGATAAATAATTCTATTTAATAAGAGATGGCATGCAAAGCAAATTTTACACCTCTATTCTCTTAGTCGTGTCGCTTCACTCGACGTGACAATTGTCGTCTCACTTCAACTATAAATTGGTATTCAACACAAATGTCATGAGCTCAACGCATCTGGCAGCACTAAAAATTATCCTAATATTTCACTGACCATTGACATTTGTTATCATATAAAATCAACAATAATATTATTGTTTTGTGAAAAAATATTTTATTTCATTAATTACATTTAATAAAATAAGAAAATGAGCAGCAAAGAACTGTTATACAGCGACAGTGACAGCGATACCGATAATGAAAATAATAACACATGCAATATGGCTGTCACGCGAAGAAAAATTAGGGGTTTTATGGCTGGGTTGGGTCAACCAACTTTTTCTAAAATTTTAAGCCAAGTTTGTCGAATACTTGAGCAAGAAATTTGCCCGCAGTACATACGGTTTCCAAATACAAATGCGGAAAAAGAGAGAATTAAATTTGCATTTTTCGAAAAATTCGGATTTCCGGTAGTCATAGGCTGTGTCGAGGGCACTCATATAAAGATTATAGCGCCACCCAAACAAGAAAGACATCTTTATATGAACCGGAAAGGTTTTTATAGTCTAAATGTTTTGATTGTGCGTAGCAAAAATGTCAATTTTGTTTATGTTTATTAATACTTTTTCATTTAATGTATTTGTTAGGTTTGTGATGACCAAATGAAGATTACATACGTCGATAGCAGCCATCCAGGATCATGCCATGACTCATTTATTTTCAACTCGAGCGACCTGGATACGCAACTAAAAAAAAATCAATCACGAAAATGGTGAAACGTTTGTTTTAAATTAAAAAAAAAACACATTTAATTTTGATTTCTTAATTTTTTATTTAAGGTGATTCCGGTTACGCTCTGAAACCATACATTATTACACCATTTAGGTCCGCATAGAAGAAGAATCAAGAGAAAGGCATTTCAATACGAAACATAGCAAAGCGAGAAATATCGTTGAAAGGACGATTGGAGTCCTAAAAAATCGATTCCGTTGCTTGCTAGGGGCAAGACAACTTCATTATTCATCGGAGAAATCGTCAACAATTATAAACGTGTGTTGTGCACTTCACAACTGGTGCGTTTCCTATAATATAGAAATGGAGAATATAGAACAGGCGAACACAAACACAGAGTCTGACAATGTGGAACTCTTGGGATCGGTAAATGATGGACAAAATACAGAAATAGGACAAAGAAGGCGAACTCAACTATTGAATGCTATTTGTTAAATAAAGTTGTATTTCTAATAAAATATTTCTAATTCACTTTTTATTTAACTTAAATACAAAAATAATTCCGACTTTTTCGTCGCTATTCATTTGATATTTTATCACATATTTTAAATTATTATTGGTTATCAATTAATTAGACCGATTTTCCTTTAATGCTAATTTTTTTTCCTTATATTCGATCGTTCTTATTTTATACTCCATATTTTGTTGATGGCATCGTTTTTTATCCAGTTGGATTTCTTTCCACATTTTGAATTTTTCATTTTTTATTTCATAAATTTTTCGTAAGTACCGGGCACAATCTCTTGTATTTTTTTCAGTCTCTTGTGCGCTTTTGGTTTACATTTCTAGAAATTGTTTTCGTTCCTCTTGAAAATTATTTTTCGACCTTCTTCGAGTGTTTCTTGATATTGGTGACAATATTTGAGCTTCCTCGTTTATATAAATTTGCAGTTCTTCTAACGTAATATCTTCCTCCACTGCTAGGTTTAATTCTTAATCAGCCCCTATATTTTCTTCTGTGGAATGCTCACCAAAAACGTCCGATGAAAGGTTTGATTCAGGATGAGTCTCCGATGGAGTTTTTAGAACTAATCCATAACTCCTGTTTGCAGTGCTAGTAATCCTTTCGTAACACAAAAGGCTAATTACACTTTCTTCTAGGGGTGAAAATACATATAATTTATTACTCCCACCTCCAGTGCCTGAGATTTCCTTCTTATTGTGAGTCTATTTTTTTTTTTTTTTTTTTTTTTTTTTTTAGATCATTCCAAACCTGAAATAACAATTTTAACATTGCACTATATACGTACAACTTTATATTTCTTTTATATGGTCTTACTTTTTGCCATCCTATTCCTTCTCGAATTGGAGGACCTAAGCTGCTCCCCTTTCCATTGAATTCTGTTTTGGAACTACCAAATGAAAAAAATCCTCTGGCAATTCCCACATTTTTTTCCATCAGTTGCACTAAACATTCAAATTGCTTGCAATTTGTTATTTTAACACTAAACACAAAAAAATTACGTACTGTAATATGAAAATTATTATTTTTTAATTAAAATGCTTCATTGTCATGCGTTAAAATATGAAACTTACGTTTTGCTCATTTCCATTTTGATCTATCACTTCAAAATTCGAGATGACAAAAACGTCACTTCAAGTGAAGAAAAAGTTTTCAAATGACTAAGAGAATACGACGTAAAACGATGTTTTTCACTTCAAACGACGATTGTCGCTTCAATCGAGTAAGAGAATACCTGTTTGTGCCAACGGGGTGTGGGTTCCACGAACAAAACGAAATTTGGCACAAAATGAAGGTGTAATATATCCGTATTAATATTATTTATAATTTTTAATAAATTGGATATTGCTTCTTTGCTGGTTGATATAAAAAGGGAAGTTTTTTTTTATTTTTACAATTAATTTGCTTATACGCTATAATATGGTACATACAATTATGGTTTTAGTTGACGTATTTATGTATAGGTGGCCTAAATTCTACACAAAATATTTTTATAGTAGAACATTTGTTATGTTCTTATAGATCTTGAAACATTTATAAAGTTTTACTGTGTATACATTTAGGTAATTAGGTTCTGTCATTAAAAGATTGTAAACAAATGAAATGGTAAGAAAACTAAATCTAATTAATATAATGTGAATTTAAATAACTAATTAATAAAATAATAAATTGATTATAGTTTAAAATTGGATAACAAGGAGGATTACCTAATGGACCATTTGTATCTAAATTTTAAGATAAGTTTTGTTTATAATTTTTATATAATCTTAATTCTAACAAATTTTTCTATTTTAGGTATTTTTATGCATCGCAGTAACGCAAACATCCCGCCCGCCTTGAATCGGATGATTCAATTAACTGGAAGCATACAAAGCTTATGTATTGAACGTTTTATCATTCCGTGTGTTGTTTTAATAGTAACGACTCTAATATTATTATCTGCACCATGATGTAGTTCTACTATTTTGCCCATTAACCACTTTGATGGGGGCAAGTTGTGGTCTTTAATAATAACAATATCGCCGATTTTGATGTTAGTTTTAGTTGCATGCCATTTACTTCGATGTTGCAAGCTTGTTAGGTATTCCAAGTACCACCGCTTCCAAATGAGTTGATTAATATGTTGCAGTAATTGCCATCTGGATAACTTTGACATCTTGAAGTCGGAGAGATCTTCACTTGGTAGTTGTGTAGTTGGACGTCCAATTAAAAAATGACCAGGTGTTAAATATTCTGCTTCATCACTGGATAACACGCAAATTGGTCTGGAGTTGAGCATCGCTTCGATTTCGCATAATAATGTTGACATTTCTGCTATACTCAATATGTGTCCGTCGGTTACTCTTCTTAAGTGGTACTTCATGCTTTTGACAGCGGCCTCCCACAGTCCACCGAAATGTGGTGAGCTTGGGGGAATAAATTCGAAGGTTATTTGGTCTGTCAATAGAAATTTAGAAAAAGTGTTAGAATTTTGTCGTAAAAATTTGTAAAACTCATATAAGTTGTTACGAGCCCCAACGAAATTTGTTCCGTTGTCACTGTGAATTTCTTTACATACTCCTCTGCGAGCTATAAATCTACGTAGTGCGGCAATGTAAGAGTCGGTGGTCAAGTCTGAGACTAATTCAATATGGGCAGCTTTGGTGGCCAAACAAACAAATATACAAACATAACTTTTATATGTTTTCTGCCCTCTTCCTCTAATCAAGCTTGTTTGGAAAGGACCTGCATAATCAACTCCAACTTTGAAAAATGGTCTAACGAGTTCTACTCTTGGACTTGGTAGATTGCCCATAATTTGATTCAGCTCCTTTGGATTGTATCTCGCGCATTTCACACAGTTTCGGATGATTTTTCGTATTAAATTTCTGGCTCCTAAAATCCAATATGTTTGACGAAGTGTGGCCATCATGAGAGTTGGTCCAGCATGTAAATATCGTATATGATGCTCTCTTATTATCATTTCCGTTAGCTTGTCGTCGGCTGGCAGAATCAATGGATGTTTTACTTCATATGTTATGGAAGCATTTGAAAGTCTTCCTCCGACACGTAATACACCTGATGCATCGATAAACGGCTTTAGGAATTTCAATCTGCTTGAAGATGGTAGCCCTTTATTTGTCTTAATCGAATTTATTTCTGGTTGAAAATGTTTAATCTGGATATGGCTGAATATAAGGCATCTTGGTTTTTTCAGTTCCGAACTTAGTAAGTATGGGGTAATTGATTCTCTTGGTATATGCTTTAATTGAATATTGATAAATCGAAGTATATAAGCTAATACTCGAACCATTTTACTAAAACTGGACATGTTAGCGATTAACATATCTATTTGGTTGGGTTGATGTGTTTGAACATGTAATGATTGGTTTCGCATTTCTTCAAAAGTGCTGGATTGCTTCTCTACGGCTTTTGGCCAATTATCCGAATTATCAAGCCAACTTGGACCTTGCCACCATAAACTAAAGTGCTGAAGTTTTCCTGGTTCAATACCTCTCGAAGCACAATCTGCTGGATTATCGTGAGTATTTACGTGCCTCCATTGAGACCTTCTCATATTGGTAAGTATCTCTCCCGTTCTGTTACCAACAAAAGTGTTCCATTTGGTAGGATGTGCGGACAGCCAGTCTAGCACGATGGTTGAATCAGTCCATGCGATGATATTCATAATTTCAACGTTTAAGGCATTTTTCACGGATAGAAGTAGTCTGCTCAAAAGTAATGCCCCACACAGTTCTAAACGCGGAATGGATATTTGCTTCACGGGTGCCACCTTAGTTTTCGCTGCGATTAATTTAATGACTGAATGGCCGTTGTGTTTTACTTGACTATAGACGACTGCGGAATAAGCATACTTCGAAGCGTCGCAGAAACCGTGCAGAATAATTTTTCCATTTTTGGTGGTGTACATGTAACGATCTATTTTAATTTTTTCAATTTTCGGTAGTTCCTCTCTGATTTTCAAATAATTAGCGGATAAATTTTGTGGCAATGATTCATCCCAACCTAAATTTTCTGCCCATAGTGTTTGGAAGAATATTTTGATGTTTATCGTGACTGGGGCAAGCCATCCTAACGGATCGAATAGGCGACTTGCTTCGGATAATATTCCTCTTTTGGTGATTGTTGGGTTTTCGTTGAGCTCCACTTTAAATTGGAAATAATCCGTGGTAGGATTCCAATTTAATCCTAATACCTTAACAGAATTAGATTCGTCGATTTCTAATATGTTATTTTTCGTAGGTTGTGTAATATTGGCTAAAATTCGATCATCATTAGACAACCATTTCCTCAGCTGAAACCCGGAACTTGACAATATGAAATTAATCTGGCTGATTAGACTGCTTGCTTCCGCAACTGTTTCCGATCCTGCCATCAAATCGTCTACGTACATACTCGTTTTGATGTGGTGCGCTGGTAACGAATATTCTTTGTATTTTTCGGCTGCCTCGTTTAGTGCGCGCGTGGCTAAATACGATGCGCTAGCTGTCCCATATGTTACGGTTTGAAGTTCATAAGTGCGATATGGCTCCTTTAACGAATCTCGCCATATAATACGTTGGTATTTGGTATCATCTGCTGCAACACGAACCTGCCGATACATTTTTTCTACATCAGCGGTAAAAGCAAACTTATACAATCTGAAACGACATAATATTTCATATAAGCTGGATTGGACGATTGGTCCGATTGCAAGGCAATCGTTCAGAGATTTGCCTGTAGTAGTTTTGGCGGAGCCATCAAACACTACTCTTAATTTTGTTGTGCTGCTGGATTTCTTGATCACGCCGTGGTGGGGTAAATAAAAGCCATTATCTTTAACGCTGTTTTCGTCAATTAACTTCATGTGTCCTAGCTGTATATACTCTCTCATAAATTCTTTGTATTCCCGAGCAAATTCTTCGTCTCTGGTGAATCTTTTCTCCATTGAATGCATACGCTGAACCGCCGGTCGAAACGAGTTTCCCAAAACAGATGGTGCAAGTTTAAATGGTAGTCGAACTTCAAAACGGCCGGAACTGTCTACAGTTTTGGTTTGCTCGAAGTAATTTTCGCAAAGTTCCTCCTCTTCAGACAAATTTGGAGTTTTAGTTTGAATCGACTCGATTTCCCAAAACTTTCTTAATACACCTTCCAAATTAGCATCGACAATATTGACGGCAAGTGATTGTTTTGTTGAGCTATCATTTCCTGATTTCCCTGCAACTATCCAACCAAGTAGCGTTTCCTGCATAATTAATTTATTGTTAGAAATAGCCTTTCCCTTTGACAGTAGCTCGAAAAATGTGTCAGCCCCAATTATGATGTCAATTTCCCCACCTTTGTAAAAATACGGATCGGCTAACTCATATTGTTTGAAGTTTTCGAGGTCAATGAAATGGGAAATTGGTGATTGTTTGGCTGTCAATTTTGGAAAAACATATGCGTCAATTTGAAAAGATGGTTCACTTTTGTTCCATGGTGTGATTGATAAAGTTACTACTCCCTTGGTATAGCCATTGGCAGATGCTCCAATACCCGATATGGCCAGTTTAGCATAGCTTCGTTTGAGTGATAGTCGGTTGGCACAATTCTCCGTAATGAAAGACGCCTGAGACCCAGAATCTAACAACACTTTGCATAATTGTTTTCCATTTGATCCTTCTACATTTACCAAGGCAGTGGGTAATAGCGAATTTCGTACATGGGTGGTGGTAGTGTGGCTGGACGATTCTTCTTCGTTTGTTGTGTTATTGGATATAGCAGAATTGGAATCTAATGTTTCAGTAACGTGCAGCAGGCTATGATGCTTTTTATTACATTGTTTGCATCTAAACTTTGATCTACACGTATAAATATTATGGTTGTTGTTTAAACAATTAAAACAACGATACTCACTTTTTAACAACGCTTTTCTCTCATCAACTGACATTCCGTTAAACTTGACGCATTCGAATAATTTGTGCTGCTCATCAGGACACAATGAACATGATTGAATCTGACTTGATATGACGTTGCTTTTGATTGAAGCCTTCGTTTGACTTGTTTGCGCGGTAGTACGTTTGTTGGTTCCCTTTAATGACTCTAATGCATCAATTCGCTTTATTAGAAAGTCAAAAAATTGTTTAAGAGTTGGCAACTCATATTCTGCGGATGCCTGTGCCCATGCGCTGTTGGTAACGTCATCTAATTTTGTAACAAGTATATGGATAAGCCAGTGATCCCTTGATTCTGCGTCTTCTCCTAAAGCTTTTAGTCCTCGAATAATTTCATCCGACGTATCCAGCAGCTTTTTGACATTTGTGCTGTTCGGTACTGTCACTGAAGGCTGAAACATGAAATTTTTAATAAAGGTATATATCGTATGCTTTTTACGATCATAACGCTCTCGTAGTTTTTTCAAGGCTTCTATATAATTAGCATCAGTAGTGCTGAAATGTTTTAATAACCCGGCCGCTTCTCCTTTCAAAGTACCTTTCAAGTATTGCAACTTTTGCGACGGTGTTAATCGGAGGTTGTTATGTATCGTTGAGCAAAACAGATCATAGAACGACTGCCATTCGGTGTAATCTCCAGTGAAAAAGGGAATACAGATTTTTGGTAATTTTACATCAATGGGACCGCTAGACATAGATGCATCCATTGTCGTATCATTGAGCGAAGAAGTGGGCTCCATTTTAATTCGTAATGCCATGTTCAACCCGGCGACAACTTGGTAGTAGTTTTCTTCGAAATCGAGATCTAATTCTTCGGTAGTATCAAGGTCAACTATCCCGTTCTCAATCGCAATGAACTCCGTTCGATATCGTTCAACGTTGGCTAGCCTCACTTTTAAATCTTCTGCATTAGTGTCACTGTTTATATTATTTATATAATTTAGAAGCTTCGTCATGCTTCCTTTAATATATGCGCGTCTTTTTTTTAAGGTTTGTATATCCGCCATTTTATTAAAATTTAATTGGCACAATTACACAAGTACAATTTCACAATTCACTTTTCTTTTTGTATTTTGAAATTTTGAAAATTTTTATAACCGCAAACCAATACAATTCACCTTGTTTTAATATTTCTCGAGAATTTTACAACCACAACCAACAAGCTTTATTTCGTAAGCATTCGAGAGTTAGAACTATGTTTTATGATTTTATGGGCTTGCAAGTAATTAGACACAATTTATTTTTAAGAATTATTTGTTTTATTATTTTTGAAATTATTTATTTGGTTTTTCTTTATTCAATAAATATATTAATAAACTTGTATACTTGCTGTTTATGTGTGGTATGTATATGTATTTAATCCTGATTGTGTGGTTTCAAAGGCTGGAATTCCATGCGGTATTTTTTCTGAATAAAATGTTCCACTATCTGGCTCGAAGGACCAATGTTTGTGCCAACGGGGTGTGGGTTCCACGAACAAAACGAAATTTGGCACAAAATGAAGGTGTAATATATCCGTATTAATATTATTTATAATTTTTAATAAATTGGATATTGCTTCTTTGCTGGTTGATATAAAAAGGGAAGTTTTTTTTTATTTTTACAATTAATTTGCTTATACGCTATAATATGGTACATACAATTATGGTTTTAGTTGACGTATTTATGTATAGGTGGCCTAAATTCTACACAAAATATTTTTATAGTAGAACATTTGTTATGTTCTTATAGATCTTGAAACATTTATAAAGTTTTACTGTGTATACATTTAGGTAATTAGGTTCTGTCATTAAAAGATTGTAAACAAATGAAATGGTAAGAAAACTAAATCTAATTAATATAATGTGAATTTAAATAACTAATTAATAAAATAATAAATTGATTATAGTTTAAAATTGGATAACAAGGAGGATTACCTAATGGACCATTTGTATCTAAATTTTAAGATAAGTTTTGTTTATAATTTTTATATAATCTTAATTCTAACAAATTTTTCTATTTTAGGTATTTTTATGCATCGCAGTAACGCAAACAATACCAAAATTTGACAGTCCGTACAAGTGACAAGTGACACGACTAAGAGAATAGGGGTGTTAAATTGTGTATATTTAATATTAGTAACTATTCCATTCGTCATATAGATGTGCTATGTGCATATCTAGTTAATTAGAAATTTTAAATTAGATAGTGTCTTTAATACAACAAAAATGAGTATTAAACTCGAAATTAGGATCGGGTTATATCCTTCGGGTGAATTGAAAATTATTTCAGTTTATAGGAATTTAAAAATCGATAGGAGCGAGGGTATAAAGAGAGTTTAACTTTCGGCTGAAATTGTCAAGACACAATCTGCATTATATTTCGGCTGGAAACTATCGGCTAACTTTGACAAGGTCCATTTATGACCGCTTGATATAGCCACCAGAGCCAATCGCGGGAAGTATGTGGATTAATGAGATAGTGATGCTAGTATTCAAAGTTACTAAACATTTAAAAGATAAAACAGCAATAAATTAGATTTATAATATTTATATGTGCAGTTATTTATCTTGAACTAATTTTGAACAGCCAAAAAAAGAATAAAACAAAATTGTCCTTGGAAAAGCTATAGTGTGAGTAGCTGTGTTTCATGTCTCTGTCGACGATCCCAATGCCGAAAACAGTGTCTACACTATTGTCGACAACAAAAGGTAGATTATTTTACATAAACTATACAGTAGAGTGTCGTATCCAAATAACAATATTTCCGTTGTTGTGTTATATTTTTTAAAAAAATACAAATTCCAAGTAACAAAAATTTAATTTTTTTTTTAAAGTAACAAAAAATTTAAATGTACTGTACAAAATAATCCCTCCATTCGGGGTTTTTGCCTCTATGTTATGAAATATTGCTTAGTCATTTATAACGAGGCTATTTCGGGTTTTTAACTTTTGCCATAGTTCTAAAATCATATTTCATGTTTTTCAATCAAAAAATCTAAACAACTAAATTTTTTCTGAGCACATCACAGTCGATGCCATACATGGAATATGTTCTAACACAAGAGTACATAATCGTATTTACCCAGATATGGCGCAAGGATAAAAAAAACGTACAATACACACCACATTTTATTTCGATTCAACAAAGAATTTTGTCGTATGTTTTGTATTGTTGATGAACTTGCTTCTTGCTGGTTTATTATTATTTTAAGTATTTTTTCTGAAAATTTCATCTCCCGTTTTTTCATTCTTTGAAATTAATTCCGTTTGAAGGGGTTCTGTTTTGTTCATTTTATTGATAAACTTTTACAAATTTTTTTTGTTTTGTATTCGGCAAAGTTTTTCAATTTAGTTCTAAAATTAAATTGTTTGTGTATTTCTGTTTTTCTTGTATTATTCAATTTTCTAAGACAAAAATCTCAATTTTAAAGCCATTAGGGTAGTAGTACACACACACATACACACAGACTCTCACAAAAAATAAATTATTTTGCTCGCGAAAATTTCGGAGAAATTGGTTATGATAGAATCTCGGGAATTTGTTTTATGAAATTTCGAGGGATAAAAATTGTTAATTACAAAGATTTATTTTTTCAATCAACCTTAATGGCTAAAAAATAATAATCAGATAACTGAAAATTATTTTATCTTAGTATTAATCCGAAATATATTGTCGATGAATCAATAATTAATAAGAAATGATCAAACCTAATTAAAACGCTTTCTAAAGTTTAATTAATTTATTAACGGTTTATGGCAACTTTATATGATAGAACGTTGATGTTGGGATTAAGGGACCCCTAGAAACGTACTTATGAATATTATCTGCAATTATAGCCCAGTTCTTTGGCTTATTTTCTTAGTTGTTTTTTTCATACATACTTAAAATTCAGGAATCTCTTGATCGCTGGATTTGAAATTTACAAATCCCGTAGTTCAGGTGATACACCTGAATGCACCCGAAAAAAGTATTACTAATTTGCTCGTAACAGCATATTGTGTAAATATATATCGTATAATTATAATAATAATATAAAATTGTATAAATTGTATATATAGTATAACTAGCTGACCCGGCGAACTTCGTACCGCCTCAAAATCAATAAATGTTTTTTAAAGTTATTAGCTTAATAAAATTGAGTTTTTTATTAAGATTAAATAAATTAAATGAATACTCCAAATTAATTAAATTCAATGAAATTACAAAAATCAAAATGAAATATATTTTAATTACATTGAAATGAATGTAATTCACGTGGCAGCAAGGCTTTCGTTTTATTGAATTGAATAGAAATGGTTCGCGTAGCATTATTGCACTACTTTCTTTTAAACTATTTGCTGGGTGAGTTGCAATGGAGTCGATTCCCTTCATTGTAGCACCTTGTGATATACGACATTTTTTGTTTTATTGTTAGGTGCGAGAACGAATAAAGCGGATGGTTTACCGACACGTGAACATGCTACGTACAATTGGCCGTGAGAGAAACATTCATTTTCTAGATTCAGGCCACAAACACTCAAGGATTGGCCTTGTGATTTGTTGATCGTCATGGCGAATGCAAGACGAATCGGAAATTGAATTCGTTTAAACTCGAATGGCATATCGGTTGGGATCATCGGAATTCTCGGAATGAGAACTTCCTCACCTTTGAACTTCCCTTGAAGTATCGTCGCGTGAATTACATTGCCCATGAGTTTTCTCACCACCAAACGCGTTCCGTTATATAGTTTTGGTTGATTCAGGTTTCGTAGCATGATGATTATCGAGCCAACTTTTAGTTGTAAATTGTGCGGTGGCAAGCCAGGTAGATCCAATGAGTTTAAAAATTCAGTTGGATAGTTGGTTGCTTCGTCTTCGTTTGTCACACAGTCAATAGATTTGAAGGAATGAAGTGGACCGACGATTAGATTTTGAATTGTAAAATTTAAGTGATCCACATCTTTGTTCTTTGCCGCAAGAATTACTCGTTCACTCACCCAATTGTGATGTTTGTGGTTAGTAATGATGTTCGGGAACACTTTGTTGATGAGCTCGTCCTTCGTTGAGACAAAAATGCAAAAGTTCTGAGGGAACGAAATCAATCCGTTCGATTTGTCGACCGGAACACGGCCATTACCGATAGTCAGCAATTGCTTGGAGAATTCTTCGGCAGATGGATCGTTTAACAATGCAACTCGCATGTTTGTCGTCAGCTGAAGTTTCTTCACATAACACCACAGAGTCGATGATTTGAGGCAAGCGTTTATTTCATCAGCAGCGGTCGATCTTGGAATAACTGGTATTGTTTGACGGAAATCGCCAGAAAGTAGAATCATTGCGCCTCCAAAACATCTTGAGTCATTGCGTAGATCTTTCATAGTTCTATCGAGTGCTTCCAATGCGCGTTTGTGCGCCATTGTACATTCATCCCAGATGATGATTTTACTTGCTACCAAAACTTTCGCCATTGCTGAGTGTTTTGCAATGTTGCATGTCGGGTTTTCAGCCGATTGAAGGTTTAACGGTAATTTCAACGCTGAATGAGCTGTTCGGCATCCTTCTAGCAATGTGGCCGCTATCCCAGAAGAAGCAACTGCTACAGCAATATCGGATCTCGCACGAACAGTGGCCAAAATCAATGACATGAGGAAAGTCTTCCCAGTTCCACCGGGCGCATCGACGAAAAATAATCCACCATTTCCATCATGAATTGCCTTCATTAACGTATCGTACACTCCTTTCTGTTGGAGGTTCAACAGTGGTACATTGGTTCGAACTGATTGGTTCAATGCATCTCGATCATATTCATGTTCACGTTCCAATTCTCGATTGAAAGCGTCGTTCATTCCACGACATGGCGTTGGCATTCCTAATTTGACTAACAAACTGCCGCACATGCGAAAACACATGTCTTCGATCAAAAGCAAAGCCTGGTTATGTATCTCCTCATTCACCTCGAGATCGGGATTTCCGAAACTGACACGAATTCGATGTAGAATGTCTTCTGACATGTCATTCTTGTACTTGCTCCATAGTTCACGTGGATTTGATGGGAAGCATGTCGAAATAATGATAGCAAATAATGTGCGTATCTGGTTTGGAGTTGCAGAAATAATTGATTCAGCGATTGTCATGTCCCAATGAGTATCGTTTTCAAGCAAGTTGAGCTGTTGACATGCAGCACGAAATGTTGGGCACACTACACCATTGACAGTTCGAAGTGATTCAAATGATGTCGGCCCACGAATATTCACCAGCAACAACCGCAAGTAGAAGCATTCGTCATTCTTCGGATGAACTGTGTAAATGCGACCAAGAGCATCAGTAGAACGCACATTTGGATGATCAGGAACCTCATCGCCTTGCTTCCGACGTTGAAATAATTTTGATGAGGCGTTCCAAGTGTAATAACGTGGCATCTCAGAGTAGAGCAATGTTCGTGCAAACGGATCACTTTGACAAATCGAAAAAAAACTGGCCAATGTTGTTGCTGGAGGTGTCTCAGCACGTTGAGCAACATTCGATGAGTTGAAATAAACTCGTTGACCATTCTCCAGATGCACCGCCAAATGTACAACAGTGGGATGACGTTCATGAATAGGGAATGAGAATATACGCCAAATCGCCTCATTGCAGCTCACATATCGACCAACTTGATAATGCGTGATTTCATCGTTTGTATTGGGATTTTGAACACCAAAAACTGCCATATCGCTACCTTTCGTGACATATTTACAAATGTATTTTATGGACTTCACTGAATTGCAGTACTCCACGTTGCAATGCGCCTTGAATGTTTTGGAAAGAAGTGGCGAATATGGAACAATCCAAGTGTTGTCGACCACGAACTCATTTCCTCTCACTATCGTTGTGATAGTTCTACCGTTATCATCGGCTGATCGACACCGGTACAGTGGATAACCATCATTGCCAGTGATAGTCTCTGCGGTTAAATTTCGTGGATAACGCTTGGAACACTTGTTGTCGACCATGCACGGTGATTGGGGATTGATGGAGCCACACGGACCGTGAACCATGTTCGTAATTACAACATCATGCAGGTCTGGATCGGTTTCGGGATCAGGAATCTCGGCACATATGATGTCATCTATTTGGTCTGGTCGAATTTTTTCGGCTAACCAAATAAGAATGTGAGCATGCGGCAAGCCTCGTTTCTGCCATTCAATTGAATACATCCAACATCGAGTATCCCCATAAAGACGCAATGCCTAACAATGTAGTTCATCAGCGACCGGATTTTTTGTTTGAAGACACGTGCGATGATGTCGTGCCGATCACTTGTTATTTGCCCGGGTAGCAACAGTTGAACAATCTCTATCCATTTCGGATTGCAAGTAAAAGTGATGAATAAATCTGGACAACCGTAATGACGAACATATGTCATTGCATCTTGCGCATATTCATGCATATGACGCGGGCTGCCAATGTACGTCGCCGGTAGAATAGTCAATCGACCAACATTAGCTGCATCTCCTTCGGTGCTGATTGCATCGCGTAAATGGATATATTCCTCCGAACGCAGTTTAGCTTGGTTCAACCGAATGAAAATGAGGCGCTCTGTTTCGATTTTGACGTACATGTCGACGATATATTGCTGAAGCAAACGACGAAATCGCAGCAAATAGTTGTCAGCATTTTGACGAATCATCAAACGATATGCATAATAATTCATCGAGCTAACCTTCTTGTTAGTTTCCTCACCTGAAATGAAATCAGTAAAATTAGTGTCATAATCTAAATTATGATATCAGTACTCACCGCTCAATGGATTTATCATGTTGATATTGAAGTGATATCCATCGTCTCCTTGCCAAAACATCAGCGGGTATTGCAATGTATCGTATGAACGGTGTGTTTCATTTATTCGTTGCAGTTGTCCAGTGTCGCGACGTGTAAGCACAATATCGCGCGGTTCCACGCTTTCACCAACAATCACAATTGCGACTTCATCTATTGTTGGAGCATTAAATTGGCGTTCGTGTGTTCCAGCGGGTCGTTTATCTGCTCTGATCACGACTTTGCAGTCGTCACTTGGCATGCGATCCAACGCAGATTTAAACAATCGAACCAATGCATGATGTTCATGGAGTAGTTGCTGCAAATCTTTCAGAACTATCCTTTTCATTGCTGTATTGATCGTTTGGCGCCGATCAAGTTGATCCTCCATATTGCCCATAAAGTATATTTGGATGAACTTATGCTGTCCATCTTCAATCGGTTGCAATGACCCAATTCGGTGGTGAATTTGGCCTTGAATCTGTAAAGTCGAAGACGAAGTCAGAATTATAGATTTTTGATCACCAAAAGAAAATGAATGTTTACTCTCTCGAGCAGAAATGACCTTAAATGTTGGATTGAATCCGCGTTCTTCGATAATGTCTGCTCCAAATGAAGTCATTTGGAAACATCCGTTGTATCTTTGAGTGTTGGATAGAAAATGTCGTGATTCTGGTGTCTCGCCACGAAGCAATGAACGCAACAGTTCAGGTGGTGCAGGCAATAATGGCAATCTCACCTTGCCACTGAGACAGCACAATCCAGGCGTTTCTCCAGCGAACTTCAATGCACCGCAATGGTCGCACACAAACTCCATTGGGCCAATTCGAACGAAAGGATGCGAGTTGTAGTCAATTGTGCAATCGTATTGAAACGCTATTCGATTCAAATCAACACTTGAAGGATTTCTTCTTGCGCGTCGAAAATTATCTCGTTGTTGATCTGTGCGATAAGCTCGACGATTTCTCATTGTCAACTGAGCCATTTGACGTACTGCCTCTCTTTGTGCTTGTCTTTGTGAAGCGCGAAGTCGGGCCATACTAACGCGGCGCACTTCTCGTGTGATTTCTTGTTCATCTGCAGTGGATTGATTCGCAATAGTCCGAAGTCTAATTGCATTACGGCTTCGTGGTGAAAGATTAGATCTTCTGGCTCGCGGCATTGTAAATAATACTGGAAAATTAATCACACAATCCAAAATTACATAATCAATTATCGATGTGCGCACAATCACAAATGTGATAACCTTACAAAGTGAACATCTTCGAAGGGAACTTACCGTTTAAAAATCCCGATCGAAAATAGAATTCCGCAGAATAAAAAAAAAATTAAAAAAACCAGAAAAAAAAAAACTGGTGTCCGGTGTTGGGACACTCTGTACCACTAAAAAAATTACGTACTATTGTACGCAAAAAAGTACTGTTTTCTTATTGTTATTGGCATACACCACACAACCTCTTATTTCACTAAATTCCACCACTTATTTTAATATTATATGCTAAACCACAAACCACTTAACTAATATGAAATAACCAAAACCAAAAATAAATTAAATTTAATATTAAAATCGCAAAGGAAAAAAAACTTTTTTGCAGCTGTCAAAATCTACTATTCGCACTGAAATCGTAACTCGGACGAAGATTTTATCTATATAAATAGATAAGTAGATGAAATAAAAAAAAAATTGGATAAAAAATAAAATGGTAAATGTGCATGCAGCCTCCAGTCGGATTCGTATCCAGTACCTTGCAGTCCAAGCGCCGAAGCTTTAACCACTGCACCACTCGTCACATACAAACTACACCTACAAAATTCATATAAAAAAAAAGATTTTTTTATTAGATTTTTGGGGCTTCCCTTTTGAGTTTTTCCGACTTTTCTTTTTTCCTAAACCACCACTGTATTGAGACGAACAAAATAAAAAAAACAAAATGTACTAAATATATGAGAAAATGAATTTTCTTGATAACTTTTTTTTGGTGAATTTTTCCGATGTTTTAATAGTTATTATGCTATTCGGAACGGAGTCAAATCCAACAAAACAAAAATCATAAAAATCGGTCCAGCCGTTCTTGAGTTATAAATGGTGTAACTAACACGACTTATTTATATAGATATAATAATTAAATTGTATAATTTAATAACGTGTAATAATGTGTAAATTTTGGTATTTTCTATTTGGTTATAATTTCGTAATGATTTGCAATTTGTTTTGTTCTGTATTACTATGTCAAATTTAATTTATGTAAGTATTTAATAAAATGTAATAAATTTAATGAATTTATGTTAAATATGGAGAGATCTTACCTGATACTTGTAGTACGTAGTTAATTTTCTCTGCTGTAGCTTTTGTATTAAAGAAATCTGTTTTACTAGTGATTAATTAAACAACACTTTAACTTCTTTGATTCTGAATTTTATAAAATTTGATTTATTAGGACTTAATTGTAAACTTAGATTTATGATCTTTCACTTTCCGTATAATTACACTTTTAACTGACTATTTAACTTAATTTCGATTGGATTAAACTTTCTGAACTTTAACAATTTTAATTTAACATATACCAAATTTATTTCTTTATATTTAATTTTATTTAAGCTAAACTATATTATAAATTTTATAGATTACACACAATTTTATTTTTTATTTATTTAATCGGAATTTGGGTTTTACACTTGCTAAATGAATTTATAAATTTTATAGATTACACACAAATTTGAAATTTTACACGTATAGATACTAAGGTTTTCACTTTATTGATAAAATGGTTAAAATTTTTTACACTACACACATTTAAACTACTTTTATGTTTTCTCTGATTGCCACTTTTCGATTGACTTTAATTTTTTGTTTTTTGGCTTTTATATTGTTGCCTATTTTCTTTTTTTTTGCTTTTGAAAAATGGTGTCGAGTGGAAATTTTCCATTCGTAAAATTATATGAAATTGCTTATTAGTGGTAAATTTTGGGTCAAAATATTAAATTGATTTTTAGGTCGTAAAATTATTTATTTTAATTTCTGTGAAATTGCATTTTGTTTTCATGATTTAGTTTTAATTAAATTTTGTAATTTTGTTATTTTTTATATGTGCACGTGTTTTTTAGTTGCGTGTGAAAATGTTTTTAGATGATTGTGTGGGAAGGTTTTTTATGTTTGTTTTTTATGATTCTACAACATTATGCATGTCTATTGAGTCATCAAGCTGGAAAATTCCTCTAGCGTAAGTGTTACGGCATAACTCCACAGTCCGATATATGTATATAAGTTTCAAATAAAGCAAGATGAGAAATTACACCTATAAGTAAAACGAATTTTTAATATATTAATTTTCTGTAATAGTTTTATCATTAACTGTATTTCTTGATGCTTGATATGACCCGGTTCAGTTCATGTGTCGTTTTATGTGAAACTGCTGATCAACACCTCTCCTATTGAAATCCAACCCAACACCTATTTTACATATTGTTTTATTTTTTAGTTTTCGTTTTTATAAAAAGTTTAGACAAAACTTACAATCTAGTCTTTAGATCAATTGATTTTAACTTAAAGTACCACTTTTCGTTTAACTCAAGGGTTCGTCCACTAATGTTCCACATGTTTTTGTACTGTTTGTTTTGCTAATGCTTTTGACGTGAAAATCGTGTCAATGCGGGTCATTTCAGATCATGTAACAGTTAGCAGTACGTTGAGTAAAATATCGGGATTTTGTTTTAGTATGTTAATTCGAATATTTCTCTTTCGTTTTTGGTAAGAGCTTTTCTGAGGAGCTTAGTGTCTAATATCGATCGCAATTCCCGATCGCTCCACCTGATATATGTTATACCATCACCACAAATGATTTGTGTTATAGCAAAATCCGATATGACATCGGGTGCGTAATATATGAATAATAATATTTCCCAACGATCAATCACCCCTTCCAACCGCGCCTGGAAAATCTTCATCTGTATTAATATATTTTTTTTTTGAGTATTATTTATGTGAATTATAAACAAAGATACCGAACTGCTTAATCAGTGAAATTAGAGAATTTGGAAATTAACGGTCGCGGAAGACAAGAAGTGATAAAGTTTCATAAAAATTAAAATAAATAAAATGTGTTAACAAAAATATTATTGGTCATACAGGTTATGTAAAATTAGAAAGGCTTTTTGACGTGCGTTGCGTCATATTATTATCAATGAAGTGTATGGTAGTGTTGAATAGTCCGCGTAACATTCGTAGTGACACGTTCATACTAGCACAATCGAGCAGGGATGGAACAAAAGTTGATTAAAACGTAATTCGGAATTGTCGACATGTTGGAGTCGAACATAGCGTAGACAATTCATTTTTACGTAGACAATGTGGACAATTTGTAGATTTTTTTTGTTGTCTTCCCAATTGCTTTTAGTAAAAGGTTGTTTTCCAGTGAATTTACAATATTGTGAATTTGCTTTCGATATCGAACAGACAACCTGTAACAGTAGCCTGTTACAAGTTACCGCGTAATAAAGAAAAAAAAATCACGAGCATCACACCCAAATTTTTCGTGCGTAGGTAAACACTTTTGTCAGATACTGTATATCAAGATAACAACGACGCACAACTCTAAAATGAGACATCTAGATTTGAATAGATAAAATTGATGCAAAAAGAAATTTTGCGTTTATCATCGACAATAACTGAAAAGTTAATCAAAATCTTCAATATAATCATTAGTTGTGTAACCACAGTATAGTAAAGTATACTCAACCCATCAGTGAATGTACATAGTGTATTTATGCACAAAAGTGAAATAGATAGCTATCTATCTATCTATTATATTAATACGCTTAATTTTTTCAAACTCAACGCTAAAATGAACCCTAAACATGATCCGATCCGTTTAAATTTTTCAGGGTAGTTCGACATAAATATAGCGGTGTGCCTTTGCTAGACACATCGGAAAAATTCCACCGGGAAGTACCTGAAACGGGTACCTCAGGTGTTTTCAGCAAAATTTTGTCACGAAGCCAGAATGCCATGACAAAATATGTTTATTGAATTTATGATCATGCGCATTACACCGTGACAATGGCAAAATTTATTAAAATTGCCGATGTTTCTGTGATGACACACTGTGATGACAAAATGAGTAGAAAATTTGTAATTGAATCTCAATTAAACAAAACAGGGAACATAAAATGATTTTACATACATTTTGGTGTTAATAGTTGCGAGTGTAAAAATACAATTTTGTCATGACACTCTATCTATTTAAGATTTAAAAATTAACCGCGTATATGAATTTACTTTATTTTTGATAAAAGTGCATCAAATATACATCTTAAAAAATCTTCTTAATTATTTCTTAACCAAAAATTCAATAAAATGTATTCACGTGACTAATTATTCAGTCGAAGATCAGCTTCTATATATCTTCTATTATTATATTAATACTCTTAATTTTTTCATACTAAACCCTTAAATGACCACTAACCACGATCCGATCCTTTAGATTTTTTCAGGGTAGGTCAACATAAATATGCGCTGTGCATAGGCTATAAAAATCGGAAGAATTCCACCGGAAAGTACCCGAAATGGGTACCTCAGGTGGTTTCAGAAAATTTCCAAGTTTTTGTGCGCGTGAAACCTTGCAACATTTGAGAGTTTTATGGGACGACCAAAAAGCAAATTTTTTTGTTCAAATTAGTGGTGCGATTCAAATTCAAAGTTGTAAAACAGTTGGTACGCATTCAGATTCGAAGTTGCAATACTGTCGGCGCGCAAATCAATTTCAAAGTTGCTTAATGGTTGACGCGCGATTTAAATTCAAAGTTAATCATGCCAGGAGCAGAGCTCACAATCATAGACGGGTAGTGAGTATTCCATTAGCTGGGAAAATCAGCGAATCGACCATCAAGTTGAACCCGCTTTGGAAATTGGTAAATAAGTTTACACTCACCAAGAACATGCGCGGCGATGAAGTTGAGGACGAGTTTGCGCAAAATTTGCTTTCTGTTGGAAACGGCAATGCTCGAACCGACTCAATCACACTTCCGGCAGACTTCCTCAAAGTGTGATCGATTTTGCGTGTGGTGACATCAACACAACACCAGCCGAGGGAACCAACGAGGAGCGCACCATCCTTGCACTCAAGAATGATGGTTGCGCGCTAACCAATCATCAGGTGCTTGACCTCTTGCCCGACGAACAAGAAGTCAAACATAGTGCTGATAAACTTGAGAATGATGACATGCATGAGGAACTCCGCCTATGCGTCGAGTTTCTTAAAAAGATTGAAGGAGCCGGATTGCCGCGCCATGCCATCCCGCTAAAGGTAAACGAGATCGTTCGTTTGATGAAGAATCTAAACACTAGCAAGGGTCAAATCAATGAAACACGAATGCGCGTCGCAAAAATAAACCGCTACATTCTGGAATGTGAGGTGCTGACTGGTTTCTCAAAAGGCGAGCGCTTTCTCATCCCACGCATTAAGCTCTCGCCCTAGGAAGGCATCTTCTCATTTAAAATGTCTCGCCTTCAATTGCCGGTTCAGCTCGCTTTCGCCATACCCATCAACAAGATTCAGGGTTAAAGCTTGAAGAAGGTAGGAGTGTACTTGCCGGTATTTACGCATGATCAGATGTATGTGGCCTTTTTACGATGCCACTCATTTGACGAACTCAAGGTGTTTATCGTTTAGACAAGCGATCAATCAGCTGATCGGGATGTGCGCATCACAACAAAGAATGTATTTTTTGAAGAGATTCTGTGCATGTAAATTGTAATATATTTTACTATTTTATTATCTACCTTCTACTACTATTTTATTATCCTTTTGTACATTTCTTATGTAATATTTAGATTAAAGTTTGCCTCAGCAATTGTGTGCTTTTCCCTTTTGAGGTTTTAATATTTAGTTTGGGTGCGTAAGTGATCATGTGATCCCGAGCGCGCGCTTCCTGTTTGAGATATGAATATTTGACTTGACACGTAGTAAGTCATACTGTGTACATTTGAGCGCGTGCTTGCCGTTTAAGATTTAAAAATTAACCATGTATATGAATTTACTTTATTTTTGATAAAAGTGCATCAAATTTACATCTTAAAAAATCTTCTTAATCATTTCTTAACCAAAAATTCAACAAAAGGTATTCACGTGACTGATTATTCAGTCACAGGTCAGCTAGTTATTGTATAATTTCGACAAACCTATCGAGTAGTAACGCCGCTTTAATAAACGGGCTAAAATAAAGTTGTGGTACTTAATCAGATCTGGTGTATAGCTGTTTCGAGTGTTTATGTACAGCTGGATTAAAGTTGAAGATTTTCATTAATTTCCTCCGCTTACCAAGGTAATTTTCGTATTATGTTTTAATTAATTTTGTTTAGAAAAGCATAATATACTAACGATTTGGTAAATTTCATAAATTTTTAGAAACGGATCAAAGATTCTAAAACAAAAATCGAGACACACCTTAAAATTATCCGTTTTTCTTGGTAAGCGTGTTATTTTTATTATTTAGTATTTACCATTTACAATTATTATAAGTACCAATCAAGTACCAATACAATCACGGTTAGCCGTCAATTACGGGTACAGCCAAAAGTGACCTCGGACGCGTAAAAATTACATGTACAACCATAACGGGTGGTTACATAAAATATGACAAAGTGTGATGTTTTCAAGAACCGTTTAATAAAACTGATTAGACAAAAAATGTTCTAATTATCATTAATCATATTACATGTATTGCATGAATATTTATTCTAAGTTATAAGCATATCAAATTTTTGTTATTTAGTATTGTTATTGTTATTATTAAGGGCGTTTGCCAATTTAATGAAAATATAAAACTTAAATTCAAAGTTAACCCTATATGAACCATGGTTCGTAGTATGCGCGGGTGGTTTTAAAACAAAATATTATTTATTTATTTATGACTATATTAATTATTTATTGAATTTATTTATATATTTACATTTTGTATATTAAACACATTTATTACATTATATATTATATATTATATTTACATATACACTAAATTATTATGGACTAATACTATTGTCATAATTTATTAACATAAACAAGAACGTTTATTCATATTATATTTATTTTATATACATGTCTGGGTACAAATACTACTTATATTAAAGTTATTTATTTATTAAAGAAACGTGATTTTTACAACTAATTCAATTACTCAATTTAGTTATTTTGCTAATTTGTTCGAATCATTTCTGGGTTCTCTAAATTGAGTTGTACTTAAAGTGTATAGTGTTTTTCCTCAAGGGTGTAATTATTTGAGTGTGATGTTGGTTAATAGTTTTCTCGTGAAATAAAGTAAAGTTAAATATGTGGAGTTAAAGCTAAAATAAAATGGTGAAGTAAGTGCAACCACACTCTAACGAAGGGGGTTTTCTAACAGCGAAACCAAATGTTAAGGAAGGTGTGGGTTAAGAACGGGATCACAAGAACAAGGATCTCAAACTAGTTACATTAAAATATGATAGTGTAGTGTTAAAATAATGAATGCCAATATAGTGTTATAAGTCAAGCAGCATAACTAGCTCTTGGTAAATGGTGGAAAAAACTCACCCCGTACGACTGCCACCTAGCCGGCAATATGCTGCACCACCAGAAACTTTACCAAGAGTCTGTTAACGGTTAAAACGCGTGATTTTTTTTTTGTTTGCACAGGAGTACGACGAACCGTTACAAACCTATAAACTAAAATTTGTTTCTGTTCCTTGAAAATGGAGCTGCAATAAGCTCAAACGATAACCGCTAATGTGCCTAAAAAGGTATCCTAGCGATATTAGTATAATTACTTCTCGCTGACTAGTATGAATATCTAATTATTTTAAAGTAGGTACATTGCTTAAATTTGTCTGTTAAATTTACGGATTGCAATCCCGGCAACTCTTATGATCCCGTAATCGCGGGGATTTCTTTGATCGATCCCGGGATTACGGGATCCTAAATTTGGCGGGATTAATCTATTAAAACATTGAATTCTGCTGAAAATAACGTAAGATTTGCCATAATAACGCCAACCTAATCACATGCATGCCGCTCTTCAGTTCGAACTGACGAAATTACAAAATCAAAGCAACCCAGTAGCTCGCGAGTTGACAAATCTTTAATAACCCGCTTAAAGGAGAGAAGAGCAGAAACATCCGGAATATTAAAATATTTACAGAGCGGCGACGCTATTTTTAATGGTACAGACATGTTTACTGTCCAAAGTCGCAACCGAATTCAATTTTTTACTAATGATTATTTAGGATTACATGGAGTAGCACACGCAGAATCTGAAACGGATGAAAATATTGCATCATCGTCCAAAGATTATTACAACGAAAACTCCGATGAAGATGTGTTTCAATCGATTTAGTCGAGGAAGAGAATTTGGAAGATGAACTGCAACGTAAATATTAAACTGGTAACCGCGATTGGTAGAGAAATGATAATATTTGAACGCTCTGTTAGGTCAGAAAGAACCACATTTGCAGCGAGTTCATACAGATTTATTGACCATTCCACCGACAAGCGCTGGATCGAAACGAGCATTTTCAGCTTCCGGAAATATTATTTCCAAATTAAGAACAAGGCTGGACGATAAAACGGTTAATTCGAAATTCGGCAATTCGAAAATGTAAGGAACGAGATTTCTATTATTTTTTTTTTTAACAATTTTCTTTAATTATTGAATCTTTCAAACACGAAAATAACAATAAGTTTTTAAATCTTTATAACTAAGGTAATTATGTAAATCTGCGGGAGCAGAATCTACTTTTTATCAATAAATAAACTTAATAATTTTATAATTTATGTTATTACAGCCATCGTTTTCTTCTTTAATCGCGAAGACGTATGTATATCTTTTAGGTCTCGCGCCAGCCAATTCGGATGAGATACCAGTTTCCCTGCAAAGCTGATCCGCATCTTTTGTAATTCGTCTTTGATAGTTATAATGCTAAGTTCCTTATGTATATTTTTGTTTTTTACGAACCACAGTTCTTCTGTAATCATTCGGAGAATTTTAGACTATGTTCGTTGGACAATGGCGATATTCGAATTACATTTTGGACACTATCAAAAAGGTTAGCAATGATGTGAACATCACTAAAATACAAAAAAATGAATCATAATCCGAAAACCACATCTACGTTCAGAGACTCGTTCATAATCACCTTAAATTCTGTCGAGGAGAAAAATACTGTACTATCCAAATTTAAAATGAGCCGGAAAAATTCATTATCTTCTAAGCAAGCTGGTTATGTTAGGCAAAATTTTACCAAATTTCGGCGCTCCTTCAAAAGTTAACTCAATTTTAGAATCAAAAAAAAAAATCTATTTTGCTTGCCAAATCCCGATTTTTATTTTCTTTTTCTTTTTTCTGTTTTTTTTGTTTCTAGAATTTTTGGAATTGGGCCTGCTCAATTGAATTTGACCATTTCACAATCAATAATTGTAAAATTTAATTTTCAAAATTGGAATTATATAAATACGTTCTTTTAATAAAATATATTTTTGGTCGTCCTGAAAAGAACGTTTGGGTTTTTGACGTCATTAATAGATTCTATATAATCCGCTCCTACGTGCGGCACGCAGTGCGACATGTTTGCTGATCCCGGCTCCTACGTCCCCCGAAGTTCAAATCTAAAGCCCCTCGGAGGGCTAAGCGGGGGGAGCGCAGCGACCTCACGCGTGCCCGTGAGAGTTATCGAAGCCGTTAGCCTCTACAATTATTGCATTTCAAAATGTTGTGCATTTCAAAACCTTGTCGAATGATTGACAATAATGTGTGTTAATAATACATAATTAACAAAAACTAACTAATACAACTATAGCAAAAAAATAATCTCGTAAACAAACAAAAAACACCACCATAAAAAAGAAGAGAAACAAAATTTCCTTTACTTCATAAACAAACTCAAAAAAAATACGAAAACAATGTAACGTGTGCTAATGATAATAAAACGAAGTTTGGCAAGCAAAATAGATTTTTTGTTTTGTTTTTGAAATTGAGTTAACTTTTGAAGGAGCGCCCAAATTTCAATCCAAGCTGTATAACCAAATCAAAATATTACAGCATGCTCATAATTTCAAATACTTATGGGTCAAAGATGGTAAATATTCCTGGGCAGAACAGCTGACTCAACTATTCTTCATATCTTCAGTATGAATGATATTTTTCGTTTGGATGGGATTTATTCATCACAACATGTACCCCGAATGACGGTTAATAAGAAAGATGTACAACACAAAACACACATAATTAGCTATTAATAACTCCCAGAAATGCTCTGCGGTTTTTATGGACATCTCGAAAGCATTTGATACTGTTAACTACAATATACTACTTACAAAATTATCAAGTATCGGAATTAGAGGCAAGTTGTTAGATTGGTTTATCAGTTATAACTTCGTAATCGCAGTCAAATTGTAAAAATTAACAAGGTGAAAAGTCGTCTTGTCCTGTCCATCTTAAATGTGGTGTTCCGCAAGGCGGGAACTTAAAAAAAATTTTAAGAACTGAACCTCTGTTGTTTTTAATTTATTTTAATTCCGTTTTTTAAATTAATCTTACAGGATGTGCTAAAGAGTTCGCGGATGATTTGGCATTTTTCTATGCGTCAAATGGTCAAATTGCAATTCAACGTTTTATTGAAAGAGACTTGTGCATTCTATGTCAATGGTTTTTCTACCACCGGTTTTTTACTTTGCGTAAATGAGTTTAAATATCTAGGTGTTACAATTGATTCACAGCTTAATTGAACCTCCCACCTAAACAATAACAAGAAAATTGTGATTATTGCCGTGCATAAATTTTTTAAATCTCCGATCTTTGTGCCCATCTTATGTTTTGCGAAGGTTAAACTAATTTACGTTCGTCCGAAAGTTACACCCACAGCTACGCTTTTTCGTGAGCTGAATTTGTTATTTCTGAGATATCTATACGTGTTTAAAGTATTGAAAATGTTTTTTGTTCGCAGCAATAGTCATCATAGCCGAATATATCGTGCGTATAATACGAGAAATCCAAACAAGTTTGTCGGTCCCCGTTGTAATAATAAGAAGTTTAGAAGATTTTACTGATACATGGCGCCGTATTGGTTTCATCTTTTCCCAATACACCGTCCCATCGGAGCAGAAGCACAAATTTTTCAGGGAAGTTCGGATTTGGCTGCTTGGCATTGGTGATATCGAGCAGTATTTTCAGTAATGAAATTAATTTTTTTTTTTATATCCAAATGAGCCGTACAATAAATTTAGTAATATAACCAAAATACAAACTGTACTCGTATATTACAGTAGATGTTCATAAAAAAACAATTTAACCAAAGATTACGATTTAAATGTTAATTATAAATTTTTATTAATTGCTCCACTACAGACATAACGTCTAAAGTAGGTTTACTTTATTTCAAATTTTAATATTACTCAATTTTGTATTTATTTTATCTATATTAATAAAACAAAGTCGTGTTAGTTACACCATTTATAACTGAAGAACGGCTGGACCGATTTTTATGATCTTTCTTTTGTTGGATTTGACTCCGTTCCGAATAGCATAATAACTATTAAAACATTGGAAAAATTCACCAAAAAAAAAGTTATCAAGAAAATTCATTTTCTCATACATTTTGTATTGAATGGCTTTTATGATGATATCTAGAGAATGGATTCACTTCACTTATTTCGATGATTTTTTTTTTGATTTTGTTCACCTCAAATTCCGATTTTTTTTTCCTAAGCCACCACTGTGTTTAGGAAAAAAAAATCGGAAAAACTCAAAAGAAAAATCTCAACAATCTAATAAAAAACCATTTTTTATATGAATTTACTAGGTGTAGTTTGTATGTGACAAATGGTGCAGTGGTTAAAGCTTCGACGCTTATGGGCCGTGAAGTACTGGATTCGAATCTGACTGGAGGCTGCATGCAAATTTGTGTTTTATTTTTTATCCAATTTTTTTTTTATCTACTTAGCTATAAAATTCATGATGGATATTTTTATTTTTCTTCGATGCGCCCGGTGGAACTGAGAAAGCATTCCTCATATCTTTGATTTTGGCCACTGTTTGTGCGAGATTTGATATTGTTGTGGCAGTTGCTCAGCGTTGAAATTGTCGTTAAATCTCCAATCGCCTGAAAATCCGACTTGCAACATTGCGAAACACTCAGCAATGTCGAAAGTTTTGGTAGCAAGTAAAATCATCATCTATTATGAAAGTTCAATGGCGAACAAATGCGCATTAGAAGCACTCAATCGAACTATGAAAGATCTATTCAATAATTCAAGATGTTTGGGAGGCGCAATGATTCTACTGTCCGGTGATTTCCGTCAAAAAATACCAGTGATTCCAAGATCGACAGCTGTCGATGAAATAAACGCTTGCCTCAAATCATCGACTCTGCGTGGCGCTAAGTGATGAAACTTCAGCTGACGACAAACATGCGAGTTGCATTGTTAAACCAGAGACAACCTAACAGAGATATTTCATTCTACGAAAACGTAAAAATTTAAACTGCGAGTTCATTTTCTGTAAATAGCCGCAAACAACCAAAAATATTTTGTCTTTTTGCGTATACGTATATGCAGTTTTACGAAAAATCACAGATACAACGATGACATTGGAATTATCAGAAATATATTTTGTTTTCATTTTTTAGCTCGAAGGAAAAATTTAATTTGATTGTCCGTGGTTAAACGATCCATCTGCCGATGATTTCTCCAAGCAATTGTTGACTATCGGTAATGGCCATGTTCCGGTCGACAAATCGAACGGATTGATTTCGTTTCCTCAGAACTTTTGCAATTTTGTCTCAACGAACGACGAGCTCATCAACAAAGTGTTCCCGAACAATATTACTAACCACAAAAATCACAATTGGGTGAGTGAACGAGTAATTCTTGCGGCAAAGAACAAAGATGTGGATCATTTAAATTTCACAATTCAAAATCTAATCGTCGGTGCACTTCATTCCTTCAAATCTATCGACTGTGTGACAAACAAAGACGAATCAACCAACTGCCCAACTGAATTTTTAAACTCATTGGATTTGGCTGGCTTGCCACCGCTCAATTTACAACTGAAAGTTGGTGCGGTAATCATCATGCTACGAAACCTGAATCAACCAAAACTATGTAACGGAACGCGTTTAGTTTTGAGAAAACTCAAGGAAAGTTCAAAGGTGAGGAAATTCTCATTCCGAGAATTCTGATCATCTCAACCGATATGCCATTCGAAATTTAAACGAATTCAATTTCCGATTCGTCTTGCATTCGCCATGAAGATCAACAAATAACAAGACCAATTCTTGAGTGTTTGTGGCCTGAATCTAGAAAATGAATGTTTCTCTCACGGCCAATTGTACGTAGCATGTTCACGTGTCAGCAAATCATCCGCTTTATTCGTTCTCACACCTGACAATAAAACAAAAAATTTCGTATATCACAAGACGCTTTAATGAAGGGAATCGACCCTATTGCAACACACTCAGGAAACAGTTTAAAAGAAAGTAGTGCAACAATGCTACGCAAATCATTTCGAATCAATTCAATAAAACGAAAGCCTTGCTGAATGTGAGTTACATTCATTTCAATGTAATTAAAATATATTTCATTTTGATTGAATTTAATTAATTTGGAGTATTCATTTTATCCGCCCTGGAGGTCTCGGGTTCAATTCCCGGTAGTGACAAGGAAAAAATTGCACGGCTGGCTTAGGATCAATGAATTAATCACTCATTAGTCATTATCCGAAATGAAAATATGATTATTAATGATCTTGATGGGATATAGTGCCAGAGAGAGAGAGAGAGAGAGAAATTCATTTTATCTTAATAAAAAACTCAATTTAATTAAGCTATAATAACTATAAACAACATTTATTGATTTTGAGGCGGTACGAAGTTCGCCGGGTCAGCTAGTTTGAAATAAAGATTAAATAATAAAATCTGATGGGATTATGCAGCGTTATATGAGTATTAATGGTAGCTTTTCATATACAACAAACATTGGTTAAATCTGGGCCCAGAAATACTCCTAATCCCCATCGTATGGGGTTAGGTTACCGAAAATATGTCAAAAATGATGCAACTCAGTTAATTCCATCAAGCAATGTACTCGGCAATTCTTGTGAGCGTCGATATATGAGTATTAGTGGGAGCCTTTCATATATAATGAACATTAGTTAAATTTGGGCCAAGAAATAACCCACATCCTCATCGTCTGGCAACTAGGTTACCAAATATAAATCAGAAATGATCCAATCCAGTTAATTCCATCAACCAATGTACTCGATAATACTTGTGAGCGGCGATATGTGAGTTTGAGATTTTTGAAAAGTCATTTTTCGGGATAGTTTTAGGGCTATCTTCACATACGCCATATACAGGGGTATACAACAGGAGGTTTCCACATTAATTATTCTGGAAAATATGATCAAGAAGGGCAGGCTGCATATATGGCTGCAGAAGATCAAAAAACTATAGTGAAAATTCTGCAAATTTTACAATTATTGGGACTAATTAAACGGACTGCTGACTGTGCTGACACATGGTTGTCTTAATAAATAATTATGTAATTATTCTGATTGTAGTGAATTGCTAGTAGTGATTATTATTGTACTCGCTAGTAGTGATTATTATTATTATTGTAGTGTTGTTGGTGAGCTAAGTTCCAAGTTTGGTTGGATCCAGTGCGACAAATGTGATTGCTGGTATCATGGGGAGTGTAGTGCCAAGAGTTTTGAGGATTTTGATGCCCTGTCTAAAAATAAATTCTGGTTCTGTAAAATATGCATCGGTAACAGTAATATCAAAACTGAAACAAAGATGGCATTACTTTATGCTATGGATGAATGGTCCAAAATTAATAAAACTTCGCAAATTGATACAAGCACCTGGATAGATAAAATGCTCGATGAATTATGGCCAAAAATTGTCCGTATGGTTGACGACAAAATTCAAGCTGGAATGGTAAATCAGAGCTCTATCATAGCTAGCTTGGAATCTCGTGTCCTATCTCTTGAAAAAAGTCAAAATAGACGTAATAAGGAATCTAGAGCTAAAAATGTGATTGTTAATGGCGTGCCGAACGAAGTAAATATTTCTCCTGAAGAGTTCATTTCGCCATTAGCGAATGCCTAAAGTGACGAATGATGAAGTTTGCAAATGTTTCCGATTGAATATGAAAAAAAAACAAAAGTGCAATACTAGTAGTTATATGCTTAGAGATGAATTCTTCGTGAAATATTTAAAATTTATTAAGAATAATAACCTGACCATCAAAATCTTCAACTGTGACTATCCATCGTCTAAAATCTTTATTAATGACTTCCTGGATGGTTTCACCAACAAACTGTTCATCAGTGCTAGACAACTCAATAAAATGGAATAATTGATAGAGTGATGATCTAGAGAGGAATAGTTATGATTAAATTGCCATTTGTTGATAAATTAAAAACTATCAGATCTCTTGATAAGCTGGATGAACTTAAGTCTAAGGGTAATATTTCTAATTAAACATTGACTGTTAATCTCAATTATTAGTAAACATACCATGCTACAAATTTTATTTCAAAACAGACATCCATCATATAATCGGGATATCTTAATCATGGATTAAGTCACACCATACAAATATATCGGTCAAATTTAATGGTTATAAAATCTTTAGATAGGATAGGTCCGGTAGAGTAGGGGGAGGAGTGGCGTTTTATATCATAAATAATTTCCTGAAGTTTGCTAAAGTTAATTGTGTGGGCAGAGGCAATAATTATAGTATTGACCATTTGTCTATGAAATTTAGTCTGGGGTGTAAGAAGTTTGTTGTTGGTCTATTTGTTGGTTATATGCATCATAAAAATCTACCTCTAGGTGATTTGGAAGATTTAATTTGATCATTTTATGAAAATTATAAATTCATTATATTTATGGGTGAACTAAATGTTAACCTTCTGGACCCGGTTGAGAGTAGGACTCTTAAAGGATTTTTCTCACATTTTGGTCTTACTACACTCAAATTTTACCCACAAGAATCAATGATATTGGAGGATCTCTTATTGATGTGATATTTTCTTATTTGTCGTTACAACCAAATAAGTTCTTCCAGTTACCTGGTGTTGCTGATCATGAACTCATTGCTGCTAACTTTGATATTCAGTTTCTATTTGCACATGAACTTGTTATGATTCGGAGTTTTAAAAATCTTAAATTGGTTGACCTTAACCATGATATAGATAATCTTGGTCTTGAAAATATCCAAATTTTGCTGGTGTGAATGCTAAAGTAGGTAGGATTACTAAACATCTTATGCACCTTATGAACAAACATATTCCGTTAATGTTCAAGAAAATAAAATATGGAACTCCGCCTTGGATTAATTATAATGTCAAAAATATCATTCAAATCCGTAATATGGTTTTATGTTACTTATAAAAATTGCCGTTCCACCTTCGAATGAAGGTTTGCTTACTGGATCGGATAAAAATGATGATCATTACTTCGATAATGATGAATCAAATAAGGCTTTTGTGTCAATGGTGCCGGCTAGTGATGTTGACATTGAGAGTATTCGTAATTATAGTGATGGTGTGGTACCCCCTGCCAACTCTACTAATAGGTTTTACTTTAAGGAGGTAACAGAAGACTTAATATTAGATTCAGTAATGTCCCTTACACCAAACTCAGTTGGTCCTGCTGAAATTTCCCTTAAATTCTTAAAGTCATGTGTTCCAGCAATATTACCGTTTCTTGCTCATTTATATAACAATATTATCAACTCTTGTTCCTTTCCAGACCAACGGAAGATTAGCAAAGTTATTGCATTCCTAAAATTAAAAATCCTAAAACTAATCTGGATATGCGCCCTATTTCCCTCCTATCAAGTATATCAAAAATTCTTGAAAAATTATTATCTGACCAAATTAAATCGTATGTTCATTCAAATAATATGTTATCGGATTTTCAGTCAGGATTTCGTAACTCACATAGTACAGTGACAGTTTTATCCGATATCACTGATTTTATAAGAAGTTGTATTGACGATGGTGATATGGCCGGGTTGGTTCTTTTGGATTTCTCGAACGCTTTTAATTCAATTAATTTTATAGTTCTTAAACATAAATTACTTGATGAATTCAATATATCTGCTAATGCTTATAAGCTTCTAATTGTCTTTCTAATTAATCGATTCCAATATGTTAATTCAGAAAGTGGTAATTCTTCATTATTACCACTTTTTACTGGTGGGAATGATATCTCTAAACTGGCCCTCAATTGTAATCATCATTTATTTGCTGATGATTTGCAAATTTACACGAGAGTTGACAAATCCAATAAAGTACCTACTTATGAAGGTATAATGTGTATTACCAGTGACCTGAAACTAATATCTCAGTGGGCAGTGCTTAATCAGCTAAATCTAAACACGACTAAATTTAATGCAGTTATATTTGGTAAAAGTCAATTCTACTCTGATTCCATATGTTAAATCTGTTAAAAATTTGGGTCTAATATTGGCTAATGATTTAACTTGGGATTAAATAGGTGAGATTTGTAAAAAGATGTACTATTCATTGTGGCTTTTGAGAAGCAAAAGGCATGGTATTTCACAAGCAACAAGCATTTTATTGGTTAATTCACTTGTACTGAGCCACTTACTATACGCCGACATCGTTTTTCAAACTTGAATTACTCTTTAATGACAAAAGTGACCAGAGTATATAATAGTTGTATTAGATATATTTATGATTTACGTCAGTTTGATCATATCTCCCATGTTAGGAATAGCATTTTTGGCATCTCTTTCAGGAAATTCCTTGAATTACAACTTCTGCTTTTCTTATATAAAGCTATTTATTGGGAGGATTTTCCTAACTATATTACGAAAAAATTTCAATTTTCAACGTCCAAGAGAACTAATATTTTAATAGTTGCTACTCATAATTCTGTATTGAGACTGATGCCTTATTAGTCAGAGGAGTGCTTCTCTGGAATAGACTGCCCTTGGTTTCGAATTTATAATAGATTTTTTATTTTTTTTTATTTTAATTTTAAAATTAATTAATTTTTAATTTCTGTAATACTTTTATTTTATTTTAATTTATATAATTTGCGATTTATTTCTAAAAAAAAAAAAATGAATTGATATTGATATAACAGTCATGCTAATTACCTATTATTGTAACTTCAATTGTTACGCTGGTATATTTAAAAATAAATAAATAAATTAATAATATTAAGAAATAACCGAGTTATCTCCAGCTCAAAATATTTGTTAATGTGTAGAATGCAAATCTGCCATATCTTCAATCAAAACTCAACCTAGGAACCAAATTTTATAAGGATTGTAACGTCACTTTAAAACTCGCTTTTAAAGCCCTAACCAATACTACTAACCAAATTTCATCATATTTTTTAAGAAAAGTCTGAATAATGTTAAATATCAAAATTTCATATAAGCGCAGTTCCATGACTTCGAAGATCAATGAATTTGGCATGTTAAGGATCACTTTTAATATTTTATTCCGCTGGTATGCTTTATTTTGGGAAAAAGTAATAATATAATAAAAAAAAAATGTCTTTTGTGATAATGCTGCCACTTGTTGGGAGTAGTGATTTTCTTATTTACCGCTACTGTATACAGCAGTTCCCCTATGTGATACTTAAATAATAAGCATACAAATTTTCCTTAGAATTTTTTAGGAATTATTTCATGCCGGCATACAGTGGTATGCAATTTGTTATAAACCTTTCCCAAAATTTCATTTTTATTTAGGATAGAATTAGGAAGTATTTCCTGCACATGTTCAATCCGACGTCGACAGAACACTGACGAAAAAATTGTTGATGTTCTGCGATGACTCTATAGAACTGTTGTTTTACCGCTCTCCGTAATCTCTGTGCTGCGAATATTGCGATGTATCGAGTTAAGAAAATTTATTGTCTGTGATGTAAGAAGTATTAAAAGTTACATTAAATTTAATTTGCGCTATATTATTTCTTCATGGTACGTTTTCTATATTGAAACAAAAATTAAATAATGTAATCAACAGTCATCAATGTCGCGAACTCGCATCTTAAAAAGATAAAAAGCTTTATACATTTCTACGTATGATTTAAAATGTAAGATGTGTAAGCAAAAAAACTTTAAAGTGAACGTAAATTCAATTTTTTTTAAATATTTTGTTGTTTCTAATTTCATTAGAATTGTGAGCATACGAAACTTACGTACGAATATGAGACGAGACGTATGCATTTCTAACCGATAAAAGCTTTAGAAAATTATTTAATAATTTAATTTATGTTTGCGTAAATAATAAGTAATTACCAAATGAAATTAATCATTTTGCTGTTTTGAGGTTACAGAATTAACGACATTCGAGGCTTGTTTGTGGATTACTATGCCTATATGATACATTTTTAATTTGATTTATCGCTTGATTTGCAGCGCGTCATTTCTGCGGCGGCTTTGGTGGTTTTTTATTTTATTTTATGTATAACTAATTTAAAAAAAACTTAGTTTAAGCCAACAGACGGTAAGTTAATAGGTTCAGGTGTCAAAGGGGTAAAAATAACATTCATACAATTTTTCCAAAAAAATTTAAATGATATTTAGCTGTATAAGTAGCATTTAATTAATACGAACAAATTATAAATACATAATTACTAATTACCCATAAATATGTAATCATCGGTCTACATGCACTTGTGCAGATAATATTTTAAATAATTAAATATTTTCTAAAAAAAATATTGCAGATAGGTATGAATTACATAAATATGTTGCTGTGTATGATACATACATATAAAATACAAATTAAAATAATTATGCAACACTGTATTGAACATAATATTGTATAATAATTTCATTATATTTACGCCAAATAAAATTTAAATATTCATTTGTAATTTTTTTAGTTGTCGACAATCCAAATAAATACATTTTAAATAAAAAAGAATGTAGCTACTCGCACCTATCATAAACAAACATTGTTACAATGGTTTTTTTAATTTTGGAATAATTATTGTTATTTTGTACCCTATTCAAGTTAGCCGACTTCAGCCGAAAAATGTCGATAATGCAGATTCAAACTAATCAAACGAAAATGACAGCCGATGTATGTCGGTAGCATCCCAGCCAAAAAATGTCGATAATGCAGATACGAATTTTATGCCGAAACGTAATTATTTTTGTTGCAAATTTTTATTTTGTTCTTCGTAAAAACCAACTAAAAAATTTAAAATAAGAAATTTTCATTCGAAACAATAAAAATTAAAATACAAAACCTAATTTCTCTAAGTGCTGTATTACATGTTTGGAGTTAAAACGTGAAATGTATTTTTAGTTAAGTGTTTGGAGAATTTTTAAGATGGCACGTCATCTAATAATTATCATTTGAAATGTCCATTTCTATGTTGGAAGTCCGGGAAAACTTTTCTAAAAATTGACCGTGCCACTTAACATGGCTGGAAATAGATTCAAATGAAAGGTCTTATTGATGCTCACACCTGAAAAAAATTTCTGGTCGATTTCTATGTTGGAAGTCCGGGAAAACTCGATTGAATATATCGCACACACAAAATTTTAAATTTTTTAAAACTTGACTGTTTAAAGTGTCATGGCTGGAACCTGTTTCCAGCCATGACACTTAAAACGGTAAATTTTTAGAAATTTTCAAATTTTGTGTGTGCGATATATTCAATCGAGTTTTCCCAGACTTCCAACATAGAAATCGACTTGAAATTTTTTACAGGTATGACCATTAATAAGACCTTTCATTTGAATCTATTTACAGCCATGAAACTTTAAACGGTTAATTTTTAGAAATTTTCAAATTTTGTGTGTGCGATATATTCACTCAAGTTTTCCCGGACTTCCAACATAGAACTCAACCTGAAATTTTTTTCAAGTGTGAGCATCAATAAGACATTTCATTTGAATCTAATTCCAGCCATGACACTTTAAACGGTCAATTTTTAGACATTTTCAAATTTTGTATGTGCGATATATTCAGTCGAGTTTTTCCGGACTTCCAACATACAAATCGACCTGAAATTTGTTCCAATTGTGTGCATCAATAAGACCTTTCATTTGAATCTGTTTCCAGCCATGACACTTTAAACGGTAAATTTTTAGAAATTTTCAAATTTTGTGTGTGCGATATATTCAATGGAGTTTTCCCAGACTTTCAACATAGAAATCGACCTGAAACTTTTTCCAGGTGTGAGCATTAATAAGACCTTTCATTTGAATCTATTTTCAGCCATGAAACTTTAAACGGTCAATTTTTAGAAATTTTCAAATTTGTGTGTTCGATTTATTTATCGAAATTTTCTGACTCACATTAAAATTGTCCTGAAATTTTTGAAGTTTTGCTTGGTATATACCATTGAGTTTTCTCCTTTTTAAAATAGTTTTTTAATTATAGTTTTATTGCATTTAATAAAAAAAATTAATTTAGAATAGTTTACGTTGATGAACCGAAATAAACATTTTTGATTTAAAAAGTAATTACTGTTTAACACCAAAATTACGAATCTGCATTACCGACCTTTGCTGGCGAAAAACGGAAAATGTTTTTGATTCTGCATTGTCGACTTTTTCGGTTAATATTTTTTTGTTATTACAACCGAATCTGCATTATCGGCATTTTTCGGCTGCTACGCTTTAGTTGTTACAGCCGATTCTGCATTATCGACATTTTTGGGCTGAAGCGAGTCGGCTAACTTAAACAGTATTATTTTGTTACTATAACATGTATATGGTTGTTCTACTTAGAATTTTAACTTTTCATGCAAATCATTCAAAACTCATTCATGATGGAATGACAGACCACTTTTGAAGATATTCATGTAGCTAAGTTGCTAGAAAACGATTCGGAAAGGTATATTTGAAAATAAATAGCTGTATGACGTAATAAAATCATTTCGGAAAGGATTCTACTTCAAAATAGATGTACACCCATCCCCCGATGTACACGGTACTTTTTACACGATTTCGCTTCTTTAAAAAAAAAATAAAAGAAAAATTATTATACATATTTTTAAGTTTTGTATAAATAAATAAATTTTTAAAACCCAAACGATATTTTAAGAATTGTATCGTATTTTTTCGATTTACACAGTTTTTCATACAAAAATCGCATTTTCGGTTTACACGGTATTTTAGAGTTTATACGGTTTTCCGCAGATTTTTAATTCGGGGGATGGGTCTTTAGGTAGGAGATTTCGGTTAAACAAATGCACAATAAACGCGTCATGAAATCGTAAAAATCGTAACCGTAAAAATCGTAATTTATCGAACTGGTTAAGTAGAATTTGATCACCAAACGTCGAATAGTCAACTTGACAGGACGGTTGTGGCGAGATTTATCATACAACTACTGAACAATTCACAATAAATTTGACAGTCGTTGCTTTAACAACATGGCTGCTATAACCTAAGAAATTTCGAGTGTCCCTATTGAAAGACCATTTGTTTACTGCATCAGACAATTTATACGTGCCCTACTGTTAACTTCATATAATAATTTAAATTTGTGTACCTCCATGACCCCAACCCATCAATCAAACGGGTTTCTGGAGCGGTAATTTGAAAGAATATAATATCTGCTACTAAAAGTAAATCAATTTTGTTAGGGTTTCAATTCTTCGTGGATCTGCTAATTTAAAGCCTAATTTAAAGCCCAGCAATGGCAGGAATGGATTGTATATCCATCTTCTCTGCACTTTTTCCGCTGTAGATGATCCTTATCAGTAAATTATTGTGTAAACTGGATTTCGCTTAAGATCTAGGCGTTGAACGCAGAATTCGGTCACGAAAGATGATTGTGAGCCTGAATCCAATAATGATGTAATTCTCCTGTCGGAATCGGTGCGTTTTTTGATCTGCTAGAGTCTTCGACTATAGCTTCTTTAACTGTTAAGTATACGTCCAATTGTGCACATCCAACTGTGATACTGGAATTGGTGGATATAAAAATGTTTTGAGAGATAGTTTGGTTAAACCACTTTTATTAGCAACTTCACAAATATCCAACGCATCTCATCTTTAACTTAGAAACTGCAGCATATCATCAATTAAAGAAAATTCGTTCTTAACGGAATCGGTTGCTCATAATTGCATATGAAGAAATGATTTGGCCGCGATCATGACTACATGCCTCGCTAAGCACATTGCGCATGCATTGTAATAATGTCATCAAGTGTCTCTGTAATTGGTGCAAACGCTTGGTCTTCGAATAATTGTAACTCAATCTCATTGAAAATTTGGTATCTATATTCTAGATTTTTGAACCTAATTTTGATAGCGTCGACCACGATAACATCGGATAGTTTTTCTCCAAACCGTAAAATAAGAAGTATTTGACTATACACGATCCCGTAATCGCACTGTCACTAATTTTTCAGACATTTTTTTCTTCCACTCAAATATTTTGCACTAAAACACTTGTTCTAAATTTGTAAACTTGTCTGTTCTTAATATTCTCTGTCGAATTGACCATTGTCGTTTTATTTTTCTCAATCATGATATCTGTGGTCTATATATAAAAAGGCATAAGTATAAATTTACGATTTTACAGGAGAGCAAAATTTAACTTTGAATTAGATTTTAAAATCGACAGACGATTTAATTTTGCCGTTTGCCACATGATCCAATTAAAAATATTCAATGTTTACTTTAACGTTAAATAAATTTAGAATTCTACTTATTTGCATAGAAAATTTTAGGAAAAACTATATTAATTCCTTTTTTAAATACTTAGATTTTCACAAAAGAAGGCACAAGTTACATGTGCCCTTCTCAAACTTTTTGATTAATAATTATCAAATAATTAAAACAAGATGTGCCTTTTTAGTTCAATTTATTTGTAAAAAATGTACATGTTATACCTTTTTCATTATGTTATTAAAAAATGAATTCAATTAATTTATTAAAAACTAATATAAAAAATAAATGTATTTCAATGCAATTAGAAACGTAGAACAATACCTACAACAAAAATATAAAAAAACTTGAAATAATTCTTCAAATTTCGGTTTCGGGTTCTTCATCGTCTACTAGGTCAGGGTGTATATCAATCCGATCCTCTGTTTGTAGATTTAAGTAAAAATCTCTATATTCTGGAGCCACCATTGGTAATAAATTGATAATATCCTTTTTTTCTTTGAATTTATAAGAGGAGGCCCAGAGTAGCATAAATTAATATTTTGAACACTCAGTGTGGGTGCCCCTCGGCGTCTTAAATTTAACGTTTTGAATGGTTCATCGTGGTCTAAAGAACATTTATACATCAATTTCCCAGATTCCTGAGTATATCGTAACCATTTTACGCTCTGCCACTTGAACTTATTTCCATCTTCATCGACGTTTTGCCACATCAATTTTGTTTTTGACGCTTCCGCAAAATTCAAAAATTTATGTTGCTCCATTTCATATACTAAGAATGCCTTTTTGGATCTAATTGACCTTACAAATTGCATCCAATCTCTGGGATGGTGAATGTCGACAAATGTTTTTGTTTCTGCTTTTCAATAATAGCATGGTCCGTATCACACTCCATATGAGTGTGGCCTACTTGTAAATATTCATGGTCGATTTGTTCCATATGTATATTCTCTTGCATGAATGATAAAAACATTGTGGCAACGAAACTATTTTTATTTTGACCGCTGCAAGAGTCACTGTAAAAAACGATTTTATTGATCGAATGTGGCAACGATTTTAAGTGAGAGAATATACAAGAGGCTACTTCATTTCCACCTCTATTTGCCAAACCTTCATGCCACATATAATTGAATGGTTGATTGGAAATACAGTCATGAATGGTCAAGTTGTATGTCCATAAGGATCTTTTATAAAATGCAACATTTGTATTTAAATTCGGCGTAGCCAGGCATTTTTGCATATCAAATGTATATACTTTCAATGATTCATTTTCGGATGCTAAAGGCTTTATCGTTTCGTTTTTCTTGATATGCTGCTTCAGCTGCCTCATGATGAGAACGTTGTTCATCTTGTAATTTACTTTTTTCGAGTCCTTCGGCTACTTTAATTTTCAAATGAAATATTTCACAAGTATTACATGTGTCGACACTTGGTTTTTTTAATTTAATATTCATAGTTTTAAATATCTCTGTATATTTCCATATTGAGGCAGGTTTATCGCAATTTTTTGCATATAAATTATACATTAATTGTATATTAAGATCTGCATGTAAGTACCGTTTATTAGTGTCGCGTCTTGAATAGTATGACTCATAAATTTGGAAACTATTAATGTGATCCATAATTTCGGTTGTCACACTCTCCGGTAGACGTTTGGTTGTCGAACAATGTTTGCCACGGTAACCTAGACATACAGACTCTGGTGAAAGAAATTTTGTTTCTGTTATTGTTCGTAAACATTTGTCTGTTTCTCCTAACGTTGCTTTCAAACATACTTTACATACTTCAACGCGATTGCTATTAATAAGCAAAAAATAATTACATGTATACCTTCGATTTTTTTTAGACGTTGTGTTTGTAATCCGTTGGCATTTTTTATTTTTCACTTCAATTAAACTGCTAGTAAATGCCGCCCGCAACTCGTATTTGGCTAGTTGCAAATAGTGCGCAAAAATTTTATTTTGATCCTCAATAGGAATTTTACTTTTACAATTTCGACGACATGGTTTTAGCGGTTTACATTCTCTTCGTGGTTTTGTAACACCTTTAAGTGTTACATAGCTTTGTCCACTATTTTTTTTTACTTGTCTTACTTTTTGCGTGTCTTTTACAGGTGAAACCATTTCGAGTTGTCTTTGACTTTTTTCTGCCATTTCCACAAGAGAAGAATCACTGTCATTATTGGGTATGTAATTTGGATCGATGTCACTATCATCATAGTTGCCGTCCATACTATCTGAAGAATCGGAATCGTTAAAATTTGTTGTTGCACAAGATTCCATAACATTTGATTGAAGTTCCATCGTGTGCGAAGATGAGGTCTCGGCATTTGCATTTATATTAATTAATTCAGGAACAGAAATATCTGGCATATCTAACGAAATTTGTGGTTGCGTATTGCTATTCCGCGATGAAGATGGCTCGTTATTTGAAATAAAATGAACTCTATCTAATTCAGAAACTACAGTAACTGGTGTGCTTAAATCTAGTATGTCCTCTGTTGCAGCAACCGGTGGTGTAAATGGCGTTCTATCTGCTTTTGGGGATGAACAATGTGGAATAATTTCACTAACTATGGAAATGTCATCGAAAATAACCGTTACTCCATTTTCTGTTGACATATTTGTTTCAACAATTGGATCTATGGTGGAAATATAAAAAATTAATTACTTATCCTGTTTAAACAATACCGCAATAATATTACCTATGTTTGAAAATTGACTGGTATTTTCGACCGTCATATTTGATATGGTTGAAACTGTTGAATATTGTTGGTTACTACGAGTTAAGACAAAATTTTGAGCGAGCTCAACCATTTTATGTCCTCGACTTGTTATTTTCGGCATTTTTCACAACACACGATCACCTTTTCACAAAAAAACACTATTTAAAATCGAAAATCACTTCACAGCTTCACGCTCAATACAATACCACTCTAATAATTGTTTATTCTCTTATAACTTCCAAAAATTATTTTAAGGAGATCGGTACAAAACGGCACAATTTCACTTAAATAAATTATTCACTGACAAAACAAAGTTATATACAAAACAAAGTTATAATTTACTTTAGAAAAATGTTTTAAAAAGTCACAACTAAACTTATTTCCTTTTATGTATATTTTTAACTAATTTCTTTCCTTATTTTGCTTTGGTACTATGATTTTTGGGAAAAAATAAATGTTTAATTTGTAATTTTTTGTAGTTATGCCCTTTTATAAATTTCCATTACATTTTTTGTAGAGTTATGTTTTTTTATAAAAATTTTAATATTTCTCATTCTGCTACACATAAAATAATAAAAAATGGGTGACAATAGTAATTTTTTATAGGGAATTCGAACCTGCGGAAAAAAGGAATTGGTCATAACTCGACTTATGCCTTTTTATATATAGACCACAGATATATATTTCGCTAGCAGAACAATACAAGATAGTATGGATAATTATAGGCTAATATAGGCTAATTAAATGCTCTATTAAAAATTGTTGGACTCCATCCCTTCAAACTTTAACGCGGGTTCTGCTAGCTTTAGAAAAAGTTAGCAGAACCCATATCGAAAAACGATTTAAAAACAATTGGAAAATTAAAGGTTAATTTTAGGCTAATTAAATTTCCTATTAAAATTTTATTATTCTGCTGCTTCTAGGAGAAGCATAAGGCTTTATTACTTCAAAAGTTCAAAGCCAGCAGAACCCAAATCGAAAATAGGACTAAAACTGAAATTAGAACGCAAAACAAGATCAGTTGACATACAATGGGGCATATGTTTAGGCCATAAAAAAAATTATAAAGAGCCTAAAATTATTTTTTGTCAAATAACTCGGAGGAAATTGTACCACGAATGTGAAATTGTAGCACTTCCTGCAAATACTCAAAATTATTTCAATATTCAATAAAATCAATATAAAATAATAATTAAAATTTCTTTCTGTTTCCATTTTGATAATGTTTGCAAAAACAAACAAAAATGATGAGAATGGCAATATACTCGTAGATTTGAATTTGATTTACGTGAGCTAGCTAAACTAAAACTAATCTGAGAAATCGGAAGATTTTTACAAATCAAAAAAATCGGTCTAATCAATCTGAAGAGAAATAAGAAACAGCAACAAAATTGATCAGATCGATCTGGCCTGAAACAAGAAACAACTTTTTAGTACTAAGATCGATCAGATCGATTAGATCGGAAATAAGAAACACAGCAATAATTTGGATTAAAATTGTTTATGTAATTCGAAATTTTCGCCGACTACTTTAATCGTTTTTTCAAATTTGCTTTTAATTTTTCCAATTGTTTTTAAATCGTTTTTCGATATGGGTTCTGCTAACTTTTTCTAAAGCTAGTAGAACCCGCGTTTATTTGGAAGGGATGGAGCCCAAAAGATTTTAATAGAACATTTAATTAGCCTATTAATAGCCTATAATTATCTATACGATCTCGATCGATTTATCCATATAATGTATAGTCTATATCAGGGTGTTCACAAATTTTTTGAGGGTCTATTCTTTGATTTCCAAAGTAATATAAATGTCAGCTCAAACAGTCAATTAAATTACTCGAAATTTAAAAAAATCGACCAGCCGATCACGATCAACATTATGAACACCTGTGGTCTATATAATAGATAAATTCCACTTATCTGATTTTTAATTGGAAAATTTCCGGATGTTTGCAGATGTGAAATGTTGCACTGGCACAAAAATATCGCCAAAATTTATTATAAATATTAATATTTTATTATAATAAATCCTGACGACTACATATCGGTGTGACAAACTTAACAGAATTGTTTGTATTGCTCAGTATGTTTTACAAGCCCGATTATAGCTGCTTCCTCTAGCTTCCAATATATAAATTAATAAGGCTTATTAACAGGGTTTCAAAATACCACGATAAGATTCACATTTAGTGAGATGCACCATGAATTAACAAGGTTTCAATGAAAAATCTTAACTCATTCAATTTTTTGTGCTGGTATCGTTGTGCTGTTTATTATACGGTGTTGATCCTACTGATTTCACACAGTTTCATTTTATACGTTAAATAGCTCAATAAAAAGGCTTCCAAAATATCATTATAATATTTAGGGCCTATTACTTAAGAGTTTTAGTGTATGTAATGACGCAGTCTCACGAGGTCGTGGGAATCTCCAAGATCGGTCTCATATAACCAACTGCAAAACGGAACCAATACAACAAATTGAATGAGTTAAGATTTTCAAATAAAAGCCTGTTAATTCATGTTGCATCTCACTAGCCCTAACTCTTACCATGGTATTTTGAAAACGTATTAGTTGGGAACGTGAAAATATTTATAATCGGGCTTGTAAAACATATTGATCAACACGAAAAATTGAATGAGTTTAATTATAAATTATTTAATCTGGTTATATCATCATTTCTGTTCAACTTTTTGTTGAATTACAATATGTATTAAAATATTCAGCATTCAGCTCGCTAATAATTTTTTTTAACTTCGCAACACCGGTCGACTACAGGGTGTCTGTAAAAGTTGTTTAGTTTTGTCAAAACGAAAATTATAGAGCAAAATTATTAAAATGCGGCGAATTCAAAATTTGGTGAAAAGTTACTGTAGTCGGGTAATAGTTAGAAAATGTGAAATAAGTTGGTCAATACGATAAAAAATAACTTAATATTGACTGGTAAAAGATACCATCGTATGATGGTCGAACCGACTGATAGATAAGAAATTTTAATTTTACGATCAAAATGTCTAATTTTTCAAGTTTCTAGCGATTGCACCGACGTTGGGATTTGGTCATAAAACTATAAAGTTATTTGGTGCTACTTGGGCTGGCTTGGACCAACCTAAGGTTTTCTGCGTTTAGGATTATCGTACAAAATTCACTATTCATCCCACACAATGATTTTGTGCAAACAACCCATAATTTTTTGTTTTCTTCGGTCAGTTTATGAGGAACCCATTTCCCTTCCATCTGGTATGATATTGCTTGATGAGTAACTCCTTACTATTCTGCAAGCTCTTTTTGAGTTTTACTCGGATTTTCATTCAGTAAAACTTTAAGTTCTTCGTGTTTAAATTGTTCTACTGCACCTAAAAGTGGATCATCCTCAAGACTAAAAATGCCATCGCGAAATCTTGCAAACCACTTTTTTACTTAAAATTACACACAGAATGTTAACTCAATGTCGAATTATTCAATATCATAGTTTGAGCACCATTTTCTTTCATTTGAAAACTGTATAGAATACAATGACGTGAATGTTGCTTATCGACATCCATCTTTTAATTGACTGAAACTTATGTCATAAAAACAGCAATGACCAACGTGGATGTTGTGGTTATGGGGGTGGTAGCAGTGGTGGTATGGGGGTGGAGGGGACACGTGCAATGATGTGTTTTGGGTTTTTCTGTGGGAATTGGGATTTATGGATGAGGGTTTGTGTGAGTGGTGTGTGTGGTGTGTGTGTATGTGTGGGAGTGGGTATGGAGGTGGTGTTGATATGGGTATTACGGTATATAGTGGTGCGGGTGAAATGGGTTTTAGGGATTTGAATTGGATAGTGGGTGGGGGTTCTAATAATTTGTAGGTATGGTGGTTTGCGGTTGATTGGGTTTGGTTGAGTTATGGTGGAGTGAGTTCGGTTGGGCTGGGTGTAGATGTGGCTAGGTGGGTTTAGGTAGATGTGGGTGGGAGTGATATTTAAAATACGCAAATCACGTCTTTATAGGCAACAAAAATGCTTATAGAGTTCGGTTCCGAACCTTTCCCGTCTTTTTCTATTTAAACTTGTATAAGATGGAAATTTATTTTAATTGTTTTCTCAACAACAAAATATTCATCCCAGATTTTTTCATTTAATTGTTATAATAATAAATTATCCCGACGACCTATTACCCCTCCCAACCGCGCGCGGGGAGTCTCCATCTGTATTATTATTATTTTTTTGAGTATAATTCAAGTGAATTATAAACTCTCATTTCTCCTACGTGTTGTTTTTGTACTCTACGTATGAATAAATTATTAAAAATAATTTTCCCAAGTAAAATATAGGTAATAATTGCTTGTTTTGATTAAAGATTTTGACTGATAATACCATACGGTTAGTACAAGTTTACAATTACTAAGGGGCTAGTACTAGCTATTATACGGCTAGTACTAGCCCCTTAGTAATTGTAAACTTGGGCACTGAAATTGCCAAACATATAAGAATAATAGAAACTCGTGTCATTCGCCTAGAAATATGATATGCCGGAAATGATTCTTTGTGCTTTGAATAACCAATAGTACGGATCAGTCGGACAGTACTAGCCTTATGATAGGATTTGTGCAATTGGCCAGCTTCCATATGGCCCAATATAAAAATTAATAATTGTCATTTTCCTAGCAAAATGATTTGCCGCAAAGATGGATATTGTTTTGAGTTGGTAATAGTAAGGGCTTACATTGACTAAGAGAGCAGTTGTATGGTGGTATTGTTGCAAATGATGTTTATTAATAAATTCCGCTTCAGATAAACCTATTGAGTTTTTCTATTGAATTTTTTTGTTCTGGATCTATTGCAAATTCAAATGTAAGTTACTTCCGAGTTTGAAGTGCTTTCTTTACATCACGACACATTACATGTAAAAAGTTGTAAAGCGGATTTGAAGAGATCGGCATAAGGAAAGATCAGCAAAAGTTAATAGATATGCTATGTACTGGCCCAATTGTACGGATTACAATGGGATTTCACCACCAACATAAGAAAAATATCAACCCATTTCTTGAGCGAAATATACGAAAAAAGACATTATGTAGAGATGAACATGTAAATAGAAGAATTATTGGGAGCTGCATCTTGAAAAAATATAACATTTGCTGGCGAGATCTTACCATAAAAAGCTATTGGTTATTAAAAATCTAAAATTTGAATTTTGTTTAGATTTTACTTAGAAAATGGAATTAACCCTGATAACGTGAAGTACGGATTATAATTGGTTTAACCCGAGCTCTGATTAACTTAACGTTAAGTATTGCTCTATTTGTTAAATTCTTGAAACTTCCATTTAGTTTATTTTTTTTTATTTACAGGTATGCTGCTTCTATCAACATCAAGAGCACTCTTCTCCTGAACGTGATTTTATTTTATTTTGTAGAGGTTTATTTGCCTAATGGTAGTTAATAAAAAATTTTTGATTTGAATTTCTCACGCTTCCATACGGCTTTTCCACCAAAAAAATATATAAAACAGAAATAGTTAAAAAAAATTATTATTGATTATGATTTCAAACAGCAAAATTTCTCTGATTAAGCAAAACAAATACCAATTCAACTCTTAACCTTCGGCAAATCGGGTTCAAAGGAGTATGCAGTTTTTCTATTATTATTATGTCTTATAAAGAAATATGGAACTTGGTTATTCCTACCATACGTCTAATATAGTCGATTTTAATAGTCATACGGGCCACACAGCAGTTATAAAGCCTTACTATTATCAACTCAAAATAGTATCAATCATTTCTGGCAAATCATGTTTCCAGGAAACTGACACGATTTACCCATATTCTTTTATGGGGCCATATCGAACTTAGTCATTTGTGCCAATACCACCATACAGCTTTTACTTCCCTTTTAGTCAATCTCAACCCTCATTATTACCAACTTAAAATTATATCAATCATTTCGGGGAAATCATATTGTTAGGAGAATGAGAATTATCAATTTTTTGCCATATGGAAGCTGGCCGATTGCGCTTTCAAAACAATTTCGTGGATTTTTTATGTTTTCTGGAGTCACACCCCCATTTGGGCGTCCAGAGCATGGTGCATCATCGGTGGTTGTACGACCACGTTTAAATTCAGCATACCAGTCAATGAAGGTTGATTTTCGTGACACAGAGTCTGGATAACACTTATCAAACCACTGCTTTGTTTGTAAATTAACAAAAGTAGCGTCACTAAAACAATTGTAACTTGTAAACATAATCATTCGAAAATTGGTAGAATTTTTAAGTTTTATGGGTTTTCAATTTGTGGCACCATCTACGTGTCAGGCCGGGAACGATTCAGGCGATGTGTTTTATTTAAACAGATGAGAACTTGAAATCGTTTTATTTCAATAAATTTTACTGATAAGGGAAAATGCTACAAGTGAAAACTCCGAGAAGGCCAGATCTGGCGAATAAGGCGGTTGTGGTGGCAGATCCTATCTCAGCGTTTGGATCGTGCTCTGGACGGTGGGAGTGCGATGGCAAGAAAGAAAAATTTCTCAATTAGCTATTCGTTTTGTCATCTGTTACTCTGTCAACTCTTGCGCCAACCATTTTCCTTCCTTTCGGATTTTTTTCATAGCATGTAAACGTTTGGAAAAACCTTGGCGAGTCACCCCCACATGTTGATCTCGAGTTTGCGTATCATCTTCATCCAATAACGCTTGCAGCTCGGTGTCTTCATATGTTTTTGGCCTTCCGGAAAGCTTCTTGTTCTCAATGTCAAAATTAGCACTTCTGAAGCGTTTAAAACATTCTTCACAGGTACTTTTCGATGGTGCATGTTCGACGTAAGCCCCTTCAAACAACTGACTTGCTTCAGTTGCATTTTTTTTAAGTTGAAGCAGAAAAGCTAAGCTTCTCGCAAATGTTGTTTGTTTGGCACAAAACTGGACATTCTCGTTCTTAGAAAAAATATTTTTGCGTTGCGAAATGTGCTGCAACTGGTAATAGTTTTCAATTGTCCACGCTATGAACAAAACACAACTTCTGACATAAATAACAACTAGAAGTGTCGCTAGCATCATCTATGTGTGAAACCCGAAAATTTAGTTGCGCACCTGATATAATGAAGGCAGTACACAAGGAAGATCAAAATTCATAGAAGAAAACTCGAAGTCGTGCATTAGTGGTTTTAGTGTGGTGACTCAATGACCAACTTCATGTACTAGTCAGATTTTAATCACGAAAAATGGCATAAGTACACTTTTTCGTGTTATCCCGTACACTCTCATGCACAGCAGCGATGTTTTTAGCAGACCTTCTGTTTCGGTGATGTACGGGTGTTGGTTGATTTTGTTGCGGACGGAGAACGTTTCTCGAACAGAGCACTAATAACTTGAATCGTATATTAAAAATGTGGAGATAATTAAAAATATTTCGAAAAATTATAAATGACGTTAAAAGAAGAAGAAAATAGTTAAAACCAATTTTTAATCGCCAACATTCATTAGATATTTGTCAAGGTATTATAGTATTAGAAACTGATACTTTACGTGTAGTAAAACTTCAAGGCAATTAAGGTCATGGCCAGAGGCAATGAAGCCAAGGGTTCCCATACCCACATAAATTTTGCAGGACCATTTGTTTTTTAATATTATTGGTTTATGTGCGTGAACTCTAAGTCGAAGTTCACGTTCGTTATAAAAATGGTTTCAAAATGGTTGTGGTAGAAGGACTTCCAGGTACAATTGGATCTGACAACGGCTCACACCTATCAACAAATTAGGAAACAAAGATATGTGTTCACACATTTAAGACAACGTTGAGAAAATTCGGACAAGAGATTCAGCGATAGACTTATCTCAGTATTGCAATATTTAAGTAGATGCTGAGCTACTAGATGAATGCTAAACTATTTCATGGAAGGCAACCTAAAACCTATTCATGAACCCAGTTTCTTAAATTTAAACTAAATAAGACTGCGACCAAAATGGATTATTATTTTGTTAAACGGCGATTGGGGAAAGTCATGTACGAGTTGAAAACTAATGAAGATATTAAAATGACTGACGATAAATCTCAATCAAGATTCCTCATAAATATCGAGCAGAATATAACTAGAAGCAGCTCCCGTGAAATTCTTACTGTCGAAGGTTGGCCAATTTTGAGTAGCAATGAATATATTCAACCTTCAGACGAAACAGATAATTGAGAATAAATGCTGATACCACACAGAATTTTTGATTTAAATTTTTAGATGTAATATTTGTACCTAAAATTTGATTATAGTGAATCTTAGGTAAGATGGCACTACTAAAGTCGATGTAATAAATGTTTTTGTACTAGTAGTTAGTTTTGTACTCCAACAAACAGTGATTGGTAAATTCGTAGATCTATTGAATTCTCAATTCTCCGTCTCTGGCTCCACTTAAATATTTTCGATCTTTCGCCCAAAATACTAACTAATCTTGATTCCATCCTCTTCGACTAGGTGGAGCGCTAGACAACCAATTAACATTTTATGTTTAACGGCAACTATCGAAGATTATGACACGGCACTACGAATCGACACACTACCACAACGAAGACGGAAGAGTATTCTTTCCTATGGCCTGTTCCACACACGGCTTCATTTACCGGCTTAACTTTCCTTTATTTCCCCGTTTACCTACACAATCCGTTTTAACTGCGACATAAAAATTACCATAAACAAAAATGAATACAACATATTTCAAGGTTATTTTTGACATGTAGATTTTACTTTAAATTTTATTTTCGAGAGAGCAGTAATAAAAAATACAAAGAAATTTTGTGTTTTAATATAATACTAGCTGACTTGTGACTGAATAATCAGTCATGTGAATACATTTTGTTGAATTTTTGGTTAAGAAATGATTAAGAAGATTTTTTAAGATGTAAATTTGATGCACTTTTATCAAAAATAAAGTAAATTCATATACGTGGTTAAGTTTTAAATCTTAAACGGCAAGCACGCGCTCAAATGTACACAGTATGACTTGCGTGTCAATTCAAATATTCATATCTCAAACAGGAAGCGCGCGCTCGGGATCACATGATCACTTACGCACCCAAACTAAATATTAAAATCTCAAAAGGGAAAAGCACACAATTGCTGAGGCAAACTATAATCTAAATATTTCATAAGAAATGTACAAAAGGATAATAAAATAGTAGTAGAAGGTAGATAATAAAATAGTAAAATACATTACAATTTACATGCACAGAATCTCTTCAAAAAATACATTCTTTGTTGTGATGCGCCCATTTCGATCAGCTGATTGCTCAAAGTGTTTATCGCTTGTCTCAGCGATAAACACTTTGAGTCCGTCAAATGAGCGGCATCGTGAAAAGGCCACATACATCTGATCATTCGTAAATACGGTTCCCGGCAAATACACTCCTATCTTCTTCAAGCTTTAACCCTGACTCTTGTTGATGGTTATAGCGAACGCGAGCTGAACCAGAAATTGAAGGCGAGACATTTTAAATGAGAAGATGCCTTCCAAGGGTGAGAGCTTAATGCGTGGGATGAGAACGCGCTCGCCTTTTGAGAAGCCAGTCAGCACCTCACATTCCAGAATGTAGCGGTTTATTTTTGCGACGCATGTGCGTGTTTCATTGATTCAACCCTTGCTAGTGTTTAGATTCCTCATCAAACGAACGATCGCGTTTACCATTAGTGGGATGGCATGGCGCGGTAATCCCGACCCTTCAATTTTATTGAGAAACTCGACGTGTAGGCGGAGTTTCTCATTTATGTCGTCACTCTCAAGTTTATCAGCACTATGTTTCACTTCTTGTTCGTCGGGCAGGAGGTCAAGAATGGTGCGCTTCTCGATGGTTCCCTCGGCTGGTGATGTGTTGTTGTCACCATATACGAAATCGATCACACTTTGAGGATGTCTGCCGAAAGTGTGATCGAGTCGGTTCGAGCATTGCCGTTTCCAACAGAAAGCAAATATTGCGCAAACTCGTCCTCACCTTCATCGACGCGCATGTTCTTGGTGAGTGTAAACTTATTTACCAATTTCCAAAGCGGGTTATACTTGATGGTCGATACGCAAGTTTGCGCGCGTCCCGCCTTCAGGTAGTCACCACACATGAGGATGATTTTCCCAGCTAATAAAACACGCACTACCCGTCTATGATTGTGAGCTCTGCTCCTGGCATGATTAACTTTATTAATTTAAATCGCGCGTTAACCATTAAGCAACTTTGAAATTGATTCGCGCGCCGACAGTGTTGCAATTTCGAATCTGAATCGCATACCAACTGTTTTACAACTTTGAATTTGAATCGCGCGCCACTAACTTGAACAAAAATATTTGCTTTTTGGTCATCCCATAAAATTCTCAAATGTTGCAAGATTTCACGCGCACAAAAACTTGGAAATTTTCTGAAACCACCTGAGGTACCCATTTCGGTTACTTTCCGGTGGAATTTTTCCGAATTTTCTACCCCACGCACAGCGCAATATTTATGTCGACCTACCCTGAAAAAATCTAACGGATTGGATCATGTTTAGGGGTCATTTTAGGGTTGAGTATGAAAAAATTAAGAATATTAATATAATAGATAGATAGAAGATAGATAGAAGCTGACCTTCGACTGAATAATCAGTCACGTGAATACATTTTATTGAATTTTTGGTTAAGAAATAATTAAGAAGATTTTTTAAGATGTATATTTGATGCACTTTTACCAAAAATAAAGTAAATTCATATACGCGGGTAATTTTTAAATCTTAAATAGATATAGAGTGTCATGACAAAATTGTATTTTTACACTCACAACTATTAACACCAAAATGTATGTAAAATCATTGTATGTTCTCTGTTTTGTTTAATTGAAATTCAATTACAAATTTTCTACTCATTTTGTCATCACAGTGTGTCATCACAAAAACATCGGCATTTTTAATAAATTTTGTCATTGTCACGGTGTAATGCGCATGATCATAGATTCAATATAAACATATTTTGTCATGGCATTCTGGCGTCGTGACAAAATTTTGCTGAAAACACCTGAGGTACCCGTTTCAGGCACTTCCCGGTGGAATTTCCCCGATTTTTCTAGCAAAGGCACACCGCTATATTTATATCGACCTACCCTGAAAAATTTAAACGGATCGGATCATGTTTAGGGGTCATTTTAGCGTTGAGTTTGAAAAAATTAAGCGTATTAACATAATAGATAAGGGTTTAAATTAGAAATAAAAATCTATTACGACTTAGTTTGAAGCCAGAAGCCATGTTCGGAACGGGCCATTACAAAAAACATTTTTTGTTAAAGAAGCAAAAAATTTGTATGCATTTCGTGCTTGTTAATTTTTTCTGTAATATTTGTAATGTTCACTTTTGAGTAAACAAAGAATGACATTTCCATGACACATCCCTTTTAATTAATATTCAACCGACTATGCTCCCTACTTATGTTCGTATAAGTAACATAAGGAGTTCTGACCGGTAATTGGTAGCCGACTAGAGCTCGCAAGGGGGAGGGGGAGGGGTCGTGATGGTTTCACAATTATGCACCGATCTTGAATATACCGCTGGAAGGGAGACATAACGAATTTCCAAAACGCGAACCAGCTTACCTGAACACATCATCCCCGAATTGGGGAAGATATAAAACAATGTGTATTCCAAGAAGTTATGTAAAATGTTAGAAAACACCAAAACAAACCGTACTAAATTAATCAATTAATCAAAAAAAATATTGAAAATATTTTTAAATAGAGTCCGGACTTTTAGTTTCTTAAGTATAAAAAAAATATAAAGCCAATTTAGTACAATTCAACTGACATTTAAAAAATAAAAAAAAAATTGTTCAATTTGATACCGAGAGCGAATGATATTTATTTAAAAAAAAAAAATTTAGATTCGACCAACAGTCAATTAAATTATTCAATTTGCAAATTTCGAAATATTCCACGAAAAAATATTAACAATAATAATTTAGTCAAATTAATTTACATTGTATGGTTAAATGCTAAATGATTTGAATGAAAAAAAAAAATACTTAACAAATACTTAAATTATAAATGCATCCATCTTCGATTAATTGACCTCACACCATTCGTTGCCTAGGTGTAATATATAAGGAAACATCAGCATTGAAATCGTATGATTTGTACTGCCACCTATGAATGTTTATTGTGAATTACTGCGACCATTTTTGTTTAGTTCATAATTTAGCCGAAAAAATCGATCTGAGAAAAATCGACACAGCATTCGCATATTTACAACAACAAACATTTGGGAATATTTTGTTTTGTAACTAGACGCATATACAAGTATCAAGCATAAACCGTACGCCCCCGATTGACGTAGGCTTTATTGTTACACACTTAAATTTTAGAGTTCATCTTTTTCACTTTTTATTTGATTTTGTTTTTTTTTTTGTATATTCTAATTTTTAACCCATAAACATATAGCGATACAGAATACGTATTTTCATTCACATTCACCAAGCAATATTTAGTTATTATTTAATACACCAAAATGGCTATTCGTATGATGCCAATAAAAATATGTGTCCTTCACGATAATTAGTTAATTTATCACAGATTCTAATTACAGGGATTCTTAAACGTAAAATAAGTCAATCACAATCAACTATTCGTTATAATTATCAGATACTTAATTAAAGTTTTTATTTAAATTTTAGTACTATAATTAAATTAAGTTTTTAAACAAATTTACCAAAACTAACAGTATTTAATTACAGTCAAACCTGTTAAGTTGGACACCTTTTTATGTTGGTCAACTGGCTAAATTGGACGGTTTTGTCTTGCACCAACAAAAATGGCAATTTTTCATACAACAATACCTTTTTAACATGGCTACCTATCCATCTTGTAAGTTGAACGCTATTTTCTTGCACCAAAATTCAATTATCATGTAAATTAACATCCATAAGTCGGACAACAACAAAAGAGCACATCACAACATAGATAGCATAAACTATTTAGACCAAGATAGAAGCCAAAGAGGCTCAGTTGTCAAGTAATGTTTTTGTTTACCTGTTTACCAGCATCTACGATTATTTTCACGGAATATAACGTGATTTTATACATCACTTTGGACGGCAGTCCAAACGAGTGACGAAAGCACCTACTGTGCTGGAAGTCGAACGAAGTATATATACAGCAAGTTTCGAACTTTTTCCCTCTGAGGCCGCCAGGGTCATGTTATATACCATTGGAAAGGTCTTAAAAAATAAACCCAAATAATGTATAAAAACATAAATTTCTTCCAACATTGAGTGGAGATATGACCTTCCGAAAATTGCCCCAAAAAATCAGTTTTTCGGGTATAACTGCCCCAAAAAGTGCCCCAATTATTTTTTAACTAGAAAATTATGATTGTAGACCTCAATACCAATTCAACGACTCCTCAAACGTCGTAAACGGATGATTTTAACCAAAGTTATGACATTTTTAAATTTTTCTATGACGTCACCGAATAATCTTGCTTTGGTATATATGTTTGTTTGTTTGTTTGTTTGTCCGTACCTCTTTCATTTGATCTCATATTTTCAGGGTTTGTAGTACTTGAAAAAATATGCAACTTCTGTTCGACAACTTTTTGATTTGACTGCCATGTTGGCCGCGGCCAGCCTCTGAACGGCCATTTTTGGCCATTTTGTCACGCCCACAGCGCTGAACCTATTCGACATACCCTGGACATATGCATATCGATGGAAAGGTATTGACGCCAGCTATCAAATAGCATAAAAAAAATTCAAAAAATTAGGGTGGAGGGTCATTTTGGCCAAAAAACTGAAAAATGCGAAATCGGCCGGCCACATTCGGCCAAATTGCTAAAAAATGAGCCCAAGACTTTTGGTTCATATTTTCAGGATTATTAGCCACAAACCTCACCTACAATATGACATCAACCGTTTGTCCCAGAAAACTCGTATGTTTTAGATATTGGCCTCCATAACTTAAAAGCCACCCTAATTTTTTGCAAAATTTCATTTTTTGGCTCAAATGCACCCTAATATCGGTCCGTTGCGGTTCATAATGATAGTGAATCAACGTATTACACTGAAACAAATATAAATACATCATATTATTATCATTGCTAAGAGAATTTTTACCAGTGACCCTGTTTTCATAACAAAAAAATTAAAAAACTGACAAATTGATGTGATCGAAAAAATCACTAAAAACATTGAACATTTCACAGTCTCCTTGCATTAAATCGATACTTTTTTAATCTTTATGATGATTTCTTTAAAAAAACAGATCTTATCTAACCTCCCATCGCATGAAGATGGAATATCAGCGAGAGGGTAGCTACCATTAATTTTTGTTTCCAACTAACACATTAAAATAAGAATATTTTATTGTATTGTTTAAGGAATCAAAAATGAATGGTAGCTGCATGCGGTTAGTGACAAAACAGCAAGAAACGTGCAAAAAAAATTGTTGAATTACTCAATCGAATTTCTACCAAAAACACATGCATCTGATCTAAATTTTTACTACTCTGTAACATGCACTAAAAACTAAACTACAAATGTTCAGCCAATAGCCTACGAGAATTGGGTGTGTAATAAGATCACACCCGGCATGACCTGTTTGTGGCGTGTGGTAAAGGATTCTGAAATAAAATCTACTAAAATACTACAAAATGAAGATTGAAAAAATGCATGCAAAATAAAGAAATAGAATCGTCTACCACACACCAGAAACAGTACACCAGATCGTAGGCTATCGTCCTGAACATAATGAAAAAATACATATCTGAACCTAATGATGAGACCTGATCCTACTACTTTTCAACATGGGTAGTGCGGTGTAGGGTGGTGCGGGTGAGATGGGTTTTAAGTGTTTAAATTAGATAGTGGGTCGAGAAGGTAGTAATGTTTAGGAGGCATGATTTGCGATTGATTGGGGTCGGTTGGGCTGGGTGTAGATGGAGTTAGGTGGGTGTGGGTGGATATGGGTGTTTGTGATATTTGAAATACACAAACCACACTGCATAGAACCTCTTTTTCTTAGACACGGAATAATAATACTGTTAATACTATATAGGCAACAAAAATGCTTATAAAGTTCGGTTCCGAACCTTTCCCGTCTTTTTTATTTCATTTATGTTTGTGTTAGTGTGATTTCACTGAAAATTTGTTTCAGTCGCAATTAAAACCAGTATCATAGGTAAACGGGGAAAGAATAGAAGAAAGTTATAATTTCTGTGAGATCAAGTGTGGAATATAGCATTGTGCCTCATACACAGACGCGCGCCACTGGAGTGACGAATGTCGAGAGAAGAAAAACGAATCATGCACACTCCGTAACATACAGCCGACAGCTGTGTGAAAGTATGCGTAATTCTTTCTTCGCCTCTGGCTATTCGTAATTTCAGTGCCGCGCATCTGTGTGAGAAGTCGTATTCATACCTCGGATAAAAACCTCAGATTTTTCTATCCCAGATTTTTTTTCAACTTTTTGTATGAAAATAGCGTGTCTGTTCTATAATTTACGTGATGTAATTGGTTAAAACGATGGAATAGAAAACTCCCGGATTTTTATCTGTCGTATGAATACGACTTAAGCCACAATAACACGTAGCGGCCAATTGTGTGCTATCGAGTGTGTGTGAACTGTTTTGAATGACAAACAATAAAACGAATCGCAATTCAATTCATTTTCAATTTGCCGTGCCAAAATCATTGATATCAAATAAAAGACCTCTTAACGAGGTGAATGTTCGAGTGACGGGGGCCGGGTTCGGTTCACAAAGTTTCTGATATCAAATTTGTGCCGAAGGGGACAATTGCATTCGATTTGTCAACGATTTTTCGGGGTGTTAGTGCATTCGGCGCGTTTGTTTACATTTTTCTTTCTAGCTGTCAAAAACAACAACTTGCCAACGATTTTTCGGAATGTTCAACAACAGCGCGCTGAGTGCACTAACATTCCGAGGAATCGTTGACAAGTCGAATGCAATTGTTTTTTTCGGCACAGGTTTGATATCAGAAGTTTTGTGAGTTGAATTCGGCTTTCGTCGCTCGAGCGTTTGCCTCGTTAAGAGGTTTTTTATTTGATTTGATATACAAATAATTTGCGTACGCATTTTTGTTCAAAACGTTTTCATGTTGGACACCTTTATAAGTTGGTTATTTTTTACGGCACCGTGAGTATCCGTCCAACTTACACAGTTTCGACTGTATTTGGTTTTTTAATAGTATTCAAGACGCTTGCCAAATCAAAACTGACTGACTTCCAAATTCTTTTTTTTCTTTTTCTGTCGGTCCAAGTTATTGCAGAAAAAAATTTTTTTGTTTTAAATCGGGAAATTTATTTACACGTCAGCCCTGGGAACGACGACGGCCACGGGCGTCGTTACAAGTGTGAATACCAACTAATATAAATAAATTTCAAATCGAAAACGGCATGATTAAAGGCATCGGATGCTTTCAGCTCGTCCAACTGTTCTGGCAGCATGTTGGGGAAAATTACAATGAAATATTGTTATACTTAGGTAATCTAGAATAATAATCCCTAAACAATGGCGTCAATATCTTTAAACGGAGTGTTTATTAATTTAATAAATTTTTGGCAATTTTAAATTTTAAATATTGTTGGTCTCGAAAATTGTCCAAATGCCCTTCGAACCAACCAAGTACATTTTAGGGCATCCAGAAACTAAAATTTCAAATAGAAACATTGTAAAGCCCTATTATTGTTCATTCTAAACCCTTATACATATACTAAAACAAAATTGACAGAAGTATTTCTTTCTTTCCATCAGTTTAACAAACTCAAAATCGATGCTTATTCCTTAGGAAACTTAAATATTTTAAATAATTGAAAAATCTAATCTAGATACATAACAGCAATTTAATTTAGTTAATAAACCAAATTTTTGAGATTTTATCTTCAGTTGTGTAGAAGTTTTAAAGTTGAAAGGGAAATGCGTTTATTGTCCATTTGTTTAGAAAAGCGATAAAAAGAACCGAAATCATGTGTTTGTTGTGTGCGCTGACGTGACATTAACGTATGTGTAATATTGCACAGGGGCAGTAACAGGTATTGTTATCCTTGTAAAATGTAAAGTATATCCCTTTTCCCACCAGACAAGATTTTTTATTTTAATTTTTTTGCTTCAGTTGAGTCTGACCCGTATTAGTGTGTGTGGGGAATGACAAGTTTGGTGTCTTCCAGATTTTAACTGTTTATTTTAAAACATTGTAATTTGATAGCATGTGGGTTGTGTAACATGTCAATTGTTTGTTTTTGTTGGCATGTTGGTTGTTTTGCTGTTGTTATGGTTGCGGTGTTGTTTTTCGGACGTGGGCCATTTGGGTGGGATGCAAGAGTGTATATGTTGGCACAGGGTGCGTGAAGGGATGGATTTTTGACGGGATTTTTTTTCCTTGCCCACACGATTGTGATGGCGGGCAGGAGGAGGGTTGTTAGCTGTATTTTGCTGAGACAATTACAGCAACACCACCATGGCTAAAGCAGAAACTAAATCATTTTAAAATTTTGCTTTGGCTGAAGATAATTGAGATTTGGATTAGTTGAAAAGCCTAATTGTTCTGAAACAGCTGGAGCAAAGATGCTTTATTTCTCAACAAATTACAGCTAGTGTTTATTGTTTCTATTATTATTGTTATTATTATTTGAATTGATAATATTTTGCGGTTTTACTCAAAAAAAAGAACTTGAGATTTCAGAGCAAATGGTCACGGCTTTGGGTAATTTATTAAGCATTAAGGGTGTTTTCTAAACACCGACTTATTGACTTATTTGACTCCTTCTTGAATAAGTTGGTCAGGCTGTTCTGATTGCTTTTACCGACTTGTTTTGACAACCACAAAACGAAACAAATTTAAATGTTTTTATTTTAAAACGAAATAAATTTAAATAAAATGGTCCTGTATTCATTTAGTGTGACAGAACTCATTTTAAAGTGTTTATATGACTAAATAAGTATTTTGCTTCGAAGAACGAGATAGAAATAAGTCATCTCGATAGCAGACTTATTTGAAAAAGTCGGTATGAGCTGATGGGTCGGTGTTTGGAAAGGAACCTAAGACATAACTTTAGTATTGTATTTATAAGCTTGTTTACTAACTCTACTTTAATTATTTAACTTTACCAATTTATTTTCTGATTCAGGATAAATTTCATATCATGTCTACTTTAACATTATTTAACCCTTTCGCGGACACATTGGCATAAACCTATGTTTCAATCGACCTACTGTAGGACACGTAGGAAACGTGGCGGTAATAACAGACGTTGTTTTCATATGATTAATATTGAATGTGGTTTTCTGTGTCCCAGAGGAAGCGTTACTATTTTCATTGTACCCTGTAACAAACATTTTAAATAATTGTGCGTCCGCAAAAGGGTTAAATTAACTAACCAAGATTTTGGGTGGAGGCCTTCATAGTATTTTGCAAGTGGTTTTGATTATGGTTCGAATAAAAAATTTGATTTGCTGGGGAAAATAATTATGGTTTAAGTCTTAATTACGCCGAGATCTAAGTGTTTACTTATATCTAACACAATTTATTTAAAATTTGTATTAATTATTACTTAATTATATTATATTTTAACAGGTTTTATTCGGTAAAAGTGAAATTTATTTGCTACTTATTAATAATTCTAAATATATGCTTTAATGTTTTACTTGGTTTCGTATTTATTTAGAAGAGTTGAAGTTCCTGAAATTATAATTTTGATTCTATTTAATCTTTATATTTAGATTTTAGCTGGATTTTCAGATGAGGGCATTAACGAGTATTATTATATTGTACTTCTTGTTTGGTGGTTTGAATTCAATTAATTTTATTTCATATTTGTCAGGAGAATTGAGTTGGATTAATACTAATTACATTTAACTGCTTAAATTTTATTATTTAATACTTAAATATTTACCATTTTTTATTAGTTCTCCTAATAGTAATAACGACCACCTTGCTAACCGTGTTACATTACAGTTCAACTAACAATTAACTAAGTATTGACTACTAAAGGTGTCTGAAACCAGGTCAATTTCCATAATTATTAATTCACCTTCCCTGTCCCTCCATCTGAGGTTGTGTATGGACTTCTAGGGATATCTTAATTGGCCAAGAAGGATTCTATTAATCTATTTGGTCAGAATACAAAATCCTATAAATTGTCCCCACCCCTCGATGGGAGGCCCTGATTAGTTTTCCTAACTGACATGGTCCTCAACAAATACACCAAAATTTCTTTAAACCGCCCATTTTTATCAGAGTAGAATTTTAAACACTGCGGTTATCTCATTTAATTTTTATAATTCATCCTAAGATATCTTACCTTTTCAAAATTTATAAACCGGCACCGCGGTAGAAATGAAGTAATAAACGCTTCGTTTCCCTTAAATATTATTATTATTTATTTTATAATTCTATTTTTTTTGTTTTTGTTTTTTTTTTTAAATTAATAAATTTTCATATTATTTAGGTAAGAAGCAATATATTAATTTAGTATTAATTTTCAGGAATTATACATATTGTTTGTAAAAAATATTTCTTTATAACATTAGTTGCTGATTGTGTAGTTTAGAGTTGTATTGTCTTTGTGTTACTAACTATATATCGTCTCTACCTAGGTGTAAACAATCGGGCCGATTCAATCCATCAGTTTTGTTTAGGAAATCGAAAAGTATTAATATAATATTCATTTTCAGGTAATTTCCAGATACATGTGAAATAATAACATTTTTTCTTAGGTTGCTGAATTAAAGAAGCAATTGTTGATGACCAATACCATCATTATCCATTTAACCTATTAAACCTTTATCCTTCCCCAAGTAGATTAGTTTTGTGCTGTCTTTGTGTTACTAACTATCGGCTATACCTAGGTGTCTGTAACCGGGCCGATTCTGTCCCACTTAACATACCTATCCAATCCTTCGGTTTTGTTATATGTAAAAAAGAGTGTACGGTGGGCCCGGCGTCACCCGGGAGCTCCTGTGTAAGACCTTGGTCGTACATTCAGAATCAATCAATCAATCAATCAATATGGAAGCTGGCCGATTGCGCGAATACCATATGGCTGGTACTGTCCGATTGGCCACAGTTGGTTTATACACAAAACATAAAGGATCATTTCCGACAAATCATATTTCTATGCGAATGGCACGATTTTCTCATATTCTTATATGAGACGATATGGAATTTGGCCATTTGTGCCGATACTACCATACGACTGTGTAATACATGCATACCACCCTGTATGGCATATACAATACTTTACATAAATTAGCATTTCCCAATAAGTTAAATTGCATTTACCAATAAATTAAATTAGCTTAAACTGCAATTAAATATTAATATTTCAATTAACAAAAAGGGATGACAAAAAAGGTAATTGTACGAGGTACAATGTACTGAAGAACGCTGACGGGTTTTTTTGTATAAATCGAGCGTTCACCAAAATTATAAATGAATAATTGAATATAGAATTAGAGTTGAAGCAGAGCAGGTGTGAAGAATAAAAAATGTAAACTAAAGTGTAAAATAAAGTAGAACTAAGTATGTTATAAATCCCGTGTCTTTTATTAATGAAGTGAATAAAAAACCAATAGAAACTTTACATGGCGACCGTGGCAGGACACGGGATCCTTTAAACAAGTGCTTGAGAGAGTTAAAATGAATAATTCAAAAATAAAAGTGAAAAGTTCAACAAACGTAAAATTTTTTTAAATGAATAATTCAGAAAATAAAGTGAAAAGTTCGACAAACTAAAAACGTAAAACGTGAGCAGTTCAACAAACGTAAAATTTTTTCAATTAATTATTTGAAAATTTGAAAAACGACCATCATAATGGGGAATGGTGCTGCAAAAGAGCCGGAAACAGTGGTCAAGGAAAACATTATTTTAGACAACAATAACAGCAGCAAGGATGAAGAAAAAGGATCAATCACACAGACGACGGAAATGATAGTCATCGCCGTCATCATTTATATAATTGGTGAGTTAGTAAAATATGTATATAATAAACACATCAATAATATAAAAAAGATAGCTAGAAATACGGCTGAAAGCGTATAAAATAATAGGAAGTAACTTAGCTTAAATAAATAAAATATATAAAAATATATTTAAAATACGTAATTTTTGGGTTAAGAAAAACAATAACAATTTATATTATTAAACAAATTTAGATTACCAACATTTAATTAGAAATGGTTTTAGATATTAAAAATATACGAAAGGGAAATTACAAAATAAGCAAAAATAAATATATTAAATATAACATTATCTATATGTGTATATACAAAGAACAAGGTCATTTGCAATCATATGTTTGATAGTAAAAAATAAAAATCATTTTAATATTTTTTTATATAAAACGATGTCATAAGTACAATGCTCTTGAAAAAAGAAATATATAAGTATATATATTTTGTAATGTGATATTACAACAATTACAAAAATTATTTTTTCTACTTCGTTATTCGATATGGTCGTTATAAATTATGGTCTTAGATAATATTGTTTAGTTAAATAAGTATAAAATATATAAAATAGCGGTAGCAAAATGAAATATTACAAATAATTAACTGAAAAATAATGAGATGGCAATCATCGCAATTGACTCACTCTCAAATTACAAATAAATCGAATTTTTTTAAAAAAAAATATAACAGATGAAAAAGTTAAAAGAGTTAATTAGTCAATTGAAATTGAGGAAAGAGAGTTTCTCCAAAAATCCCAATAGAAAATTTTCAAATAAATTTTTATTAAATACTGTAACGATATTAAAAGAATCGAATAAAGTATACATAAATATAGTAAAAGATTTGGTCATAGGAGACGAATCTGTAAAATTATTAATTGACACATATAAGAAATACTACAATTTAGTAGAAGATTTTGTGGGGAAACAGCAATTAAAAATATTAGAAGAAACTACTAACTCGGAGGACAATTCGGAAGACGAAACAGAGCAAATCATGGCTAGCTTTGACTTATATCAGTCAATGAAAATTGTCCCAGAATTCAAAGGCAAAAATAGCGAGTTAGAAAATTTCTTAAATATAGTAGAATTAGTTTCCGACTCGTTAAAAGACGACACGGAAAGAGAAAAATTACTAAAATTTATTTGGACGATTAAAATAAATACAATTGTGAAATTAAAAATAAACAACAACGGAATACCAAAATGTTTACAAGAATTAAAAAACTCTTTAGCCAACGGATGTCCGAATGAGGATACGGTGCAGACGTTGCATAGCCAGTTATCTCGTATTTCCCAAAATGGTTCAAATATCGATGTTTATATTTCAAAAATTGAGTCGATAATTTTAAAATTAAACAGATTAAATAAGGAAACAGTAGGTGGCGACGCCAATACTATTGAAAAAATGAATGATCAATTAGCTTTGAACATTTTTAAAGAAGGTTTAGATGAACCTCGGAAATCTTTTATAGTAGCTGCTAGGCCTACATCTCTTACAGAAGCAACTAAACTTGCAAAAGAAATGGAAGCCGCCAGCAAAACTTCCAATATAGCTTCATCAAATGTCAATTTCATAAACAAACAAAGACATTTTTTGGGCACAAACAGGAATAATAAACAAAAACATTATTACAGTTACAATAAAAAATGTATAGAAACTAAAAATAACAGTAACAATTCAAGATATTCGAATCGAAACCAACAAAATAGATTTTACGTACCAAATAAATACACTCCAAAATTTAACTATCAAAGTCAACACAGTCAAAAAAATAATGGTGCATATTCTAAAGGTTATTATAATAATCAAAAATTCCCAAATTATAATAACAATTACCAAAACCAGCGTTATCAAAATACACCTGGTACATATCGAACCGGTAAAACTTATTACATTAACAGTAACGAGTCAAAAAACGGGGTTACTTTCCCGCAGGGGAAAGACACAACTGTTCAAGGGTTGGAGCAAGATTTCCAGAACCTGAATATGTAACAGAATATAGTTTCAAATTGTATAATATATCTTCTAAATTAAACAATTATATTGAAGTATACACTTCACCAAATCTAAATACAAAACTGAATTTTCTGATTGATACAGGATCAGATATATCACTAATAAAATTAAACAAATGTGATAAGAACATAGAAATTAATACTAATCAACGTTGTAGGATAACAGGTATTACTGAGAATGAAAGCTATACATTAGGTACAACAAACACTAATTTTATATTAGACAATAATAATTTTAATCAAGAGCTACACATCGTGGCGAATGATTTTTCAATTCCAACTGATGGAATATTGGGTAGAAACTTTTTAAATAAATATTGTTTCAAGATAGATTATGAAAACTATATATTATCGACAAAACTAAATGAAAATTACATCGAAGTACCACTTATAGTTCATGAAACTGAACATAATGATATTTTTATTCCCGCTAGATCTGAGATTATTTGTGCAATAAATATTGCTAGGGAATCAGAACTAATTATAGAAAAACAAGAACTGCAACCAGGTATATTCATTGGTAGTAGCGTAATACCAAGTAAGGGTATAGCACACGCTAGATTTTTAAATAGTACTGAAAAAGATGTAGTGATAAAGAATTTTAAACCAAAAACTTCAGAGTTGCACAAAAATACATGCAATATCTCTTCTCAAAAAAACCAAGTTAACAGAATAAAAAACTTAGAAAAAACTTTAAAAATAGATGGATTGGATACAGAGGCCAACAATGGAATATTAAATATATGTAAACAATATAACGATATATTTTTATTAGAAGGAGATATTTTGTCAGTAAACAATTTTTATAGACAAAGTATTATAACTACGGAACATACTCCTGTTTACACCAAAAATTATAGGCAACCATATAATCAAAAGGTTGAAATAAATTCGCAAATATCAAAGTTATTAGAGGATAAAATCATAGAACCGTCTGTTAGTCCTTATAATTCACCTATCTTATTGGTACCCAAAAAGGACCAGGACAACTCAAAACAATGGAGACTAGTGGTTGACTTCCGAAGGCTTAACAATGTTGTAATAAATGATAAATTTCCACTTACTCGATTGGAGGATATCTTAGACCAATTAGGGAGAGCGAAATATTTTTCTACGCTCGACTTATCCAATTCTTTTCATCAAATTGAACTGGATGAAGAATCAAGACCACTTACTGCTTTTTCGAGCGACCAGGGTCATTATCAATTCAAAAGACTTCCTTTCGGATTAAAAATTTCTTCTAATTCTTTTCAAAGAATGTTGTCAATTGCCCTTTCCGGACTAAAAAGTCAAGCATTTCTATATGTAGACGATATTATAGTACATGGTTGTTCAATTAACCATCACAATAAAAACTTAGTATCAACTTTTGAATGTTTAAGAAAATACAATCTTAAACTAAACCCTAGGAAATGTAATTTTCTAAAAAATGAAGTTGTATATTTAGGACATTTAATAACAGATAAAGGTATCAAAACAGATCCTTCTAAATTTGACAAAATCAAAAATTATCCCATTCCAAAAAATGCAGATGAAGTGCATCGTTTCACAGCTTTATGTAATTACTATCGTAAATTTGTACCTAATTTTGCAAAAATTGCAAAACCTCTATATTCGCTTCAAAAGAAAAAAGTTCCGTTTAATTGGTCAATAGAATGCGAAATTGCATTCAAAGATTTGAAGCAACGATTGATAAATGATCCAGTGTTACAGTATCCAAATTGGGATAAAGAATTTATATTAACGACCGATGCGAGTAATTATGCATACGGCGCAGTGTTGTCGCAAGGTGAGATTGGGAAAGATCTTCCAATTGCCTATGCAAGTAAAAATCTTGACAAGAGTGAGATAAACAAAGATATTTTACAAAAAGAGCTTCTCGCAATTCATTGGGCGATCAATTACTTTAGGCCTTACCTGTACGGTAGAAAGTTTAAGGTCATAACTGACCACAGGCCACTGGTAAGTTTATTTACAGACAACAAACCAAACTCAAAAATGACAAGGGTGCGTCAAAGTTTATGTGAATATGAGTATGAAATTGTATATCGGAAAGGTACACTGAATGTGGTAGCGGACGCGTTATCACGTATAAAGTGGGATTCTGACATGCTCAAGGCATTAATACCAAAAGACGCTGATGTTAAAGTCATAACTAGGTCAATGACAAAGAAAGCTCAAAATAATAATGAAAATATACATATAGATAAAAATGAAATAAAAGAATTGAAGCCTGATCAACTTCATATTTGGGAAAGTACATCATACAATGATGTGAAACATAAAAAAAAATTTAAATTTGTAATAAATAACGGTTTAATGAAGGTGCGAAATGAGAATAATGAAATAATAATTACACTTAACGAAACTCTACCAGAATTAGATTTGGTATTTGAGATGTTAATAGGTGCGATGAAAAGAAACCGAATAAAGGAATTATCCATGGATATAAATGATAATATTTTCAAATATATAACGCGCGAAAAATTTAAAAAATTATATCAGAATGTATGCGAAAATCTAGATAAACGCAAAGATAAATTAAAAATAATAATGTATGAAGCACCGAAAATTTTGGAAAATGAAGATGAAATAAATAAAATAATTAAATTATATCATGACAGTCCCATAGGAGGTCATGTTGGTACCCGCAGATTAATTAAAAAATTAAAACAAAAATATATATTTAAAAACATGAACAAAATTGTAACTAAATACGTAAGAAAGTGTGACATGTGTGCTAGGACTAAAATTAATAGACACAATAAAGAATTATTAGTAATTACAGATACTCCTGATAAAAGTTTTGAAGTAGTGGCAATCGATACAGTAGGTCCTCTCTTACCATCTAATAGTTTTAGGTATATATTGACTATTCAATGTGAACTAACAAAATATGTGGTAACAGTACCAATGAGGGATAAATCTGCAATCACTATCGCGAAAGCTTTAGTTGAACATTGTATTTTAGTATTTGGAAATTTTAAGAGCATAAAAACAGATTTAGGAACCGAATTCGTAAATGAAATATTCAATAATTTATGTAAGACATTGCAAATTGAGCATAGGACATCTACAGCTTATCATCATCAAACTTTAGGAACCATCGAAAGAAACCATCGTGTACTAAATGAGTATTTATTATGTTTTGCCAATAGTAATAATTGGGATGAATGGTTGAAATATTATGCATTCTGTTACAATACAACACCGCATACAGATACCAATTATACTCCTTTTGAATTAGTTTTTGGAAAAATTGCAAATTTACCAAACGATATCACAACGGTTACAAATAAGCTATATAATTATGAAGATTATGTAAAAGAATTTAAATATAGATTAGGAATAGCGAATCAAAAAGCACACGAAATGTTAAAAATAGCAAAAATGAAAAGACAAGAAATGTCAAAGAATAATTGTACCAATAACGAATTTAAAGTAGGGCAATGGGTATTAATACGAAACACAGATAGAAGAAAGTATGAGAACCCATATAATGGTCCATATAAAATAATTGAAATAAACAATGTTAATATAATGATAGAAATAAATAAAAAAAACAAATGGATACATAAGGATAGAATAAAATCCTATGATTGTAATACTTAAAATTTTAGAATATTATAAAAAATTTATAATAAGACACAAAAGTTAGTATTATATAATTATTAATTAAGTAGTAATTTTATAATGATTGTAATAGATAATAAGTATGTTATAAAAAAAAAAAAAAAAAAAACAAAAAAAAAAAAAAAAAAAAAAAATATATATATATATATATAGAATATACATATATTTTTTTTTTCCTTAAAGGCCGGGGGTGTAATACATGCATACCACCCTGTATGGCATATACAATACTTTACATAAATTAGCATTTCCCAATAAGTTAAATTGCATTTACCAATAAATTAAATTAGCTTAAACTGCAATTAAATATTAATATTTCAATTAACAAAAAGGGATGACAAAAAAGGTAATTGTACGAGGTACAATGTACTGAAGAACGCTGACGGGTTTTTTTGTATAAATCGAGCGTTCACCAAAATTATAAATGAATAATTGAATATAGAATTAGAGTTGAAGCAGAGCAGGTGTGAAGAATAAAAAATGTAAACTAAAGTGTAAAATAAAGTAGAACTAAGTATGTTATAAATCCCGTGTCTTTTATTAATGAAGTGAATAAAAAACCAATAGAAACTTTACAACTGGTACTACCCTCTTAGTAATTGTTAACCCGTTTTACCAACTCAAAACAGTATCAGTCACTATCTTTAATCAAAACAAACAATGATTACCTATAAATTATTTTACTTAGAAAAACTATTTTTTAATCGGAAGTTAATTTTTTTTCTAATTTATTTTTTACCATTTACGTTTTATAGATTCTGGGGAGGGCCAATCATTGTTTCACCCATTTGGACGAAGTTCCAAATTACCAAGATCACAGGAATTTACAACTAAATTGAAAGAAGAATTCACGATTTTAAAGAAAGAGAATGAAGAACTCAAAAAAGCAGTTAAAACACGTGCAGAACTTGGGACGACACCCAGCCCTACAATCGATGATGACATTAATCAATTCCAAACGGATGAAGAAGAATTAGAAAGAGAAACAAATTGGATGTTGAAACGGAGCAAAAGACCAAGTAAGAAAAGGAAAGCTCAATACTCACCAGAAATGGCAGAAACTTTACCATCAACTTCAAAAGAGGTTACTAGAAAACAGTTAATCATCAAGAAACAACTAGCTCTAGAACAATAACAAGCAGCTAAACCAAAAGAGGAATCACCTCCACCAATAAATGTCGCTGAGTCCTCACCAGAAGAAGAAAAGTCACTGGAAAGGCAACCAGCTCAACAAAATGAATGCGGAAAAATATCAGTGGTACACGTACGAAAATAAAAACGATCGTCTCATCGAGGTTATGGCAAGAGGGCATCCAACCTGTGAAATCAATTCAATAATAGAGGGTCTAGAAAATAAAGGATTTAAAATCCTTGATGCCGTGAACATTATTAAAAAAAGAGAAACGTAGCGGGGAGAACCGACTGGAACTCGTTTCAAAAAGAGGGCTTCCCCTGTTCATGCTAACGTTTGATAAATCCCAGCAAATAGAAAAAACTTACAATATAACTGGCATACTCAACATGCGAGTAAAGATTGAAGTTGTTAAAAGAGGCAGTATAAGAATAGTACAATGTAAAAAATGCCAAGGCTATAACTATACGCAACGATATTGCGCGCGCGATCCAAAATGTGTGAAATGTGCTGAAAAGCACCCAACACAAACTTGCAAACTATCTAAAGAAGAACTAGCAAAATGTATAAATTGATATGGGCAGCATCCAGCCAGCTACCGAGGATGTGAGGTTGGCAAGCAGCTACAGAAAATGAGGGACCAGGCACGCAAACCCCCTCTAAGTCATCCAAACAAAATTCGAGCAAGAAATGAAGCGTCTGTGCGTAAGGAGAATTACACATATGCTCAGGTCGCTTCAAATTCGAAAGAAAATGAGACGAACGGTATCGAAAATTTCAAAAACGCTGTCCAAGCAATTTTAAAAAGCCTTGAGGAACAGAATAAACTAAATAAGTTAATTCAATTAAGTTGGATCAACTTAGTCTGTTGGAAATACCAAGCTCCAAAATAGTTAAACATAAATAACGTATGCAATACATAGTTCAATTCATAATTAAACTACTCATTAAGAATAGCCATGTGGAATGCAAACGGATTAACACAACACCTAAAAGAATTAGAACTATTTTTAAATACCGAGAAAATTGATATATGCTTAATATCAGAAACACATTTTACCAGCAGCTCCTATGTGTCAATCGGGAGATATACTTGTTACCATACCACACATCCTGCAGAACAAGCAACAGGAGAATCAGCTAATTTATTAGGGATAATATTAAACATCATGAAGAATTAAAAATAGAAAAAGAATGCATGCAAGTAACCACCGTGACGGTTAAATTTGGTTATCACAACACCTGTAATATATCTGCGATATATTGCCCCCACGGTATAACCTAAAGAAAGAAGACTACATTAACTTGCTCCAGAAATTAGGAAATAACTTCATTATTGGAGGTGACTTTAATGCAAACAATATCTTCTGGGGTTCAACATTAACCTCTACAAAAGGCAAAGAATCACTTGCAGCAGGCCATTACTCAAACTGTGAATTTTACTCAGGGGGGAAACCAACGTACTGGCCAACTGATCCATAACAAAGTCCCAGACCTTATAGATTTCTACAACACTAAAGGCATATCGGAACGCTACATCTTCTTAGAAAATGATGAAAGTCTAATGTCAGATCATTCTCCTGTTATTATGACGGTTAGTGAAAATGTATAGTAGAAAAACAAATTCACCACAGCTCACAAACAACAAAACAAATTGAGAATTGTTTAAGCAGATGGTAGAAGAAAAAATAGAACTTCAAGTGCCAATCAAAAGTAAAATAAAATAGAAATGTCCGAGAAAATTTTGCTAATTTCTTTACGAATTGTTTAGCAAAATTTTTAGTAAAAATTTCTCAAATCAGATGGAAAAACAACGAGAAGTATTGACTAAGCCACATTTTTCTTTATATGTATTAGTTAATTAACCCTGTATAAAACAAAACACACGGAACGAATTAACTATAAAGTAAAAACGTATTTAACCAAAATTTTAGACAACAGCGTTATAAATATTGTTGTAGTTTGTCTTACTATAATCATTCTAACGGTATTAGTAAACTAAAATCATATCCTGAGTCACAATCACTATGGGAAACGATAAAATAATAAAAATAATAAAATATAACTAACGAAAAAAGAAGTGTATTTCTCAAGATGAACTAAAATGTGCAATTGCAACTCTCGGTAAAAGTGTTAATGTGGCAAATCTAACAGAAGAACTGTTTGGATCTCTTGCTCAAATGCTAAATTTAAAAAAGGATAAACGTAATTGTAAACGAATAGCGTATGTCCTCCGTCAAGTAAATTTGCAATCAAGCAACATATAAGGCAATAATTACCAACCAACGGAGAATGATTTTTCATGAAACGGTTGAACAATTTAGTAATGAACGCGAAATTTCTACAAATAACGAAAGTGATTTGTCAACCGATCATGTCGCGATTCTCGATATATCATTCGAATTCAGAGACCCAAGTTGTGCGCACATCGATAATGAAGATGAACTTTCAATCCCAATACAGATTGAATGTCCCCCCATTAGGCAAGAAATACCAGAGAACACCGATTTGTCTAAGATAGGATATACTCATAGAAAAAACGAAATAGAGGTTAGAAAACGGAACGAATGGATTTTCCGAAAAAAATTCGCCTATAACCATTGGAAATCCATGGACCTTAGAAAATATACGGAATACCGTAAGAACCAGCCTTGTATCAGCCGGGAATTCCTGCTTGATTATATTTGGGAGCATTAACAAAAATCAAAGTAATTTAACAATTTTTGGAAAATGTAAGTATAAATTACATTTACAAAAGTATAAATTTGTAATTCTGCCGGACCACACCATGCATTATTTTACGATTGGTGATGATTTAATAGACCATGTTAATTTCAAATTGTATTTGCAACTGAGGGGTTCAGAACGAGATAAAATGCAATCAGTTTTACTAAATAAACGTGCTAGTTACGTTAATTTCCAGCAGTATAAGACGGTAAATGAAAATCTATTTAGTGCGGGTAATACACAATGTATTGTCACAAAAAATGTGTTGAGAAAAGCGCGATCCGAGCGCAAGTTGCTATCAGATATTGTAAAGGGATGTGAAGTAATGGACGGTATTCGCCGAATCAGTTTTATCGATGAAGTTGCAAGTTACATTTATTTTGTAGGCGATCCATTGTTTATAATTTTAAAAAATCAGGACTCGTTTGAATTTTTAAATCATGATATTGTGGTTATGCATGTAGATGCTACCGGAGGTCTTGTACGAAATCCAAAATGTTGCACAAGTCACGACTTTCCACATATATATTACTACGTATGTGTAATCAAGTATGGATCTGCAACAATTCCCATCTTGGAACTAATTAGTTCCAAACATGACGTAGAAGCAATTAGCATGTTTATATGTGTATTACAGAACAGCATTTTGAAATATAAAAAGAAGATTAATGTTCCGAAAATCTTTGTTAGCGACTGGTCATGGGTACTTTTAAAATCCATTTTGTTTCAAATAAATGGAATGACTTTAAAACAATATTTAAGTTTTACTTACGACGTATTAGCAGATGGACAATTAAAAAATAACGAGTACTCTGGTATATTCATATGCTGCGCCCATTTTGCCGTAATATTAATAAATCAAATAAAAAAGCGCGTTATTAATTGTTCGCCAAAATTACGAACGTTCATAATATTAAATTTTTTTATGATGATTGATAGCGATTCAATTGAAGATATAGATACGATTTTCGCAAGGTTTGTTTTAATATGTTCCAGCAAATATAAAACGGAAATGTTCAATGAAACATATACAAATTACCTCCAGTTTATGGACAAATTTGTGCCTGACCTTGATTTCGATATTTAAAATGATTTCGAACCGAAACATGAAGAAAAAGAAGCCAATGTTTTATTTGAAGAATCCGAGGGCAGCATTTACGAAACGTTACAGTTCTACAAACGGTATTTAAACATATTCAACTCTGTCTCGGAAAATGTGTTACTTGTCGACCAGGCTCCTGAAGACAAAAACCAATGATACTGTTTTGAATTTCTAGAATTTGCAACAAAAAAATATATGTCATTTTTACCACTACAGGCCACAGTATTCTTAAAAAAATTTAGGTATGAGCGAAGAGTATCTAACGCGTTAGTAGAAAGCTACATATTTTAATTTATTAAAAAATAGATTATTGTCCCAAAGACATTTAAAGCTAGGCCGATTTCTGGATGAAATGAAAGAAATAAATGATTTAAACATTAAAAGTAGTAAACTAATGTTCATTACATAACACCTACTAGTCGTCGCAAATTATCAGAAACTAACCCTAACAGTCCTGATAACAAAGAAGTTTGGCGCAAAAAAAAGAACTCAAAAAAATGTGCCAAGTACTCGGGGAAGAACGCTCTGAAAATGTTTGTAAAGTCGAACACCCAACCACAAAATACAAGGGCAAATTTACTCGTATATAAAAGCTTCTTATGAAAACCTAGGATTTGATTTAAAAATTTTCAAATTTCGCTTTCATCAACGTTGGGAAACAGCAATAACGAATACTTGTTATAGTTCGTTATCGAACAGGGAGTTCTTGACCTCAGAAGTGGTTTATGCTTCAATAAGCTTAAAATTAACAAATAATGGATCCTTACCAAATGAATAAAATAGGAGACTGTAAATTGAAGTATTCAGCCCACGACGAAAGCAAACAGCCCGAACTAGAACTTTGCCGCGACAAACGTATATTAATTTTGCCGAGCTGTAAGAATAGCCGTTGGAAAGTTTGTATCATTGATTTTGATAAAAAAAACTATATTAACCTTCGACCCATTAAATCCTCTTAAAGGATCCTCTAAATTAAAGACTCTTTGTCCAAAAAGATTTATTAGATATTGGTCAGCGATTTGCTTTTGAACTAGATAAATTTTATCAACGGCAAAAAATAAATTTTCAATCGGCACATTGTGGTTTTCTACCACAACAAAAAAAACGGATTTAACTGTGGCGTATTAATAATATACGCTGTTGATTCTGCAGATGAATTTACATATAATGCAGCTCTTAACGATTATACGGAACAAACAAAAGATTTACTCGTTCATAATACACTTTCGTTGTCTGAACATTGTCTCATATGTTAAGAAAATTTTGAAAATGAGGAATTTGGTTTCGAATGTGCCTCCTGTCATCGATAAGTTCATAGATCGTGTAAGACGCACCTTCAAGTTTACGGTGACCTTTGTATGTTTTGTTCAACATAATTTTTACACTATTATTAAAATTTAGTTTTATTAAGAATTAAGCAATTAGTTTTATTTTGAATTCAACTTTAAGTTTTGAAATATTTAAAAAAAATAAAAAAAAAAAATAGAAAAGTAAAAAAAAAACCAAAAAAAAAAAGAAAAACCCTTCACGATGACAGCCTTGACGTGGCGAAGTGGCTTGATGATATCTTCAAGTGGCTTGACAGAGCTCCCATGAATATCTTGGAATGGGAACCTAAGTCTAAAGATATCAACTAATGTGATCAAGCATATCTGTTTTAAATTACAATTACAATGTGTTCAGTCTCGGTTCAAACCATATTTCTAATCCGAGAAAATTCCTAGGCTCACTCTTGCATTACAGTATTTATTTTGGCAATGTGTACTTAATAATTTATAGAAATATGTGAATTCCACAAAAAATTTCATATAAAATTATTAATGATAAATTATAATACAAAACCAGGCCTATATAAAAACTTGACGAATTAAAACGAAAGAGAGCTTCGATCTATTGCACTGTGCCATATAATATCCAGAATACTCCCTAAAATATTTCAATTTACGGTCATGGTAAATGAACGGGCCAAAATGATACACCAAAATGATGATAAGCGATTCGCGAGGCATGCGGTGTATTGTTCCAAATTGGACTATTTTAATCTGACATAGATAATGAGACTTATCATCACCATCGACGTCAAGCAACTGTTGCTTGAGTTTGCACAACTTTGGGTAAACTGATCATTCATTAATCTAATAAAGTAATATGAAATTTTAACCTCAACTGAATGATCGAAAATCTGACCGCCCAATTTTACTTCTATCAACACTAGCGAAATTGTTTGAGAGACTGTTGCTCAAAAACTTGAAAAGAACCATAGAACAAAGAAACCTTATCCCAGAATATCAGTTTGGTTTCAGAGAGAAACACGCAACTATTGAGCAGGTTCATAGGCTTACAGATGTCATTGAGAATACATTAAAGAGGAAAAAGATTTGTTCTAGTATCTTCTTAGATGTGGCGCAGGCCTTCGATAAGGTGTGGCAGAGATGTTTACTCTTCAAACTACATAGAGATTTACCAAAACAATATTTTAAAATCATACATAGAGAATCGCCCCTTGCGGGTGAAATATGAAGATGAATATTCCGAGCTAAAAAAGATTTTGGCAGGAGTCCCGCAGGGTAGTGTTTTGGGACCTATTATTTACCTGTTCCACACCAGAGATTTACCTCAATTAAATGATGTTACCGTTGCAACATTTGCTGATGACACTGCAGTTCTCTCAGTAGGAGACACTATCGAGGAATCGACAACGAAACTTAAAGAAGCATGTGACAAAACCATAAAATGGACAAAAATGTGGCGTATCGGGCTCAATGAATCGAAATCAACGCATGTGGATTTCAACAATCTTAAAATCAGTTATAAATCATTAATAAAAATTAATGGTCAGCAGATTCCTAAGGGGGACCTAAATATCCCGACGGTTCAAGAAGAAATAAAAAAATTTGCAGTAATTCATGGGCAACTTATCTATCAACACGTAAATGAAGAGCATCGTGGTATGTTGGACACTTCACATACAGGAAGATGATTGCAGAGAACAAAACCAATTGATTTAATAGATTAAGGACACCAGAGCAAAGACTACTTCAGTAAATAACCTATAAATGGAGCTAGCCAATGGGCCTCTTCTCATTCACAAGTGACAAAGTGAAATTAAAAAAGAAAAATTACTAGATGAATTGTATTCAGTTGTAATAATTTAAATAAAATTAAAAAAAATAATAATTTACGTTTTATCATATACGTAGAATACAAAAACAACAATTAAATGAAAAAATCTGGGATGAATATTTTGTTGTTGAGCAAAAATTACAACACAATTTCCGTCTTATACATACAGGGCTATCTTCACAATTGTTTTCTTAATAATAACTGATTATGACGCTGATTAATTACTAATTGTGAATCTTGCTTAAAACTAACATTTTCTTCTTATATACTAAAATTTCTTATATACAATGAAAATGTTATACAATCCTCACGAAAAACAAATGTACATTTTCCTAGGTTGCAAGGTTGCATTTTCATATTTTCAACTCAATTGTGTTTAGTTTGGTAATACGAGTGTTTTATGACAAACAAACAAATGTGGTGGTATCATTTGTAGTACATTGATATCTGACTGATGCAATGATGTTGGTTGCTCCCTCATGGAAAATGTCTGATTTCTTTTTTTAAAGTAACGAGCTTAGATGGAGTTTTATGCTACAGTTATAAAATTAATTAAACACTGGTAGAAAGATTTTCATTATTAGTTTCCAAATATTTTATGTTTACATGTTTTGTAATTTGGTTATTGCAATTCGAACGTAAATAACCAACATGTTTACGTAAATACGTTTTAAGAGCAGTGCCTATGCCTTCCGGCCTCGTTGTCGTTATACAATCGAATTTTATTTGTTTATTTTCATAGATGTTCTAGGATTAGAAAATTGATCCTAGAGGCAATTTTTAGAATTATTTGCAATATAGAGATAATAAAGTTAAAAATCCAATCTGTTATGCGGGATGAAATTTGCATTCTACAAAGTTAGTGAAAAACAACATTTCATGTTTGCTGTAATACAATTTTATTTTCTCAGATTTTTATCATATTTTCCTGTTTTTAATTTACAATATTGCCCTATTTTAATGGCTAGGTGTAGGTCGTCTCAATATACTGTAATTTAATTCTGCTACGGATAAATGGTACTTGTTTTCTGAAAAAGTCTGAATTGATTTGCCTTAGATATGGGGATGGTTCTCCAAATCAAAACTTGAATTGTCCTACATTTTAATTATTTTAATTCGTTTTTAAATTACAAATGAATGCCATACTTTGAAATCATATAGCTTGATTTATGACGTTATTCTGTCGAGCTCATCGTAAAGTATGAAGTATAAAAAGACATATATCGTATAAAACATCACTCGCATATATGAAGTTGAAATAAAAAATCGTTGTTCTTGAATGATATGTTTATATTGTTGTAGCAGTACAGAGTAAATAAAAAAACATTGTAAATTTAATATAGAATTTATTTAAAGGATGTCATGTGCGGTGACATTTTTATTGTTTTAATTAACAAAAAAAAAAAAATGTTAAATTATGCTTTCAAACCTCGCTGAAAAGTATACATAAAGCATAATATGATTATGACATAGGATATATACTATCGTGCGAGCTTGCATTAAAAAAATTGATGAAGGTTTCTGAAACCAATTTTTTGTGTTATCAAATATGAGAAGGTTTAAAAAAATGTTCAACCCAATTAATGGTCAACGCACACATTTTATAGTTCAAAATAAATAAAATTTTAAATTAACAATTATAAACGATATTAATTTTTATTATTCATCGTGACGTGCAGCTGTTTTATAACAGATTTAACGTGAATATATTCAAAACAGTGTCTAATTTAATAAAATGCAAACTTAAGTTTTATTTTACTTTTAATACAATTTGGACTTAAGGAAAATTGAATTGGAGGTTGCTGAAAACCGTAAGTTAATCAACGCATTGACAACCAAACTTGCCGATGATAATTCCAATTTATTGTAGGGTCGGGCCTTCCATCAACTCAATCAAAAGTGTCTCAGTGCCTGTCAAAAAGTACTTATATATCAGTCGTATCAACCCATCCGTCTCAACCAATCAGTTATAACCCAAAGACCGCGTTTTGGACAGCTCACTAACGTTCGTTTCATTTAAAAGTGGTTTGAAGGAGGCTGATTTTGACCTGCTTAATAATTCTGATGTTTGGCCTACTGGTGCTATAATCCGCCCATTTACAAATTATTCACGCACATCAAAAAACCAGACTCTGGTTACGTTTCAACAGCCAAAGTAACTACTGTGTTAACCAATCAATTTAATTTATCTAATACCATCAACGCATTCACTTCTATCTATTACCACAATGCCTCCAGTATCCGAGGTAAAACTAGGGATTTCCGCTTAGGCATACTTGACAATGATTTTGATATTATAATAATCAACGAAGACCTGGCTTACGATCAATATGTTATCTGAAGAGTATTTTCCATCTGACTATGTCGTTCATAGAAAGGACAGATATGATTTTGATACCTGTTGTAGAGGCGGTGGTGTTTTAATTGCTGTAAGGAATTTAGCCTCCAATGAAGTGATTGCCTGCCATCCTTGCCTTGACGTCATTGCTATTCGCATCAGACTAGCTTACAATTCCTCGATTGTTGTCGTTGCCGTTTACATTCCTTACGGATCTGACCGGAATGTCTACAACACGTTTATCAACGACATCGACTCGCCGTTATACATTCAGTTCGTCCTTGTGATCAGATTTTCATTGTGAGCTACTTTAACTTACCTGGTATATCTTGGAACGATGTTGACGGTGTGTTCTCTCCATCCTCAACTGATGAGAAAGCATTGACGAAGCATCGATTGCTTCACTTCCATATCAACAACGCAGCTTAACCGTTTTAGCAACAGTCGAGGCAAATTCCTGGACCTGCTGTTTGCCAACGATGTCTTGCATGCCGACGTTGCTCCGTGCTTGGACTTCACTGAACGTGAGAGCATTTATCACACACTACTTAATCATTTTTCTACTGATTTTCACTTTAATTTTAGAATGGCCGAGTATGCATCTTTGAATTAATTTCTCAGCACTGCCGATTGGGATTTTTTACAGCGCGGTGCGGATTTGAATGAAAAGGTGAACAGATTCAATGTGTTCACGGGAGTGGTATCGAGAGACATGTTCCGCGGGTTATCAATAATAAATCCGGCTTTCGTGAGCCATGGTATAATACCGGGTTGATTATGCTCGAGAAACGACGCAACAAGTTTCATTCCCTGTACAGGCTTTATGGCGCAGATTACTATCTCGATTTTGTCAATGCTCGTAAGGAATTTAAGACTCTCAATTGGTTTCTTTACAATAATTACGTAGTGCAAATCGAGCAAGTTTTGACATCCAATCCCAAAAAATTTTGGAACTTCATTAACATTAAGAAAAAAGTATCTGGTTGTCCGTCGAATATGTCTGATATTTCCAATTTGTTTGCCAAATTCTTTGCATCGGTCTACAAGCCGATTCGATCGATAGACACCAGGTCTCTTACTACTTCCACCTCCATTGTATTTCATTTAAAATTTACCGAACAAGAGGTTCAGGATCAACTGTTCCTTCTCAACGTTAGTAAAGGAGCCATGGGCGTACGCAGGGGGGGGGTTACTGGGGGTGGCAATACAACGAATGAAGATAGGCTAAATGGATTAGCGTTACTTAATATTCATTGCATAATGTCGCGGTTTCTGTTGATGCAGTTCTAGATGAACTAGCAAAAAGTTCACGTAAATTATAAATTCGCTTGTAGTAGGTAATTATGAAAAGAAAAAATCTTTGAACTTCAGTCTTAACTTCTATCGCTCTTTAATTGTTTCAGAAAATTGTCTTTTGCTGAATCTGCCATTTTTATTCTATTTTATAAGAAAAATATATAATTTTTAATATTTGTATTAATTTTTCTTGTACATACATCATATTATAATTTTTTATTAACTTTTCTTGATGAAAATTGTATTAATTTTTGTTATATAATTATTAATATATTAATTTTTGTTTAATAGTTAAGTTCTTTCTTGTATAGTTTATGTATTTATAGTGAAATAAAATAAAATATAATATTCAGTGAATAACTTTAATATTCGGTTTTTCTATAATCTTCAGGTTTCAAATGCTTTTTGGCATTAAAATAGCAAAGATGTTAATTTTTCTTTTTCAATAATTATAATTTTATTAATTTTCAATAAACTTATATTTTTATATTAAATAAAATTACCGTAACATTATTAATAACATTAGAACAAAATATACTACTAATTCATCGTTACTTTAATATTCGGTCAAAATCAAAAAATCGGTTATTAAAGTAAAAAAAATTAAATTAATATCTTGTGGGATATCCTTTCTGCTTCAAAACGTGATGTAAGTGTTTTGGCATGTTCTCAAAAAAAATTTACAATAATCTTGGCTGATTTTTTAGACCACTCCTGTTCCAGTCTCTTTTTTAAATCAGCTACTGAAATAATCGAGGTCTTTCGAATTTGTCGGTCTAGAGAGTCCCATATATTTTCGATGGGATTCAAGTCAGGTGATTGGGGAGGGATTTCTATCACTTTTGGACAATTATATAATAGCCATTCTCGAACCAGATAGGACTTATGTTTAGGATGATTGTCCTGGTAAAATTTAAAAGTGGACCATATTCATAGATTTTTAGCGCTTTAAATTTTAAATTTTTTCTTAGAATGTCTAAATTCATTTCTTTGGCTGCGGGCCAATAGTCGGGTAAAAGTCAATTTTAAGTAAATTTTTCGGTAAATTCATTTATTTTTCAAAAATTCTATGGCAAACTGATCGAAAAATCTGTTCTAAATCCGATTTTTACCTTAGTAAACGATTTACCCGACTATTTTCCCACAGCCTTTATTGATGTTTCAATTTATAAAATCTAATTCCCCAACCCCATTAGCTGATATACATCCTCAATACATGATACTCCGCATATCCCCTACTACATGTCCACCACCATATTTTAAGGTTGGAGTAATATTAAATGGTTTGAGCTCCTCATTACACCTGCGCCACACCATATTCCGTCCATCTGATCCAAATAGGTTATATTTGCTCCTATTAACAAATATTACGTCGTTCCAGAAACTGAAATCTTTCCCAATATATTCCTTGACTAAATGGATTCGAGTTTTTTTCTGATTCGTTGATTTAAAAATGGTTTTGTTCTGGCTACGCGGCCGTTATAACCTTGCGGTTTAAATGTTCTGCAGATGGTTTGTGGTGTACTGCTGTTCCCAGTTCTTTCAGCACCTCCCATGCAATTTTCGGCACACTTAAATGCGGATTTTTTTTTTAATTTTTGATATCCAACGTTCATTACTTTCTGTTAATTTTTTTGGTTGGCCTTTTTGCTATTTCAAAATAATTCTCCCTTCATTTTTATATCGCCGAACGATATCGCTAACTGTACTTTTTGGTATATTCAGCCATTCTGCAATTTCCGCATACGTATGACCTTTAGCATAATGGCAAACTATTAACTTTCGTTGCGCCAATGTTGAATATTTTCCTTAAGGCCCATAAAAATTTTATTTTACAATATCACGGCAAACATAGGAGAACTAAATAATAATTAACAAAATCCTTCAAAATATCGAAGTACCGTTATTTCACAAATAAATGCATGCACAATGGAAAAAACCGAATATTAAAGTAACTTTAAAATAGTAGTCTATTTTGTTTTATTTTTTTTATTACAATCCTTATTTATTTATTTCATACGAAACTATTTAAATTTTATTGAAAAATAATAAATTTTAATTTTTGAAAAAGAAAAATTAACATTTTTGCTATTTTAATACCAAAAGGCCTGAAGATTATAGAAGCCTGAAGATTATAAAAAAACCGAATATTAAAGTTACTCACTGTATATTAGCTAGTTCTATTACATGAAAAAAAAAATTATATAAAATATGATTTCTGCAACCCCCCCGATGGTTTCATGCTGCGTACGCGCCTGAAAGGAGCAGGTTACGACGGTCTTCCACCGATCCTATTCAAACGTTGTGCTGTAAGTCTGATCCCTGCAGTTACATTCTTGTTTAACGAGAGCCTTCGTTGTGGTTTTTTTCCAGGATCCTTCTAAAATCTCATGTATTCATCCAATTTTCAATGCGGGTAATAGAAGTGAGGTTAGTAATTATCATGAGATCGCCATCCTCTCTGTCTTTCCAAGTCCATGGTTCACAGAGTATTGCACTTCCATACCAAGAGACTTATTTCTCCTTTTCAGCATGGATTTTACTCCGGTAGTTCTACCGTGTCTAACTTGTCCTCTTTTTGTGGTCATTTATTTGACAGTCTTAATTCCAAGCAGCAGCTTGACGTTGTCTATACCGACTTCGCAAATGCTTTCGATGTTATTGATTACTCTATTCTTATTAGCAAGTTTGAGAGTCTCGATTGCCATTTCATTTCCATCGACTGGTTGCGTTCTTACCTTTCAGATCGCTGGCAATCCGTTAGGATTAAGGATTCTTTCTCCCCATTATTTCGGGCGCCATCCGGTGTGCCCCAGGGTAGTCATATTGGCCCACTTTTATTTTCATTATTCATTGACGACGTTGTACAATGTTTTAAGTTTGCCAACGGCCTCCTGCCAACGGATGACATAAAGATTTTCGCCCGGGTCTCTAGCATGTTAGACTGTAGATTGTTACAAGATGACTTAAACCGCTTCTGCAGTTGGTCTGTTGATACTCCCTTTAAATGTGCAAAAATGCAAAACTCTTTGAATCTGACGCCACATTTACCAGACATGTTAACGCCATTATTTCAAAGTCGTACATTATGCTTGGTTTCATTAAACGAAACTTCAAGGACTTTAGTGGCCCTTGAAAACTTTGACATCATTATACGTATGCTTTGTTCACTCTATTTTGGAGTATGCATCTCCTGTTTTTTCACCCTCCTACCAATGTCATTCTGAGAGGATTGCATTCAGAAACAGTTTATTTTGTTTGCGTTACAACGTGGGGGGGGTGTTATTCTCAAAACCTTGTATTTCGCATAGCCCCTCAAAAAAATGATCTAATGGTGCGTTACATTGCACGTGGTCAACTAACATCTCCCCTTCACCGAATTAGTTCTTGATTTCCTCAATTCTTGAACCTTATAAAGATGTAAAGATTAATCCTTGCGTAAAATTTCCCATATGACTATTGTCAACAAGTTTTATTGTTGAGAATGAAGTGAAATCGATAAACGTGGATTCTCTGCAACACCTGCGGCAATATTTTGGATTGAACGATTTAAACAACCAAGTGTAAGTGTCGGTATATTTGACACTGAACCAGTAGACTCAAATGTGTGCACTAAATTTGTAATGGGGGGGGGCTCAGATGGGCGATAAGGCCTACAAAAAAAACACGATTTTGAAAAGAAATTGAATTAATTTTACTAAATGGTCTACTTTCCATTGATAATTTGTAAAAAAACTGGCAGAACCTTTAAAATGGGTTCTTTATACTCTATTGAAAAAAAATCGTGTTGGAAGACCCCATAGTGTAGTTTTCGTCACAACCTAAGCGACCAGTGTTTCCCCATAAAGATGTTTCTGAAAAACTATTGGTAGTAACATATATGCATACATTAACATGCTTATATTTTACTCCAACAACTTTTTCAGAATCTCATCCTAATGGTGAAACACTGGCTTTGGTGTTTAATCGGTTAGGATGAAAAACACACTAATGGGTGCCGATGTTGTTTTTGGCGAGAGAGATCATCGTGACAAGGACAACATTATCCAACACTTTGCAAGAACTCTTTATATGGACACCCATCCTTATTATTTAATTATGCGAGCTTTCTGTCGACACCGAGTACGTTCCTATTTTTCAATCTACTAATAGCTTCAAGCACATTAATAATCGAGATATTTAATTTCCTAGTGCGGAGCTTGATCGTATCATATCCGCACATTCATAGGGCGGAAATTGATTATGTTTAGAAAGCCAACTTATATTCTTCCTCGATCTGATGTTCACTACAATAAAGTGTATAACCATCGGTTGTATCATGTATGCCAGTTCCAGATCATTGAAATGATTGTTAGTCGAGTACATCTAATGTGTAAATTTTTGCCTAGTAAATAAAACTTTTAGACCTGCAAGTCTTTAAAGGTTAAGCACGTTCCTCACCCCCATGTTTAAAGCGATATTCGTGTAAAATTTCCGAGGTCGTGTTTGTGATGAATCCGATAAGGTAATCCGAAGCCTTTGATGTCACTTGCTACGTGTGCGAGTTAACGTAGTAGTGAAAATCTTAATGTATCTATAGTCCTAAATTGAACATGTTTATATATAGCGAGCGACATGATACTACATACACGATCGCTTCAGCCGCCATTGCCACCAATGGCTTACCGTGATAAGAAAGGTTCATAACTTTTCACAGAACTTCCTCTGCTCGGTTCCACTACATCGCGTAATTCATTACTCAGGGTTACCCAGGGAAAACCCGAGACTTTTGGCTCCCGCTGGACCAACAAATGGCTCATTATTAGACGTCAATTCTACATACGGCTATCATCCAAAATCTCCATAGTAGTAAGTTTCTTCCTCCTGGATCTATGACAATATCGCGGTTGAATTCTTCATCATTCTCGAGCTGGTTCAGCTGATCCTCCTTGTGTGCTTATTGCCCCGACAGCTATTTCCGTTATCTGCTTCCCACCGTTATTTGAATGCTCGCACTTTCTGTTTCGTGTCACCTACATCATCAACTCGTTTGTTAAATATTATTCTTCTCGATTGTCCTAGTTTATTGTCGATTGCTCTTTCTTTTGATTTATTTCTAGTTTCAATTGTTGTGTCGCTTTACCTTTTAGATCAAATTTTTGATTTATTTCTTGTATCCAATCTTTGTTTTGTTTAGTTAGTGTTTAAACACCATCAAGTTGATGTAACGCACACATATTTAGAGTAAAGCATTTGATTCTATCCGTCATCATAAAGCACTCCAGAGTTTATTTCGCATTTGGGTTTCCACTCGATTACATAAATACATAAATAGGTTTAACAAGCGACAATTTGTAATAATTTTGAAAAGAAAAACCAATATTAAAGTTAAGTCTGATTTTGCCCAAGGATCACACATTGGGCCCTAGAATTTTATTGTTGTTATAGATCGAATAACCGAGATAATCAAAAACTCAAACTTGATCATATTTGCTGATGACGCGAAAATTTTTCTTACAGTTAATGGAATGCCTAGATGCTGAGAAAGTTTCATGTTGAATGAAACCGTTAATTGCGTCATCCAAAGTCAAGTTAAACGCTGGACAGGTGAACTTAAAGATATTCAAAATATATGTTCGCTTACGTTCGATCTCAAACGGAATACGCTGTAACGGTCTGGAATCCTTAGTAGGTACGCTGTGCATATAAAAAGAATTGAAAGCACTCGAAAGTAGTTTCTGATGGTTTTGTTATAGAAAAGTGACTGGGATTATGACCAAAATTTACCAGTTCATGAAAAAGTAGCCCGATTACCTCCGTCTCCAACACGATGCACAGATTACAAAATATATGCGCGCTTGAAAATAGAAGACTTCTCTTGAGCTCATTTAATCAGTTTACATTTTGGAAAACATGTCAATTCATGTGCCATGAAGAACAAATCCGAAATCATGAGATTTTAGCATTTGAGGAAACAACCCCACTAATAAGCTATCTTAATCATTCAACATCATCGATTACCTATTTGACTTTAATCTAACATCCTGAAGAAACAGTTTTTAAATGTTTAAATGTTAAATCAAAATTTGATTTTTATTTTTTGTTTAAATTTTTTGTTTAAATTTGTTTGGTTTAATTTTATTAATGTTTCAAACTGAATATGTTTTCGAAAGTGATAGGTGGCCCGAGAATTGTACTCATCCCACGTTTATTATTCTATCACCTCTTCGAACTCATAATTATCCGGATCTAACCGTTGCTTCTCAATAGCCTCACGTAGCCGCAAAATTAGTAAGTTTTGTAACCATTCGTGAGTAATTCTCCAACCCTCACATCTTTTAAACCCATTTTCTGATACTCACATTACGAATTTAATCTGTCAAACCCGAAATACAGCTTGTTTCCCTAGATTGTGATTACAGGACGATGTACAACACCAATTCTCGTAATTTACGCCGCTTATCGCAAATAAGTTCTACACAAATACTAAAACACACCAACAAACAATTTATTCAATTATTTATTTATCCACTTAACACCATTTAGAATTAATTTAAATAACACCACCATTTTCAGTTTAATCACTACTTCCCGCTATACCCACTATCACTTTTATTCTATCGCACATGACGTTTTAAATAAGACTTTCCAAAGACTCGCTTAAGATTGACCCATATTTACATACTGCACTGAATATTTCAGATTGCAACGGTTCTTTTCTAGACTAATCTGCAAGACAACTAAACTATTATTAAACTACTTCTAACGCTAAAACCTAGATGTCACTAGTTACAGAAAAATATCATTAATTTTCTAACTTTTACTCTTATGGTTGGCGGACGCCAAGCACTCCACCACCACATATCACCCCACTTTTGCTCTTTTTTCTTCTCTCAGTTTATGATTTCGTCCGAAATTGAAAATTCTACATGAAACCCACAATGAATAATAATAACTAAAAATTGCAATATGCCACTACCAATAGCGGGGCGTGGTATTTAATCCTCGTAAAAATAAAATTGATAGCCTTAGCACCCATTTTGTCAATGCCCGGGGACTTCTGACTGACAAAAGTTGTGCACATAACCATCTCGAATTACCTAGGCACGACATATTAGTTCTACAAAAGTATATCTCATAACATCCAAGAGAACAAATTCTACTTGAAGCGCTACTAGTTCAAAGACCAAACTTTTATTCTTAATCAGTTTGTACACACCTCTCAATCAAACGGATTCAGTTTAGTGACATTAACACTCACACGCCAAGCGGAGTGATTTGCCGCTTCGCATGACCTCACACAGATTGTTCTGCAAGAGTCCATATTCTGATTCTTTATCTCACAACAATCGCCATTCCATGAAAGCATGTGTCGAGATTAGAATAACCATAAAAATATCTACCGAAACACTAACGGAATTCAGATAGCAGCCAAATCTGACTATGATGACATACGATCATTTTTTCAAGATTTCCCTTGGGAAACCCATTTTTCTGTAAAAGTCAAATAGATGACGCCGTTTCCAATTAAACAGAGACGGTGATACGTGGAACGAAAAAACATATCCCATCATAATTTTCCAATCCCAGTTCAAATGTCAAAATCATTTCTAAAGAAGACAGCGCAGAAGAAATATAAGCACAACGAAATTTTTTTTAAAATATACGCCACACGAAACATTTCCCAAAAAATATGTGGTAAGGAAGCAAAAAGAGCAGCCAAAGATTACTAGTTAAAAATCTCGGATCGTAATTTTATCAGATGGCCGCATCGGTTACCAAAACATTCATTTCAGTCAAGTCATCATTGGAAACCATGGTTGTGATAGCTGACCACTAAAACTATCGGCCATTATCAATTGTATCAGCCGTCAACCTTGATTTTGAGAAATTCATTAACCGACATCTAGTGAAGTATCTCGTAATTAATAAAATTATGTTTTGATAAATAGTATGGCTTTCATAAAATCCACTCCACAACCGATTTCTTGACGTATTTCGAAAACTAACGGAACATCGCCCTATAAAACATACGTCTAGAATTCGATAACCATCTAGTGGATAGAAGCTGTCTCAAAGACCGAAAGATTATCAAGGATAAACTCACCAAATTTCGGAATCCCTCAGAGATCAGTTTTGCCACGTAAAGGAACAGGGATCAGTAAATGGAATTTGACACTTCGCGTAATTCCGATTTGAGTACAACATGTTAGTGGGAAAAAAGAAATCAGGTGAAGTTTAACGAGAAAAACCGGAATATCCACATTCTTTCTTTACATGCGTAAAAGGAGTCAGATGCAGAGTGTTCTTTAAATCGCATCAGGTTCCTCAGATGTATAAGACCCCAGATTTATTAAGCCAAATATAGAGAGTATTGCTGTCAAGTTTTGAGTGGAGCATATGGTGTTGTTCTTCCAGTTACCAAATAAGAATTAGCGGCTTACCATCCAAATAATACACAACCTCAAACAAAAGATATAAGACAGCCTACAGAACACCAGAAATGTTGCAGAACTCTGCATGTTCTATACACTGCGAAAAATTTTGATTTGTTTTTTGGATAAACTTTTCCATATCACCATATCAAAGAGCTGTAATTTTTTATGTGCTACATTTTGGATGGCCAATGCAGAGTTGTGATGCCCTTTTTGAGTTTAAATTCCAAACATAGTAGATTAGTAGTTTTAGATCGTTGTCTTCTTGAAAGATCCAGTTAGGGTTCCCCGCTCCAAACCATTTAGGGGCAGATGGTAACAAACCTCGTGAATAAATTTTCTTCATGAAATTGCGTTATGGTTCCGTGTGAAAACGATTAATTTACCCAAACCTTGCTTGGTGAAGCATCCCCATACATGGAGCTAGGGCGTAAGGTTGTTTTTGTATAATAATATTCTTTTTCGCCAATTTTTCCACAGCTGCATCCCGCATAAACGAAGATTTTTCAGCAAATAACTGTATGATGACCACATTCTCCTTTATTGTAGTGTTTCGGATTTTGCTTCTATCTGACAAATTGTCAACATTTTTATACATTGAATAATGTGTAATCCTCTTCTGTACAAATGTTTTCGACTTTTTTTTTTATATATTTTGCTGTACTTGCAACGGACATTTATGGTCCTTTCGGATGTGCACTTAAAAACACCGCTTAAAATAGTTTTTTATAAATCGTAATCATTTCTTTTATGTTTGTTATCCGCTAAACAGCAGTTAAACTAATGTTTGTTTTAGAGAGGAATCAATAGAAATTTGATTTAGGCCTCGCCCATATTTGTTCCTATAGATTTAAGTACAGTTACAGTTTATTTTCTGTGTACAGATTAATGCATGGTAAATGTTTTGCAGAACTAAGGAAAAAATAAAAACATTCGTTACGCCAGGAAGAGTAATGACAGGAACCGCCAATGCACCTAGGCCAATGCACCTAGGTGAAGCGGCGGAAACCTCGAATTAAGGAGGTTAGCACGAATTTATTTATTGAACATCCAAGAAGTGGAATTCGCTTAAGGTTTAAAATTTTCATTGACTATAAAATGCACAAAATTTACAACTTAATGATGACAAATTTGAATTTATGCAAAATTTTAATACTATTATGTCTGCAAATAGCAACTCTGCGTTTTTGGTCAAGTTCAGCTTTATTGAAAATATGATTATTAAAAAGATTAATTATTGAAATATTCGCCATTACTATCTACGGTCTTTTGCTATTTATCAGGTAGGTGATGAATGTGTTCGCGATAGAAAATTGGTGGTTTCGAATCAAAATAATCATCGAGCCATTTTTGCAAATCTTCAACTTTCGTGAACCGCTGGTTTTTCAAATGTGAAGACATCGATCTGAATAAGTGGTAATCAGAGGGAACCAAGTCAAACTGAGGAGAAGATGAGTTCCTGGGTTGATTTTGCTGTGTGTGAGCATCATTTAATTTGATCAATGGATCCTGGTAATGTTCAGCTGTAGCGGTTTGACCAGGTTCCAGAAGCTCGTAGTAATGGACTCCTTTTCAATCTCACCAGACACACAGCAACACTTTCTTGGCATGAATATTGATTTTTGCAACTTATGTTGATGACTGGTCTAGATCAACCCATGCTTCTCTGCGTTTAGGATTATCGTACAAACTCTACTTTTCATCACCCGTAATGATTTTGTGCAAAAAAATGGTTTCTTTTGTACCGAGAACGCAAATTCATGTCATTTTGATGTTTTCTGTATTTTTCCCATTGCATGCGCAATCGAAGTGATATTATTCGGTGAGTAACTCATAACTGTTCTGCAAGCTCTTTTTGAGTTTGACACGGCTTTTCATCCAGTAAAACTAAGTCCTTCGCCTTCAAATTGTTTTACTGCACCTGAACTTGGATCGTGAAAACTAAAATGTCATCACGAAATCTTGCAAATCACTTTTTTTATTGTTGAAGACTCACAGAATATTCTCTTAAAGTCGAATATTCAAAATTTTGACCAGCAACTTATGTCAAGTGAAATGCATAAACATTTATTAACATATAACTATTTCGAGGACTTTCATCCCATTTCCCAAAAAATTATTAAGGTACCGATCAATATACCGTATAGTACATCTTTTGGTTGATGGTCAATAAGTTAATTTTAAACTTTGATTATTTTCTGCCCGAGCGTAAGAAGTATACATAAAAAGTGAAGCATACATAAACCAATGAATTTTCATCACGTTTAAATTCCGTAGCTTTTCTCATATTTTCTTACAATGTGTAATAATAATAATATAAATTTCTAGACTTTATAGAAAAGTTATAAAGTGTTTTATCATTAGAATATCATTGGAGACGTTACATCATTGGAAAATAAGTTTTCTACTATCTCTCGTTTTACTCCGTCGCGAATAAATCTTTTACTTGTTTGTTGGTGTACTTTAAGAAACAACATAACAAACTTTCTAATTTCTTTATGAATTTTTAAGTACAATTTTAATGAGTTTTCAGTCTCACTTAGTTTTCACGCTTATATGAAAATATTTGCATAACCTATACCACATTATTCTTATAATATTTTTGCTTATAACTATGATTCTAGTTGTGAATTTGTAATAAATATTTAATGTTTCAATTGGCAACTGTGTGTTTTAGTGCATCGACATTATAGCAGCTTCTGTGTAATCTTGCATGCGGTTAAACATGCAACGTGATTAAAACCTATATAGAAGTAATCAGTCTAGAGTTCTTATGTAATAATGTAATATTCTTCTCTTCATTTCAACATTATATTTACATACTAGTTTTTATGTTTTATCTTGTTATGCAAAAAATACATTTTCATATTTGTCAATTTTTCCATTTTCTAACCATAGTTAAGTATTTTCATGCTTTTATGAGACATAGAGCTGATATTGTACAACGTACAAAACGTATTCGGTTTTGTCATAGACATTGATGCACCGGGTGTAGGATTTTACCTCCTCCGATATTACCCTCCAGAGAATATCTCCTGCTATTATCGATGGACAACTACCCTCGGCCCATTGAATTAGCCATTACTCCTCTCCCCAGCCATAACTCTCCGGGCATCATGAAACGGTTTGTTGTTATCGATAGGAAGGACCATTACATGAATATATGGTCAATAACATATTTATTTGAATTACCTGGTGTTAAATGAACGATCGAACCGACGTGTGACAGATAATTTGAACGACAAAAAGTAATGGTTGGAGGGTTATGAGCCAGAGGGGTATTTAGCTGGGGATAATGGTGAAAAGACAATAAACTTTCAGCAATATACAAAATGTAAAACGAAAAAATTCAGGAAACGAATTTGACAAATTTTGTGTAAATCACATTACTTATTTGTAGGAGCCGCACATAATGCTACACTGGCTAACTCGTAAAACATTTTTCGTCCATAGCGACATTTTCGTCCCTAACAGAGACGAGAAAGTGAAAAAAACAGTCTGTTAGAGACAAATATGTCTAAGCAAAAATTTATATAAAACCAATGACAATACAAACGGAGATATTTCAATTACGATAACAGGCACCAACAACGACAGTCAATGAGTCAAGGTAATTGGTTAACTAATAAGAAAAAATATATTAAAAATGTATTAAAAACTAAATATTTAAATGGGCGATTTTAACAATTATAGATACCGTAAATGGAATTGAAATACCCTCCTCATTTATGAGTTATCGTTCCGATCCAGTTGTAATCGCGAATAATCAAGATTTCAAGCAACATTTAGGATATATAATTAGTTAAATTAAATTTTAACAGGCAACGTAAATCAGGCTGCACCATCTTCATTTTTCATAACTTGCATGGCCCATGAAGTACCGGATTCGGGTTTAGTCATCAATGGCAATCCAGGTAATTTAATCATTAACAAAAAAAAATCAAATTAAAACACAATGCTTTTTAGCTCATCAAGTGTTCAGGTGCAATACCACTTTAGGGCAAGACCAACAACGCGAAAACGATAAAATTAGCACCGCCTTAAGAAAAATGGGTAAAGAGATTGCAGATTTGGCTTTAGAAATGCACATCTTACAAAAGTCAGTTAACAATATCGAGAATACCATTCAGCCGCTCCTCTCGATTTTACCAGACCTGGTGTCATTTTTAAGAAAAAGTTCAAATACAGGTAACCTTCCAAGAACACGGTATTTGAAGAACACGATTTAGAATAACACGGATACTCATATTTTTTAATTACATGGTTTCAAACAACACGATTTTCGTTATTCTCTTTTATTTTGTTTTTTGTATATCATAACAAAAAATAAAACGTAACGTTTACGTTTTACAACTCCCATATGATTTAAAATATGATTTGAATTATGGTTTTATTTAAACTTTCTAAAAAATTCTGCAACAATAACATTTTTAAAACTAAAAAATGTTCTTGTTATAAGCAGTAGTAGTTTGAAACCAATTTCTTACCAAAATCAAAAGACATAAAGTTATGCTTTAACTCATTGGGAGTTGTAATTTTTTAAAATAAGTTTCGTTTCATTTGCATTTCGCGCCTGATGTGAACACTACTTAAAATCAAAATAAACGATTACAAAATGTCCACCGAAAAAGCTCCCCAGATGCCAGTTGATTTCGTTTGTCTTTTGGAAGACGGGACGAGTTCTCAAAAAACCAGCATTCAAAATGTCCTCCGTATAAGTCTCTCAATTAACAGTTTATTACGTCTATTTATTGGAACACGAAACAGGCTCACGAAATACCGACAATTGTGAGTTACGCTTGTCTACCATTTTTAACTGTCAAATGATGTTTGAATTTTATATAGCTAATTCGACATATTTTGTCATACGATTACAATAGTGAAATGTAAGCCACATCCATAAAGACAAAATTATCTTAAAATTTATTCCATTTTCTGGCAAGGATTAGACGCACAATGACTGAACAATTGACCGATATTTGACTTATTTCGTATCTAATGGTCGATTGGTCAAAACCCAGTCATTTTTTGGCCAAAAATCTAAAAATTGTTTTACGGGTAATGCTCTTATAGTGCGAAACTGCAATCTGAGGATTTTATCCTAATCGGCAAACACGATCTGCAAACACGAACATTAAAAGACAAAAACAAGAATTTCTCGAAACCAATCAACCTCAACTTTTAAACTGATTTGACCAAGGACTTACTGTCATACATAAATATCTATACACAGAATAACACAGCATCTATTTATAAATTCAGTCTGAAATACAGTACAGTATCACTCAGACTATCAGGTAATGGCACTATATTCCGAATCCCGCACCAAAAATGGAAACAGAGCTGTCATTATAAAATTATTGGGACTCTTATCTTTTATTAGTGAAGCCTTCGGAGAACCAAAAATATTTTCGTGAATAAGTTACCGAAAAATAGTTGACGAAATCAAGTTATGTTCCGATATCTGATTGCGTTAAAGTTTTATAAACCTGTAACGGATATACCTGACATGAGTTGGTCGCGGGAAAATTGATTCGTTTCCTAAAAATTCAAAGCCACCTGTTACCGAATTAATCATTCCATCTTGTGAGAGCCCCGGCGTGGTCTGAGATCGTTTTGTTCAAAGATTCTCATTTCTCTCCCGATCGCGGTTATCAGTTTAATATTTGTAATTATTGTATTATTTGCAAAGCGGTTTTATTTATTTATTTAATTATTAAAGGAAATCGATTCAGTACATTGCAATTATGATTTCAAATTAACAAAAGTAAAATATAAATTATTAATTAACAAAAAAGAGAACAAAAAAAATTAAATCTAAAAATAGAATTTTAAAAATAGAAAATAAAAATAATTAATCTATTCACACTTAGATTGTAAATAAATAAGAATTATAAATAAAACAATTATTTAAATTAACAATTAGTACTTCGAAATGAAACTGTCACTTATTAAAAATTTAGAAAATATGATTTTAACTTTTTTCCAAAACTGGTTTTTGATAAATTAAAATCAAATTGATCAATTACGGCATTGAAAGATTTTGCAGATCGATTAATGGGATTGTTGTCGCCATAGTTGGTTGGATGGTGTTCAAGCGCCAAAAATTGATGATTACGCAAAGTCCTGCTTGGGACATTTATGGATATGTTTTCCAGGATGAAGGATGAATCAATGTGGCCGAGAAGGACATTTCCGATAAAAGCGGCATCCAGAAGTAGACGCCTGTTTTCAAGCGTGCACATGTTATATTCTTTGCTCCTTGAAGAGTAAGGAGGTAAACGAGCCACATTTTCGTAGAATGATATGTTGTAATCATAATTCCAGCCAGTTTTCTTCAAAAGGAATATAAGAAATTTTTTTTGTATGCTTTCGATTCTGTTCAAGTGCACAGCGTAAGAGGGGCTCCAAACCGTTACAGCATACTCTACTTGAGATCTTACATAAGCGTAATATAATGTGCGTATAGTATGTATATCTGTGAATTCCCCAGTCCACCGCTTGACAAAGCCAAACATGGAGTTAGCTTTAGCAATAGAATTATCTATATGACGGTTAAAACTAACGTTTTCAACAAATGTGACTCCTAGATCAATAATCTCACGTACTCTTGGAACTTCCGCACCATTTATTTTATATGCCGAAGTTATTGGATATTTTTCCGATGAAACGACATAATTTTACATTTGGTAATATTGAGCTGTAATGAATTTCGGACACACCACTCACTAAGTCTGTTGAGGTCATCCTGCAGTTTATCAACATCATGCTCATGTTTAATTGTGTGAAAATTTTTTACATCATCAGCAAATATTAGAACATTTGAGTGTTTGATTATCTTGGCTATTCTATCGATGAACACAATAAAAATCCAGGCTCCAATATGCGATCCTTGAGGGACACCAGAGGTCACTTTGATAACATTGGATTTCTCATTCCCAATTAATACATATTGCAGTCGGTTTGTCAGATATGATTTGAACCAATTAATAAATTCTGTTGAAAACCCGAATTCGCGCAGACTTTGGAGTGCTTTGAGGTGGCATATAGAGTCGAACGCCTTGCTAAAATCTGTATACGCTACGTCTACTTGATGATGATTTTCTACTTCATTTAACACTTTGTAGGTAAATTCGACCAGATTGGTAGATGTCGATCTTCCAGGCATGAACCCGTGTTGGTAAGTAGAGATGTGACGTATCAATGTAGATTTAAAAGCATTGCACACACAATCAGCTCAAATAATTTAGGAATTGACGAAGATGTTGAAATTCCTCTATAACATGAGACATCCTCTCTCTTACCCGATTTAAAGATAGGTGTTATTTTCGAAATTTCCCATTTATCAGGAAACATGCCTGTGATTATCGATTGGTTGAAGAGTTTGCAGAGTGGATTTGTGAAGCTTCTCGCAAACCTTTTTAATATAAAGGCGGGTATATCATCCGGTCCGCATCCATCTCCAAATTCTTTTAAGGCTGATATAACATTCTCTTCATGTATGACAGGGGTAATAATAGAAGTATTGCTGTTGCCTATTTTATCAGTGTATTCTATATTATCACAAGGGCTATATACTGATTGGAAAAATGCTGCAAACATGTCTGCTATCACTTTTGCGTCCGAAGAGCTTGTATTGTTATAAGTCATATTGGATGGATATCCCTCGATTTCCCGTTTGGATCGAAAGTATTTCCAAAATTCTTTAGGATTTGATTTAATTTTTGTTTCAATACTTGCAAGGTAAGACCTGTACTTAAAATTGAAATGCGCTGTAAAAAAAGCTAGTTTGTCGGGTTCCAATCGAGATTTCATCATTTTAGTATATGCTTTACATTTTCGGTTTTTTAAATTGGTTAGCAGGTCATCGAACCACGGAGGATGAGTTTTCGGTGCTTTATTGTAAAAAGGCACATGGAGTTCAAAGCCTTGGTAAATGAAGTCATAAAATTTATCAACATTTTCGTTAACATTGTCAAGATTTGAGGTTAGATCCCAATTTGCTGCTTCTAAATAATTCTGCAGACCGGCGTAATTTGCCTTCTTGAAGTTGAATTTCATTCTTGGAAGGTGCTCAGATTTCTTCCGGTTACAATAGGTTGTATCAAATACAATGTCCAAAAGTTTGTGGTTGATATCTTATACAACAAATAGATTCATTGATTCAGTTACTTTGAAAGCATCCTCCTCAGTAGTGAATACCAGATCCAGAAACCTATCGATGCTATTAGCAATCATATTAATTTGGTTGAGGTTAAACCCAAGCATGGCATCGACGAATAGGGACTCTGCATCGCTATTGATATTACATGGAAGAATGCAGTTAAACTCCATGTCTTGTTTCCAGTTGATATTCGGAAGATTGAAGTCGCCCAGTATAAGAACAAGATCCGATGAATTAGATGTTTTAAAGACTTCATCAATTGCATCGATGCAGCTGGCGTAGCAGTCGCAATTTGACCGAGGCGGTATATACACTGTATATATAAATAGATATCGTTTGCCTATTTTTATCTTCGCACAAATCTGCTAAAGTCTTGATGGAACTAATGTAACAGGAGAACTTTCAAGATTAGAATTTTGAATGGGTATTAAGCTAGAATTAATTTTACGTTGCAGTTCATGTTCCAAATTCTCTTCCTTCACTAAATCGATTGTTGTAATAATCCTTGCTCGATGATGCAACATTTTCATCCGTTTCACATTCCGCGTCTGCTGCTCCATGTAATCCTAAATAATCGCTAATAAAAACTTTAATGCGGTTTCGCCTTGGGACAGTAAATATGTCTGTATCATTAAAAGCAGCGTCGCCATTCTGGAAATATTTTAATATTCCGGATGTTTCTGCTCTTATCTCCTTGATGCGGGTTATTAAAGAATTTGTCAACTTGCGAGCTATTGTAATTTACTCAGCACAAACTGAAGAGTTGCATCGCATGTGATTAGACCGGTATCTCTCCGGCAAATGGCTTCAACAGTTAATTTAAGTGGCCGCAAAACTGATAACAAACTTGAGGCTTGCGCAAATTCGTTCTCGGATTAATGTTCGAGTTTATATCTATCAAAGATTTTTGAATACACGATTTGAGATGAACAGCCCATTCAATCATATCTACCAGGCTGATCCAGCGTGTTTTTGTGTCTAATATCACCATCTTATCTTGCTTTCCACATTCTCTGACATACTTCTGCAAAACACTATCATTTTTTGTTGGAGAACGTGGAAAAACTCGAATTATTTACCGTATTTTGTCGATTATTGGTTCAATATCATTTTCATTATCATTATAATGATCTCATGTTCCACTTATAGAAGTTTGGCTCAACCGTTGATTTTTTTTATAAAGCACATCAATAATAGCCAGCTGAATTCCGTGAGCGAAAAAAAGCTGATAGTAATTTGTTACTAACGACACAACTTTTTCCATTACACTTGCCCCATCCGTAGTCATGCACAAAAACACAACGTCATTTTTTAAAGAAAGCCCAAATTCGTTTAGCTTATCTTTAAGAAAGGCTACACATTTTTCTGCGGGCATGCTTCCAAAAATTCTTATCATACCTAATTTGGAAAACTTGGGATTGGCATCAGTTTCACTAACTGAATTGTAATGAATATTTACATTATATAACGACGATTGCGTTTCGACGTCCATTGATCAAATGTAATACTAACTCATCCTGATTTCTTAATACTTTTTTGATCCGAAAACTAAAGTTCTTATAGTATTTGGCGGATTTTGTGTATTTTCAAACCCACGTGCTTTAAGACATTCCCTTAAATCCAAGGATGTGCAAAACGCTTTGATGTTGTTTTCGAATCCGTTTTATTAGCTATGTATTTTATAATGCTGAGTTCCTGTTCATAGTCATATTTAGACATTGGTACGTTATTCAATTTGTTTATCATATCTGTTTATCATCACAATTCAAAATGGCAACTCAAAACACGCATTTAAAATTCAGTCTAACCTGTTAAGTTGAAAACTTTTTTAAGTTGGTCAACTGGCTAAGTTGGACGATTTTGTCTTGCATGGACGCCGTAAAGCTATTAATTTTGATTTTTGTTTAAAACCTTTTCAAGTTTTACACCTTTATAAGTTGGACATTTTTTACGGTACCGTGAGTGTCAAACTTACACAGTTTCCACTGTATACAGAAAACTCACACAAACAGATCACACAATATAATATACCTACCTTCTCTCATCATCCTTATTAACATAGAATATCAGCTTACAATCATATGATTCAGTAGAATTCAATGTTTTCATAGTTTAAGCCTACAAGCCTGCCAAATTAAGGATTCCATAATGCCGGGATCAATCAAAGAAAATCCCGGGATCCCGGGATTCGAGATCACGAGATTGCAATCCCTAGTACGCAGCATTAGTTGTAAATTCAAACTTATTTCGAAATATTTCCTAATAATTTGAGTAACATTGCATACACGTAAACTAAATTTAGCCTCTCTCCCATACATTTTCGATTTTACCAAAATTATATTTTCTGATAAAAAATTTATATCAAGTCCCGTGAGAGTAATTCCATATGTTAATTATTACAACAAAATTATAATCACTTCTATTGTATTTTGTCACAACTCACAATATAATCAAAAAATAGAATTGTGTCACACATAATAAAATGTTTTATCAAGGTTAAAATTTGTGTTGTTATTGTTGTTGTAGACAATAACTGCTGGTAGCTTCAAATTTATAGGTAATTATGATTAATCGGGAAATATTTTTGTACGGTAAATAATTGAACCCGTAAAAGCGTAAAGATAAAATAGAATTTTCCTCTGGGATTAAGGAATCATCAACGACACTTTTCGTAGTTATCGTATCCGTATACGGTAAATTGATTAATACTAACCAATCACTGCTGATCGTTTTAGCCTTTATTGAGGTTGGTTAGAGTATTTTTTTTTACTTGCTCAATATTACAATTGCTGAAAGATCATCTATAGTGACGTATCTATCTTAAAAGTTTTTCGATTGACGAAGAATTGAATTGCAGCTCGATTTCTGCCTTTCAAATCTTTTCACTACATTGGTGACGTTTAACATATGATATGTGTCAGAATTTGTCGAGATCTTCACTGTACGGGCGCTTCTTTGCATGTTTCTATATTTGTAAATGTAAACAAATGGAGGGGTGAATATTTTATAGCAAATACCCGAAAAAATTAAAAATTAAAAACTGAAAAATTAAAATTACCGGAATCTTGGTAAAACTTCCC